>PVIW01002912.1:0-143088 GCA_004026585.1 Noctilio leporinus
TAAGTGCCCATCAGTGGATGATTGGATCAAAAAACTTTGGTACATTTACACAATGGAATTCTATACAGCAGAAAGAAAGAAGGAACTTGTACCCTTTGCAACAACATGGATGGAACTGGAGAGTATTATGCTTAGTGAAATAAGCCAGTCAGTGAAGGACAAATATCATATGATCTCACCCATTATGGGACAATAATGAACAAAAGTAATAACAAGCAAAACAGAACCAAATATATGAATACAGTGAATAGGCCTTCAGTGGTAAGGGGGAAAGGGTTGGGGGGAGGGGGGAGGCAGAGGCAGGGAAGGGGAGCAGCTTAGACAAGAACCTAGTATAAAGGAACCATGGACATGGACAACAGGTGGGATTGACTTTAGGGGGAATGGGTGGGTGGGGAGGGGAAGAGAGGAGAGTAAAAATGGGATGGATGTAATACAACAACAATAAAATAAAATAAAATATCTTAAGAAGAAATTTCAACATAAGTATATGTAAGATCTAAAAATAGAGCTTTAACACCATTATAAAGAGGATAGTCCAGGGATCAGCGAAACAAGGACTCCCATTCTTGCACCTTGTTTCTCTTTAATGCCCCTTACATTAAAAATTTTTTAAAGTTTTTTTTTTTAAACCACATGGTATTATCCCTTGTGTTTTCCAGGTCTGGTTCTGTGGGGGCACTTGCTCTAATCATCAGAGCCCTCCAGTGAACTCTGCCCAGAAGTGCTCAGTAGTACTGTGCCTATACTCAGCCCATCTCTGGCTGCCACCTCTCAAGATTCATCTCAGCTTTGCTGTCAGGAAAAGACAGCAGAGGCCATGGAAGACCACAGAATGTGATTTATTTTGTACATTTATTGAATAAATTTTTAAAAAGTGAGATTTTTTTTAATCACAAAATTGTGAATTATATTAAAAGCACTTATGGTTGGGAGCTATTTGTAATGTGCCCTTGTTATTTAGTCCATTTTCACCCCCCATTTAAAGTTGTTTTAATGTGGACTTTCATGCTTTGGCCTAAAACTAGAAATGGAGAAATCTGCTGTTTTTCCTTCTAGGACAACTTTTAAATATCTTAAATTTTTCCCCATTTTCTTTGGTTAAAAATGTAACAAGTTGTTGAAAACAATGTCTGTCATTTGGTACTTAGAAACAGATCCTATGAACAAAAATATTTTGCCGTACAGATACTATGATAAATTTTGACAAGGACATGTTTTGGTAGGTGTGATAGAAAATATTAGTCAAGTGGTCACTATCACCATGATCCCTGAAAAATAAAAACACAATATATAAAGCATGAATATATTTACACAGTCCCCCAAATATGTCATTGATTCAGATTTGCAAAAGCTATTCTATTGTACTAATGAGAGTTAGATTTCATCTAGTGCAGATGTGCGCTGCAAGCATGCAACAGACTTCTACTGAGATGCATAATTATAGATTGCTTTGAGTTTTAAATGCAGACTGCTTATCAAATGTTTTTTGTATAGTTTTAAGACATGAGAACTAATTTTTGTCAGCTTTATTGAGGTATAATTGACTTCCAACATTGTGTAAGTTTAAGATGCACAATGTGATGATATGATACATCTATAATATATATTGTGAAATGATTACCATAATAAGCTTAGTTAACACATCATGGCCTCAGATAGTTATCTATTTTCTGGGTGTAATGAGACCATTAAAGCTCTAAATTTATAGCAATTTGCAAGCAGACTTTAGTCACCCTGCTATTCATTAGATCCTCAGAACTTATAATGACCATGTATCTTTGACCATTATCTCCCAATGTCCACCCCCAAGCTCTGACAATCATCAATTCTACTCTTTGGTTCTATGAGCTCACTTTTCTGATTTTTAAAAAATATTTTATTTAATATTTTTAGAGAGGGGGAAGGGAGAGAGGCAGAGAGGGAGGGAAACATTAATGTATGGTTTTCTTTCACCTGCCTCCAGCTATGGACCTGGCTTGGACACCTGGCTTGCAATCTGGTTATGTGCCCTAGCTGGGAATAGAACCAGCGACCTTTGAGTTTGCAAGCTGGTGCCTTCATTTCAGATTTTTTTATTTGGCAAAAATTTATTTAGAAATTAGAGATTAGAGATATACTTTATTTTACAGAAATTTCTTAAACATTTTGATGTTTTAATATATTCAAGTACTCTCGATTTACTTTAATTTTGGATAAAAAACTAATTAATGTGGCAATACATTGTAGTAAAAAGTCTCAATTAGATTTGTAAAAAGTTATTCTTAATATAAAAATAAGTAAACAAATATCCATGATAATAGTCAATGAAAAATTAAGTAGAAACCTTTTTACCTATATAAGAGATTGATTTATAGCGAATAATACATTATCATAAAATGTATTTTAAACTATATTAAATTTCTTCTAGATATCTTCTTTGCTCTATTAGTATTTATAACTTTTTCTTGGCTTTAATTTTCGGTCTTATTCTACTTAAATTACCATCAAATCTCAATTAGTGAAAAATTGCTTTGCAGAGATTTTACTGAATTGTTGGGAGTGTTGGTCAGTTTAAATTTTGAAATTACATTCTAAACTTTTGTTAGTTGGTAAAAATCCAACAAAATTAGGGCAGTGATTAAGTTATTTTGAAATAAATACAGTATATGTATATTCAGTAGTCATCTCCTAAGTTACAGAAGTCTGGAATGTAAGCACAGCCTCTCTTACTCTCACAGACAGGCGCAACTCAAGATGAGGAAATGTCAAGACAGAAACTCAGACAGGTCAAGTAATTTTGCTAAAATCACACAATGTCAATTCAAAATCTGCTTTATGGTAAAACAAATTGTATTTCCTCTTGCTGTTAGAAATTTTAGTGGGAAGATAACAATTAGAGAAAGGCTGCATCCTGAAGTGGAAGACATCTGTAGAAGCTATGCATTTCAGAAAGGAAAAGTATCTCTGAACCCTCTGAACTCTCTAGCCTCCAGTTTTCTCTTCTGTGAAGCAGATTAATGTCATCTGCTTTTACAAAGGTGTGAGGATTTTATTCCAAGAGTCCTTTCTTACTCAAGATTTATTTTTTCCTGTGCTTTTTAAGGGGTTTGGGATATAAAATGAGAAGCCAAAAGGGAAAAACACTCATTTGACATGTGCAGGTGGGAAGAGAACTGTAACAGTGATGAGTTTTGGCTGTAGAAACACAGCCATATAGTAGAAAGCAAGTGTTACCTCTCCAACAGTGATCAGTAAGGGATCCGTGACCAAAACACAGAGAAGGGGCTGCATGTACCTGGAATTCAGGTAAACAACTCTATCTGTTTCTTATTGCAATGTAACACACTTTCACATATTTAGTGACTTAAAACCACACGCATTAGAGTCTTTACCTCAGAAGTGTGGCCCTGGCTTAACGGTGTCCTCTGCTTCATGTCTCACAATGCTGATATCAAAGTGTGTGGCTGAGGCCATAATGTTATCCTGGAGTGCTCTTTCAAGCCTTCTGGTTGTTCTCACTATTCATTTCCTTGTAGAAGTATGGTAGAGGCCCTGGGCTCCTGGAGGTCACCTATTGTCTTTTGCCAATTGACCTTGCCCACAACATGTAAGTTTGATTTATTCAAGATCAACATAAACACATTCACAGCTGTTTCTTATCTTTTCCTTTTAATGCCTCACCTGATTAGGTGTGATCCACCTAAAATAAATATATTTTTTAATTAACACAAATTCTACTGAATAGAAACCTTAATTACATTTACTAATCTCTTTATATTTTCCATGCAAAATAAACTAATCATAGGAATGATTTTATTGTACTTACAAGTCTTACCCACAATTTGCAGGGAGGGATTATTAAATGGGGTCATATTAAAACTTTTTCATAGTTGACACCTTGGTTGTCTTCTCATCATCTACTTTAATTCTTTCCCTTATAAAGCAGGCATATAGTTTGGGGATAATACTTTGTCTTCTGGAGTAAACTCTGATTAGAACAAACAAGTGCCATTTAAAAAATGTTAATTTACCCACAATGGTAAGTTTATAAAATATATTGTATTGCAATTTGATGAAGATAAGTATAAGCATGTAAGCATGCACATGTGTGCACTTTAATATCATATATATATATATATATATATATATATCTTTCTGATTACAATATACAATTCACTCTTGTATTTCTATTCTAGTCTATCCCATTTCACTCCACAATTAAATGCTAGTTGTACTTCAACAAATTGATTTCACAAACTCATTAATGTGCTACCTAGAAGTGAAAAAATAATAAACTAAGCCAACCATTGTGATTCTGTTCCCATGCCAGTGGCTCTTGTAAGAAAGCTAAGCAGTTTACCTCTGAACAGAGGCAGACTAAAATTTCAGAGGGAATGAGTCTTCTAGTGGAATAATTAGTGGGAAATTGGGGTATATAAAACAAATATATCAACCAGAATCTGGAATACATGAAAATGCATGTAAAACATATTCAAATATAATGGAAGACATATTACAAATTAATATTTTGTTATCCCTCTATAGATGCCCAGGATTTTTAGTAAGCCAGCATTGGAGTTGATGGTGTTTCTATTCATCTTATGTAGTCTTTTCACTTGAGTAAAGCAAATCTGTGGCTGAAGCATTGTCTTGCTTCATTTATTTTATGACACCATGCTTAGGAATATAATGGGAGATGCAGAAGCTGGTGTCACAGTTCTATGTGCACAACAGCAGTACTAGTTTTCTGAAATTCAAATTTAGAGGATCAGGGTTTCATGTCATGTAAAGGATAATTGTAAAAATGTCAATCTTTTGAGTGTTCATTATGTTATGATACTTAACATCAATGTCAGTGAAAGAAAAAAAATACCTAAATTTTTCCTAAAGCATTTCAAATTCAAATATATGTTGATTGCTAGAAGGCTATTGTTTCTTAGTGCTTAGTGATGTTTTTCATGGCATATATCATTTGGCGACTGACTTCATCAAACACTGAGATATTTGGAAAAATAGCTTCTGTTGTTAATTGGACAGTCCTGTTTTATGAACAGAACTAGTGACTCTTCTTATCCATCTATTGAGCACGTGTCTACATCTTGATTGATTTTGACACATTCTTTACCAGGCAGTTATTGGTCACAAAATCCCATGAATAAAAACAAGAATCTATTTGTTGGTTGGCATATCAGAACATGTTAAGAAGGTATGGTTTCAATTTATGCAGTGTCATACTGACTTTATTTCTGAGTAATATGTAATAATAATAAATATTCAACTATGTGATTTATTAATTTCAATAGACTTTTCAATTGTAACTTAAATTAACTTTGTAATATACTTAGTAGGTGATGATAAATAATGGAAACATTAGGCCAGGAGGAGGACTTGACTTTTAAAAATATTGTGATGCTATCAAGTAAAAGGATTAATAGAAACATGAATCTAATCACATCTTTCTTGAGCTTTATTATTATTTACATAAAATACACTAGTTCTATGATATTTGAAAGGAACAAAATGATTCTAAATTGTTTTTCAGAACAGGAATAAACACAAAGTGGTGAAACATATTGACCAATGCAGATAATGGATACCCATGATTAGTCTTACTGAATATTTCTGTGATTTGAGGAGGATAGGTTAGAGTAATTACAATGATCCTGTAGCAGTATAGAGAATAAAGAAAGAAACTCAAATTAAATTAAAATCAAGTGTACTTATTAGAAATAAAAAAAAATATGACATGATTTTATTTACTTATAAGTACAGTATTTATCAAAGCCTTTAGCACATAGAAAAATGAATTATTTCTTTGGCTACCCCTAAATGCATTTAAAGTTATCAAAAAAGAATAATGTGGCACTAGAAAACAAGCCTAGAAATAGAAGAAAAAAAAGGAGAAAAAAATGCAAACAAGAGAATCTATGAACCCAGCAATCTAAATTCCAATGAGAGAGGCAAAACTAAAAGAATAGATCCAAATAAAAGCTAGTTATAATATAATATTAAACTCCAAACAAAATGTAAGTGTAGCGGCAAGACCCACTTCCACAAATAGCTACCCATAATCATATACAATTGGCATGCCATTATTTTCTCTTAGAAAGAGAGAGTAAATGAGAATAAAATGCCATATTAAATGCCTGATAAGATTGAGCTCCTAATTAAGTCTTTATCTGAATTAAGTTAGCATCTCCCTTTTTCTTTATGTGTCATATATAGGCAGCTAAAAATTCTTGGCATAATTACAGTCAAAATAGATGTACTTTGCCTGTTCTGAACAACATGAAGTTTAGCAGAAAATGAAGAACCCAAACCATAAAAAAATTACTGAATCCTTGAGTTGTTAATGCAAGAAAAGCCGTATGGCCTCTTAACCTGGAAAAATAGTTTTACTTATGTAAGCCCCTTCTCTGTCCAGCACACAACTTGCAACTTTCTACCACATCAAATATAATCTTCTACTGGTATTCAACTGCAATCAGCAGTTTAACCTACTAAATATTTATATTGTAAGATTCTCACTAACATTCCCAATAATAGTAAAATTTAAAGAAATGTTTAAGCCCTTCATCATTTGTAAGAATGACTTTTTCCTCCAAACTGGTCACATTTCATTGGACTGTTATACTCTGGCCTTTTAAAATAAGCTTGAAATCTCTTTATTTCTAATCCTAGAAAGTCTCAATTTTGTGGCTGAGGGAACACATAATGGGATATGCAGCCTTTCACTGCCAAGTTTTACATTTAAATTCAGTGTCCATTGTTGGTATCCAAGTGTTAGAGCATTTCATGACCATCCTAGAACTGCTACACAAGATTTACTTTCCTCAATTTCATTTCTTGTGAACATGCTGTTTTTATTACTTCAAAGTAAAACCATGTCCAGATGAAAACTTCAGCTGGGTCTACAATTAAAGGAAAACTTTTTGTTAATATAGTACAATTATTAAAAAGTTAAACATTTTGATCAAGCAATGAACCTTTAAGGAAACCGATATTTTACCTATATTAAAAAAAAAAAAAAAGTGGAGCTTCTGGTTCTGGCCATGATGAAGTAGCTAGTATTATCCTTTTTATAGAAGCCCCACTTTCCTATTATAAACAACAATAACTAATGCTAATGTATGCAAAGCAATATTTCCAGGAATTAGACAGCAAACAACAGAGAGTTACAATCTTTGAAAAGAGAGCCCCACGTTACCTTGACGTTCTCTTAGAAACCATTTCCAAGTTGTGTGGGAGAAATAGAACTTCAACTGAGAGCAACTGTGTTGCTGGATGAAGAAGCAGA
The DNA here is from genome assembly GCA_004026585.1 of Noctilio leporinus. Taxonomy (NCBI): domain Eukaryota; kingdom Metazoa; phylum Chordata; class Mammalia; order Chiroptera; family Noctilionidae; genus Noctilio; species Noctilio leporinus. The sequence continues at coordinate 7,280 of PVIW01002912.1, forward strand.
GGTTGCTCTTCAAGTGTACTAAAGGTGGGGTCAAGTTGCGGGGAAGGGTATATACAGCAAAGAAGGGAGTCACAAACACTAAATCTCAAGATTCTGCATGAAAATTTCCAACATATCCTTGGCTAACTAATAAGATGCCTACACAAAGCAGAACTCTAGTAGGCATAGCAGAGATGAGCAGAAATTTCAGACATTGCAAACTGCTGTGGAGATATTCCAGTGCTGGCCCCACTGGAGTGGAATGACCTTGATGACCAAGGTAGCATTGAGTATGGATTTCAAACAGGCCATGTTCTTGGAGTCAGGTCTATATCTAAGAAGTAAGGACAAAATTAAAATAGATCTACCCTGGAAGAAGCTTAAAACTATAGTTGAGGTTATTTAATTACCTGCTGGAAAATAAAATAATACTTTAGAGAATTATAAGGAAATCTAGACCTTTAGCAATGACTGACATCCAATACAGATTCGCTAGTCATGTGAATAAGAAAGAAACAAGTGATAGGCAGTCAAGAGATAAAGCAATCTGTAGTCACAGACACACGGAGGGACCTGCCAATGGAGGCAGTCAAAACTCCAAATACTATTAAACATTAAACTAGATATTAAAGGGATGGGAAATGGTGGAAGCTGCACAAGCCTCTTTCCAGAACCAAATTGGAATTACAACAACATTATAGAAAAATCATCCTGAATTAGAGAAGCCATGTAACCATTGAGTAACAGATGAAAATAATTAAACACAAAATTAGATCCATTAAAAGTCAGAGGACACTTTAGAATTGTAAAATACAATATCTAACATTAGGAACTCATTTGAGAGCTCTTGATTTTCATCAAGTGTCATTGGAATTCAAGGTGGGGAAGTAAGTACCTTAGGTAAATGAAGCTATAGAAATGGGATAGCTATATGGCAAAGATATGAGCACCGGCTCTTATTTTACTTCATAAACAAAAATTACTTCGAAATGGATCGGAAACCTAAATGTGCAAGTTAGAACAATAACCTTCTGTAAGAAAATATAAAAGTATCTTTATACTTTGGAGATACAAAGATTTCTCAGTAACATTCAAAAGGCACTTACAATAAAAGGAGAAATATATAACCAAAATTAGAAAATTCTGCTTATTTAAGAAGCCATTAAATTCTAAATTTGAAGTGGATACTAAGAGAATTATTTGCAGTACATGTACTGACAAAGATTTTTATCTAGAGTACATAAATAGCTCCTATCAAGAAATTTGAAAATATAACTTTTTTAATGGACAGAAGACTGAATAGACACACATGCTCATGAATACACATACACACACGCACAGTCAAAAGCAAATAAGAATATCAAATCTGAATGGTCAAGGAGATTATTCCTCAAAATCATTCATCATCAGGAAAATGAAGATTAAAATACCAACTAAAACATACTTTATAGATTAGATCAACAAACAGACTAATAAGATCAAAGTCTGGCAGTGATGTATAGCCACCAAAACTCTCATACATAACTGGTAGGAACTTTTTAAAAAGTATAAGCAATTTGTAAACTGTTTAAGTTTTTAATAAGTTGACCCAATAATGTAATTTCTAGTTGTATACCCATTGAAAATAAGTGCATTTGTCCAATCTATGTCCAGTTTATTCATAATACTACTACTGAAAATAACCAGGTGAAAATTCAAAAGCAGGAGAATAGATAAATTATGATACTTTCATTTAATGGAATATTTCTCAGATATAAAAGTTTGAAGCATTGACACATATAGCAGCTTGGGCTATGTTTATTGAAATTAGGCAGGCAACAGAAATACTTAGTGACTTATTTTAAGATTCAAATTAAGAAACAAAATTGAAGCCCTGGCTGGTGGCACAATGGATAAGGTGCTGGCCTGCAAACCCAAAGGTCGCTGGTTCGATTCCCCAGCCAGGGCACATAATGAGGTTGCAAGCAAAGTCTCCAGCCAGGTTTGTAGCTGGAGGCAGGTGAAAGGCAACCATACATTGGGAAAAAAAAAAAATTGATTCATGGAAATAGAAGCCATAAAATGATTTTCTTTTGAAGGGAAAAGGGAAGGAAGGTAATGATATAGAGACTATTCTAGAGTAATTGAAACATTCTATGCTTTGGCCTGAAATGTAGTTATGTGAGTAAATACATATACAAGATTCATTAACCTTTCGTACTTAAGATTTATAAATTACAATGAACGCCATTGAAATTATATTTCAATTTCTAAAGTCCATTGGATGGCTTTAATAGTTACTAAGAAACTAAAAATTCTGATTTGTAAATTCAATTTAAGTACAGATAGAGAAACAAAAAATATGAAACAAAGTTAAAGATATATGGGACATGTTAGATGATCTTATGTATGCTTAATTGTAGTCCCAGGAAGATAGTTAAGAGAGAATAGGACATCAGTGATACCTAAGAAAATAATAGCTAAGAATTTCTAAAACAGTCTAAAGGTATTAATCCACAATTTTAAAAATCACAGTGAATTCTAAAACAAAAATATTTTAAAAGCAACCCATATTTATGGTCAAACTGCTAAAGATCAAAGAAAATCCTAAAATTATCTCAATGGAAGAAGAGAAATATGAGTGACTTCTCTTTTTTTTAAATTATTTTAATTTTTTTAAAAGAATTTATTTATTATTTCTAGAGAGAGGCGAAGGGAGGGAGATAGAAAGGGAGAGAAACATCAATGTACAGTTGCTTTTCACCTGCCTCTAGCTATGGATCTGGCTGGAGATTTGGCTTGCAACCTGATTATGTGCCCTGGTTCGGGATCAAACCAGCGACCTTTGGGTCCTCAAACTGGTGCCTTATCCACTGTGCCACCAGCCAGGTATCCACTGAACCACCACCCAGGGTAAGTTTTCAACAGATACCATGGAAGCCAAAAAATTGTGGACTGACATATTTTAAATGGTAAAGGGAAAAATGACTTGCTCACCTTAAATTCTATGTTTATATAAAATATATTCAAATATTGAAGATAACATAACTTTCTTTTAAAAGCTGAACATATCTGTCACCAACAGACTTTCACTAAAAGAAACATTAAAGAAATTTCTTTAGTCTAAAAAAATATCTCATGAAACCATGAAAGTGCAAGAATGAGTTAACACACAGGATAAGTGTACATGAAAATGTGAGAGGAAACAACTTGAATTTAAATGCTTATGGTGTTCAGATGAACCCAAGATGGCAGGGGAATAGGTGAAGGCTGCACAAACTTCTTTCCAGGACCATATTGGAATTACAACTAAATTATAGAAAAATCATCTTGAATTGGAGAAGCCATATAACTACAGACAAATAGAAGAAGCCACATCATCACAATGAGACTGGTATAGAGTGCAGAGGAAGTGTGAGAAGGAAGACTTGCTGGGCTCCCACAGGTGGCAGCTAAAGTTCCAAAGGGATATTTCAGTGGCTAATGGGTTCCCCTGAGAAGTGTCTAAATCCCAAGCTGGGGCCCTGGCTAATGTGGCTCAGTGGATTGACTGGCACTGGTCAGGGTACCCAAAGGTCACTGATTCGATTCCCAGTCAGGGCACATAACCAGGTTACAAGACAGGTCTCCAGCTAGGTCCATAGCTGGAGGCAGGTTAAAGGCAGCCATATGTTGATATTTCTCTCCCTTTCTTCCTCCCTCCCTGCCCTTCCTTCTAAAAATCATGATTAAAAATTTTGAAAATAAAGAAATAAATTTGATATTTTAAATCAATCAATCAATCAATCAATCCCAAGCTGGGCTCCCCAGCCTACAGAACCAAAACCAGGAAAGGAACCCAAATAACATATAGCTATGAAAAACAGTAAGGTATCTGCCCACCAGGGAGAGATGACTGGAGATGCAGAGAGCCTCTTAAAAGGCCAACACAAAAATTTTCCTTTGTTGCTACTAATGCGAGGCTCAGGCAGAGGGAGGGCAGAGTGGACTAGAGACACATGAAGAGAGTCTGGGGTTAGTAGCTCTGGGGAGAGAACTGAAAGAACATACACCAGTATCCCTGTGCTAAAACATTCCCCAAAATGCAGGAGCCATCTTTCTCAGGGAGAGCACTCTTCTCTGAGTGACATCAGACTGAGGCCATAGACCAGCCCATAGGAATTACTCTGCCTTGCCCTCCTGCTGAGCATAGCTGGAGGTTGTTAGCCCAGTGATTAAGTTTAACAGCTAAAGTAGGCATTGGAAGCTCGGAGACTTTGGCTGAGCCTCCCCCAGAACTGGTACTGATAAAAGTCAGCCTTGCTGTGCAGCCTGCTTCTTCCAGCACACACCCAGGCCCAGCAGAGGGAGACACAAATAGTGAATCACTGATAGCTCCAAACAGGTTGCCCAGGGCTAGTCACAGGCATGTCTGACATAGGTCTGAACCAGAGTCTTTGCAGATCTACCTAATACATAGAAACAAATACACAGAAGCAGCCAAATAGGGAAAGCATAGAAACAAGCCCCAAATGAAAAAACAAGAGAATTATCCAGAAGAAGAACTAAATGAAGGTAAGCAATTTATCAGAGAACTGAGAGTAATGATTACAAGGATACTCAACAGAATGAAAAAAGACATAGAAACCATAAAAGACCAGTCAGAAATATAGAATGCAATATCTGAAATAAATAATACACTTGAAGGAATAAATAGTATGTTAGATGAAGCATAGGATCGAAATCAGTGATTTGGAAGACAAGGTAGAAAGAAAACCACTTAAGCAGAGTAGCAAAAGGAAAAAATAATTTTAAAAATGAGAAAAGCTTAAGAAACATTTGGAACAACATGAAACATAGCAAACTCTGCATCATGGGAATACCAGGAGGAGGAGAGTGAGCAAGGAATTGAGAACCTCTTTGAAGAAATAATGACTGACCACTTCACTAATCTGGTGAAGAAAAAAAGACACACAAGTCCGGGAAGCTCAAAACCCCAAACACGTTGGACCCAAAGAGACCTAAACCAAGACAAATGGCAAAGCTTAAAGACAGGAGAGAATCCTAACAGCTTCAAGAGAAAAGCAGGTAGTTACTACAAGGGAGCACCAATTAGATTGTCATCTGATTTTTCAACAGAAAACATTTCAGTTCAGGTTGGGGTGGTGTGAAATGTTCAAAGTGATGAAAACAAGGATCTAAAATCAAGGCTGCATTTCTTAGCAAGGCTATTATTTAAAATCAAAAGAGAAACAAGGAGCTTCCCACACAAGAAAAAGCTAAAGGAGTTTGCTAATACCAAACCAGTACTGCAACAAATGTCAAAGAGCTTACTTGAAGAAATAGAAGGAGGAAAAGGCAGCGGAGAAAAAAAAAGGAGAAAGAAAAGGAGAAAGAGAAAAGAGAGAGAGAAAAAAGAGGGAAATTAGTCTAATAGTGAGATGGCACTAAATATGAATTTATCAATAATCACCTTAAATATAAATGGCTTAAATGCTCCAACCAGGGTAGCTGAATGGATAGGTAAAAAAGTCTATATATATATATGCTGCCTCTAAGAGACCCATCTCAGATTAAAAACATACACACAGACTGAAAGTAAAGGGTGGAAAAATGCATTGCATACAAATGAAAAGGAAAAATGCTTGGGTAGCAATATTTATGTATGACAAAATAGACTTTAAAGCCAAGGCTATTGTAAGAGACAAAGGAAAACACTGCATAATGATGAAGGGAACAATTCAGCAAGAGGGTATAACCCTAGTAAACATTTACACACCTAACATAAGAGTATCTAAATAAGAAAAGCAAATCTTAATGGACGTAAAGGAAGAAATTGAAAGAAAAATACTCATCTTTGAAAATTTGAAAATTTATTGACTTTAATTGAAAGACTTTCTAGGCAGAAAATCAATCAATGACACTCTAGATCAAATTGATTTAATCGATGTCTTCAAAACATTAAATACTAATGGGGTTTATAACATAAGAAGAAATAAAATGTATAGCAACAATAGACTAAAAGAGGGCATGACCATTCAAATTAATTTCTGTAGGGATTTTTGCATCAGTTAGGATCTGGCAAAGATAATAATGTATAGTAGACATTAACAAATTAAGAAAGTATACTTTAATTTCAATACAAGCAATAATAGAATAAAACTAAATTGAATAATAAAAAATTAATAGAAGAGATAAAAATGAGTAATGTAAAATTTATGATTAACTAAAAGAAAGAAATAATGGAGGAATAGAGGGATAAAAAACCCAAGTGGCACAAATGGTAGAGCTAAAAATCATTACATCAAGAATTGCACAAAGCGATGATTGTGAACATCTGTCAAAGTTGAAAAACATGACCTGTAGCCTTGTGTTAAATATTCAAAAGTCAAATAACTATAATATTTTTTTAATTAAAGAAAGAAAAGATTTTAAACTCTAAAATTCTAAAAAGCTTCATTCTCATATTTGAGTATTTGTCATGTTTAATTTCTTGGGAAAACATCTTGAGTTATGAATAATGAAATAATTATAAATTCTGATTGATATCATAGGACATATAATTTCTCAGAAAGGATAACTATGATATAAATTTCTGTCTTTGTACTAAGAATATTCTGGGTTATTCAGCTTTTGCTTTAACATTTTATTATAGTTTAATAATTTCAGTATTTGGTGTATATCAGATTATTTTTGTGTGTCAAGCTAATTAAGCAACATAAACCTTTCTAAGCCTCATATGTCCAAAAGATGGTGTTTTCACATGGTATAAGTATAAATCAGAGACCATGATTATAATGATAATTTGTGAAATCAATCAATGTGGAGTTTCAGTCAATGTCCCTGTTAGAGTAAATCTGTGAAACATGCTTGAAAACTTTCCCGTAGTCCTTTATTGTTCAATCAGTTCAGGTCTCCATCTGGTAGGGCTTGATTAACTCTGTAAATTTTTGTTGCTGATCTTTTGATATTTTAGGACAGAATATTTTTTCAAATAATTCCAAAATTCAAATTCACAAATTCTGATAATTACACTTTCAAAATTATTGTTTTATGATACATAATACTTAATTATTAAATTATGAATAAAACTAACTTTGTCATTGGAGGAGAACTATTAAGGGAATTAAAAGATATTGCATGCTCATGCAAAAAGAAAATGAAATAAGGGAAGCAGAATTTTGCAATGTTTAGAGGCAATTTTTTTCTGAGTTTCTAAAATACAAACAGCTTGGTAAAATATGAACAGCTTCTAATCTGATAGCATAGTACTTCTCATTGCCTCAGCAAAACTATTTTTGAATCTACAAAGCATTTGCCACCATCCTATTCATGTGAAATCTATCACAGTTCTGCAAAGCACTCAAATTTTGCAGAAAATTATAATGCTGAAAATGATCACACAAGGCTCCATTTTAGCTTTAGCCTAGTTCTGTTCTTGGATATCAGAATATGTTGCAGGTGTTTAATCCTGAAATGACTCCACAAAATTTGGTTCTCATTACCAATGAATTAGCTTTTACCTTTCAAAAGCAATCACTCTCATATCAATCATATAATTGCATTTTATATACTCTTTATAGTATATTAAAACATTTATGTTTCTAATTATGTAAAAGCCAGTATTTGATATTTGTTGCTAATATTTCAATAGTAAAATAGTACCTTATGAGTATATTCTAATTCTAAACCTACCTGCCTTGAGATTGAACTACATTATCACAATTTGCTAGAAATAAAGTAGAGTTGACATTTTGAAAGTAAAGAAAAAATCCATTGAATGGGGTTATAAATTGATGTATAACAAGATGAACTATGTACTTGATTAATTGAAATAATTTAAAAATACATATGCAAAGTGAACATATTTAATTGCTCACTTTTCCTCAGTGCACTACTATGTCAATTTACTAATTTTATAAAGTTATTGTCCAGTATTTCTAATATCTCAAAAATTGCCCTTGCCTTAGCAGAAAAGCGTTCTAAAAGTGCCAACAAACAAAGTCTTTAAAATAAGTTTTAAGCTTTGACAGAAGCAAGCAGTTACTGGCAAAAAAAGAATGCTGTTCTTTCTAAGGTAATTCCAAACTTTTATGTAAAACCATAGCCAGCAAGAATAGCTGTTACTTGCACAAAATGTGTGCCTTGTTTTCCAAATCTCTTTGACCTATGATTTTTTACAGTTTTGGAATTTTCAACATATTCACTCTGCTCACAAGATATATTCTCAACTGGTCAAACAATATTTTACAGAAAATTTTCAGTACTGAAATTAGCTAAGGTTGAGAATTAAGATAGTCATGCCATGGATATAAATTTTGTATCTTATTTTTTAAAAGATGATATCAGCATAGTGTAATTTTAAAGGAATTGGTCTTTATAGTAGACAAACCACTCACTTCCTAACTGAACTGGTTTATATACATATGAGACTTATGGCAGTTTTCTAATAGTCTTAGTTCTTAGTTTTTATCAACATTAAAATGAGCTTATTGATTTAGCATGATTCATTATTTTTGAGAAAAGCAAAACATTATGCAATGAGCACAAGTAAATTATGGTGAAGTTGCAATATTAAAATAGATATTTCATAATATGCAGGGATGAATCAAGCAATAAGCCTCATGACTAGCTAGGGACAAGCCTCAATGATGAACAAGGGAATGCTCATAATATCTAGGGATACAGGGCTTATAACTTCATTCTCTCTCTGAATCTGCTTTTTATCTGTTCTTTGTACAGATTGCTTTTTGGCTTCAGTCACATAAGGTAGATTTATATTGTCCTAATTCTAGTAAGAGTAACCTAGCACTACTAATAATCTGCAGAATGATCTTACACTTTACTTAGTGGTTTCTGCCAATAGTGATATTGATAATGTAAATTTGAAATGATTTTTATAAATATTGTACACTAAACAAATAGTTTAATTAATCTCATTAGGAACTAACTTCTAAATGTAATTGAATTAAATGAAAATATAAAATAAATGTAAAACATGAATGTTTTAATATGAATTTGTGATATTTGTAAAATACAGTTCATATTTTGGACTACTGAAAAAATTGACACACCAATGTAACTATAGCTCAGAACCTGAGTTCTAAATGTTATTCTATTAACAACAAACCATAGCTCCTTTGAGAAGTGACTGATTTCAGGTCTGGAGCAAAGAAATTCTAAGAAAAGCTAATGATATTTTATGGTGCTTGAGATCAAGGAAATATTCTAAAATAAATGAAGGCATTTTAAAGAAACAAATGAGAGAACTTGTCATGGTGAACCATGTAACAATTTTGGCATAAAAGAGAATGAAAGGAATGAAGCGTAGGAGGAAACAAGAAGGAAAGGAAGAGAAGAATGGAGGGAGGGAAAGGGAGAGAAGGCAGAAAGGCGAAGCCATGATCTTCACATCAAAGAATATAAGAATAAACAAATAAACCAAACTCAACCAAAACCAAATACATTTTCTGCCACTAGAGGTAATCACAGTACCATTTTCTTACTTTTAAAAATATTAAAGAGGAAAAATGAAGACATTTACTTTTTTTCAAAAGAAGAAAACCCAAATTCCCAATTTATATAGAAAATCTCATATGTACAGGGGAATGTCAGCTAATAATTTTTGTGAACATTTTTTTTTTTTACTTTAACAACAAATGTATTTATTCATTTTAAATCTTTATTGTATTTTTTCCATTACCCTTTAGTGTTCTTATACTCCTTTCTCCCCAGCAATCACCACAATGTTATTCATGTCCATGAGTCCTTTTTCCTTTTTGCTCAATCCCTTCATCCCTTAACTTCCCCCCACTAAAAGCTGTCATCTGCTCTCCATCTATGAGTGTCCCAATTTTCCTTGTTAGTTCAGTTTGTTCATTAGATTCCACATGTGAGTGAAATTATATGGTTTGTGTCTTTTTCTGACTGGCTTTATTTCACTTAGCACAATGTTCTTCAGGTCCATTTATGCTGTCACAAAGGGTAGTTTTTCCCCCTTTTTTATGGCTGAGTAGTATTCCATTGTATAAATGTCCCATAGTTGTTTTATCCACTCATCTTGGGCTGTTTCCCCATCTTGGTGACACTGTATTGAACATACAGTGCTTATATTCTTTTGAATTAGTGTTCTGGGTTCCTTTGGATATATTTCCAGAAGTGGGAGTGCTGGGTCAAAAGGCAGGTCCGTTTTTAAATTTTAATTTTTTAAGGTATCTCCATACTGCTTTTCATGGTGACTGCACCAATCTGTATCTTCACCAACAGTGCAAAAGTATTCTCCTTTCTCCACATCCTTGCTTGTACTCGTTTATTGATTTATTGAGCATAGTCATTGTGACAGGTGTGAGGTGGTATCTCATTGTGATTTTAAGTTGAATTTCTCTGATGATTAATGACATTTAGCATCTTGTCATATGTCTATTGGCCACCTGTATGTCTTCATTGAAGAAGTGTGTACTCAGGTCTTTTGCCAATTTTTAATCGGGTCATTTGTTTTTGGTGTTGCATTTTGTAAGTACTGTATACATTTTGAATATTAACTTTTATCTGATGTATTGGTGAATGTGCTCTCCCATTAAGTGGTCCATCTCTTTATTGTTTGATGAATTCCTCTCCTGTGCAAAAGTATTTTAGTTTGAAATAGTCCCATTTGATTCTTTTTCTTTTGTTTTCCTTGCCTGGAGAGATATATATGATTAAAAAAAATTGTTATGAGCAATGTCCGAGGTTTTTCTGCCTGTTTTTTCTAGGACTCTTATGGTTTCAAGTCTAAAATGTAAGTCTTTGATCCATTTTAAATGTATTCTTATGTATGATGTAAGAAGGTGGTCTAGTTTTATTTTTCTACATGCATATTTCTAATTTTCCCAAGCCATTCATTGAATAAACTATCTTTAACTCATTGTATGTGCTTGCTTTCTCTGTCAAATATTAATTAACTATAAATGTGTGGGTTTATTTTGGGGCTCTCTATTCTGTTCCCTTGATCCATGTATATGTTTATATTCCAGTACCATGTTGTTTTCATTACTATGACCTTACAGTGTAGTTTGATATTAGGTAGCATTATTCCTTCAACTTTGTTCTTCTTCTTCAGGATTGCTATTGCTATGTGGGGTCTTTGAGTTGAATCTATACATTGCTTTAGGAAGTATGGATATTTTAATGATGCTAATTCTTCTTATCCATGAACATGTGCTTCCACTTACTTGTGTCTTTTTCAATTTTTTCTTCTGTGTTTTATAATTTTTCAAGCACAGATCTTTTATATCCTTGGTTAGAAATTGCTTTAAGTTAATATTTTTCAATTCATTTTTTAAAAAGATTTATTTATTATTTCCAGAGAGAGAGGAAGGGAGAGAGGCAGAGAGGGAGAGAAGCTTCAATGTATGGTTGCTTTTCACCTGCCTCCAGCTACAGACCTGGCTGGAGACTTGGTTTGCAACCTGGTTATGTGCCCTGGCTGGGAAATCGAACCAGTGACTTTTGGGTTCTCAGGCCAGTGTATTTTTCAATTCTTAATGAAATAATATATTCAAACAAGAGCTATCAATTGTTGCTAACATTATTTAATATTTTGGCAATAATTTGAAATTTTATTTTAAAAGAGTTTCAAAATTATTGCTAAATTTATAATTTATAAAATTAATATTTATTAAAATTAATTATAAAAGCATTGCTGAATTACTCAATGTTTTATTCCATATAGTATTTTTATTTATTGATGTATTCCTTTAATTAATCTTATATTTGTGGCTATTTGCATGTATTCATGAGAGATAGTGGACTTAGAGGGTTTTGGTATCAAGTTATACTAGACTCATACAGAGAGTTTAAAATATTCCCACTCTTCAGTTATTAAACTGGTTATTTCAGATTGTTTATTATTATTATTTGTTTGTTCATTTCAATGTTTTCACCTGGAGTTTTGTCTGGGGATCTATTTTAATCAGATTCAATTATATTAGCGCTAGATTTTCTATTCTAGCAATTTTGAAAAGCTATATTTTTCTAGAATTTTCATTTAAAATTTTCATTTTGTTGATATCAAAGCTGTTTATAATACTCTAATTTTTTAGTAGTAGTCTCACAATAGCTTTGTAAAACTATGTTAAGAATTATGGCTTACAAAAAAATGTATTCTTTTTGTCCATTAACTTCTTGTCCAGTGAACTCCATTAATTTTCATAGGTTATATGTAGATTTGGTTTTTCTGTGTAAAAAATGTGTTATCTGCAAATAACAAGCATTTTGTTTCTGTCTTAACTATCCTACACATCTATTTATTTATTCTCTTGGGTTTGCTCTAATTGCTTGCTAATTTGGCATAGTCCTTACCATCTAAACTGGATTTGGAGGTTTTGCTCAGCTGTGCTAATCTGGGCAGCTTTGCTGAATTTTGCTGGGCCCTTCACATGTCTGGAAATTCAGCTATATCTTACAGCTCTTTCACCTTCACTTCACATGGTCTTTCATCACTTCAGGTAGTTTGGGCTGTTATAAGTTGTTGATAAAAATTAGGTTTAAATTTCTTTTCTGTCTTCACATTTTTTAATCTCCTTACCCCTCAGCATCTTTGTCTCAGATTTATCAGAAGAAATGATCTGTTTGAATCAGTCCCATTGTTTGATTGTTCTTCTTTGGAGTAGGGGTCTTCCCCATCATTCAGATGCACTTTGTTTGGAAGGAGGGCATATATTTCACATTCCAAATGGGAAAGCCATAGCTGTGTGTTGGAAAGATATCCTGGTTCCATTTTGTTTGTGATCTCTTCGTGATGCATGTTAGCATAAACTTCAGGCAGCATTTCTAAAGGTGGCTCCAATTTTCACATTTCCATACTTCAGAATGCAAAGAAAGGGGCAAGTGCTGCCAGAAAAACTGACTTATAAGAGTCACTATGATTGAAATGTTTAGATAATATGTATTTTGATGCCAGTCATTGGCTAGAACACACTGATTAATTTAGGCCCAACATTATCCATGTTAGGAGTTGGGAGCATGGTCTCACACGCAGGGCTCGGTAATGCGCTGAAATGAGGATATATTAAACAGGTTAGGATTTTTATTTGTAAATTAAAGGGACTGTGTAAGTGATCAACATGCTTACTACAGTGATCTCCTTTTCCAATGTAATCTTTTGTTGTGTTCTTTCTTCATGATCAATTTTATTCCACATTGTGCAAAGTACTAACACTGTGTGTTAGTGCAGAGAATGTTTTCCTTTTACAAATCTTACAAGTATATAGTGAAATATCATTGTCCTTAGCATTCCACTTAAACTCGGGCTAATTATCTCAAGGGTGATCCATTAGATGATTAAAGGCAACATTTATGTTGTTAAGATGTATTGATTATTTGTCTAATTTATTCAGAGTGGTGATTTTTCTAATCATTTTAATCACAATGTGGTATCTTGCTCATAGTTGCTAAAACTATGTTTAGCATAGTGTTTAAAAAGTAATATTTTATATATTTTATAATTATGCTTCAAATAATTCCTGGAAAAGTCAGTGTAAGTTGAAATGGTAAATATCAGATCTGATGTTCCCATTCAACAATTTTATTTAATTTTTTTAATAAATATTTTATTGTTGTTCTATGGAACATTCATATAACAGGAAGCTATGTTGCAGATGAAAGGCCTAACGCATATTTAGTTTAGTTTTGTTTTACTAACATCCACAAATAAACCATTTTATTAACTTTTTTTTTAAAGCTTTTATTCATTATTTTTAGAGAGAAGGGCAGGGAAGGAGGAAGAAAGGGAGAGATACATTAATGTATGGTTGCCTTTCACCTGACTCCAGCTGGGGACCTGGCTAGAGACCTGGCTTGCAACCTGGGTATGTGCCCTCAGTGGGAATTGAACCAGCAACCTTTGGGTTTGCAGGCCAGACCAATCCACTGAGCCAACAGCCAGGGCTTCAACTCTTAAATCTAATATAAAAGTATACTTATAAGACAAATAGTATGATGTGTTCGCACACACAAATTCCAGAAGTGAGTGCGGATCTTGGTTCAGCAGAGCAGTGTCTGCAGAGATAACAGGATACAGACTCCATTCTTTCAACTTGCCTTTCACATATTGACTTTCATTTTTATGCTCTCACCTCACAATAGCAAGGTTGTGGCTGCAATTCTAGACATCATGTTTGTATTAAGAAATAAGAAAAGACAAGAGTAGCATAAGGGAATCATGCTACTAACACTATTTATTTTTATCAGGAAAGAAAATATTTTACTACAAACCTCTAGTATCCTTCTGCTATAGCTCATTGACCAAAATGGTGTGTTTGTCCCATTTGTTTGAAAAGAAGCTGGATTGACAGTATTTAGCTAGACACATTGATGTTCTCAATGAAATCACAATTCTGTCGGTTACAGTGAAGAGAGAAATGAACTTTAGAAAGGTAGAGTATTCCCAAACAAACCCAGTACCATGAAACTCCAAAATAACTTCAAAATTCTATATAAGTAAAATGAAAAAAAGACTTTTACTATAACAGTGATTTTAGGAATGAATAAACATTAACGGTATAAGCATAATTTTACATATTAACAAACTTGAATGTATGTTTGATATGTTATAATTTGTGTGTGACAGTATGAAAAAGAACTTCATAAAATTGTTTTCATAATTGGCACATGCAGTTATCTCTGTCCCTATAAGCATTGTTCTTTTTGTTTTTTCATTTTTTTAATTGTATTCATTATTTTTAGAGAGGGGAAAGGAGAGAGGCAGAGAGAGACAGGAATATCAATGTATGCTTGACTTTCACCTGCCTCCAGCTACGGACCTGGCTAGAGACCTGGCTTGCAACTTGGTTACATGCCCTGGCTGGGAATTGAACCAGTGACCTTTAGGTTCGCAAGCTGGTGCCTATCCACTGTGCCACCAGCCAGGGCCTAAGCACTGTCCTTATGGCTTTAAAGGTAACCTGCATTGTGGGCACTAAGAATCAACTCCTAGCTGGCCAACCACTATGATTCATACATTACTAAACAAACCTGGAAAAATTATGGAGCTGACCTACCAGAAGTTAATCTGCATCAGGTAATCGGAAACTTCCTGCAAAATGGATATCATCCTTAGTGTAGAAAGTTTTATGTATGAGAAACTTTGTGTTAAAACAAAGACTGTACTGGGAACAAGCAGAATCAATCAGGATTGATTTGTTTCTCAATCCAAACTAATCCCTTCCAACTATTGGATTTATTTACATCTAAATCTTGGGGCATAGAGGAAAGGCATGATTTATAAATGAGAAATGATTTGTAAATAGTCATACCTGTAAAATGAATTTAGAACCTCAGTCAACCTTAGTTGAAAGTGAAATAAAAATGGGAGATGGTATTCTCCACTCAAAAACAAAATATTTATGAGGATCTCTGCACTTCTAATATAGCACAAGGTAGTAGTGACTATGAGACATAGAGATGCCCTAGGAAAACAACACATCCTGATGTGAGTAGATGCACATCAGCATAGGCAACAATGTCATGTGTTATAGGAAGACCAGGAAGCAATAACAGTACCAACATCAGTGACATTGGTTGAAGTGGAGTCCAACATAAGGAACTGTGAGACTTGTAGAAGGGCACTTCCAAGTAGTCATGGTGGTCTCCAGTGGAAAGAGATACAATGAAGGGGTAATAAATAAAGCATGCCACATGGTAGCTGAGTAGCTAATCATACTTGTTTGTGAGTGGGTATCAAGCTCTCGAGAGTTTCTTGTGGACATATTTTCAGTACTTAGTTCTTACCTTCACCACACAGAAGCAAGTCATTGAAATATGCCTGTTGGTAAATATTTAGGTCTGAAGTGAGCTAACCACATTCTTATAAAAGCAGGACAGAATAACAGCAGAGATTTAGCTCTGCATATGTGTTTTTCTGTGGGTCTGTAGCAAGCTCCTCAATAACCACAGTGTTACCAGTCTTCATTTCTGGGTGTCAGATGGGTTTTCAATGAGAAAAATATTAGTAGAACTAATATTTTTGAATATTTTGTAAGTGCCTGGAATCATTCTAGAACAGAGTCAGAAATATTTTCTGTCAAGAACCAGGTAGTAAATGCTTAAGGTTTGTGGACCATATGGTATCTGTTGTAACTTATCAACGATAATATCATACCCCAGAAGCAGCTATAGCCAATACCTAATTGAAAGGTGTGGCAGGGTTTCAATAAAACTTTAGGAGCATTGACATTTAAATATTATATAATTTTCATGTGCCATACAATATTATTTTAATTATTGTCCTGCCATTTAAAAAAGTGAAAAAACATTCTTATGCCCTCAGGTTGTACAAAAAGTAGATGATGTGCCATGGTTTGGATCCTTGTTCTAGAAGCATAAATGAACTCATTTTAATTCTTTTAGAAGTGAGTGGAATAATTATAATTCTTATTATGTGTGAATAAACTGAGGTCCAGAGAGGTGTCTGATCTTACCTAAGGGCACATAGTAAGTGGTAAGGCCAATATTCACACAAAAGTCTATCTGACCTAAAATTCCATGTTCTTCTGACACATGGAGATTTGTATTGATCAGCTGTAGTTTCCAGAGGTCTGCACTGAGATGGACTGCAAAGCTGTGCTCCAGCTCACCAGGAAGGAGCCTACTGCTGGATCTGTGATGTCTTCTGTGGGTGTGGGAGGTAAGAAATGACAGTATATGCTCTACATTAAGATTCCTCTATCTCTCCTGGGTGAAAATATGATTAGCGGTGGTCTCTGGTTTTGAGAACTCTGGAATCATTGGGATTATATCTGCATTTCACAGAAGAGCTAGCTTATGTTGTGATGTCTCAGAGCCTATGTTCTGAGCATGTTATCACATGAGGATGGCTCCCTTGCTCCCATTTGGACATGAATTCCCCACCTTCATTTTCTGGTTGTCAAAGCTATTTTAGAGCTGCTTGCAAGATTTTATATACAGTACTTTGCTGTTTCTAATACCAGATCTCTACCAAGTACATAGTTCAGTCACAGACTGATTCCTAAAGGCTGAGTGGCAGAGAACCTGAGAGGCTGCTTCTGACTATGTGTGTGGAAAGTCTGAGCCTCCATTTTCTCCTTAATACTCCCTACTCTTGCTGATATGGAGAAATTCTGTGTGGTTCCAAAGACTGAAAATGATGGGCAAGTGAATGAAAGTAAGGAGGGCAAAGAACTCAACCCCACCAACTTGAGATTCTCGTCACCTCTCCTCTAAATTTTCTTATTTGAAGTTCTTATAACTTAAACTTGCTTTTAGTTTTGCTTTTTGCCATTTGACATGTTTGTTAATCTTTGGTTTATAACATAAATGCTGAGTCCTTCAGTATGTTGAGCATTAGCTTTGAAAACTCATAAATGATGTCTCTACTGTATATCCTTTGGACCACAAGGTCCAAAGGCCTAATTTGAATTTCAAAGCTGAGAAATTTTTGTTTGCATCTAAGCAACCCTCTTCCTTCCAGCAATAGATGACTCAGCCTCCCATCTAATTTAAGGCAAAGATATTCCACAGGCTAATAATGGAATTGTAGTGAATGAAGAACCCATGGTCTGATATATCTGAAGTTATTTTTGGCACATTGCAGATGGCCCCACTCTGCTCTCTCCAGTGGTGATCAGGTGAATAAGGAGGGTGGGGCATGGGGACTATGCTATTTTTGAACATTTAGTGAGGTGTGGGCAGGGGCGCTCATAAATCACCCATCATGAACTGGACAAATGTATTGAAAGAGTCTTTGAAAAAGTGTCACAGAAACCAAATGCAGCCTTGCACAATAAAGCCAAATGATACACTGATATGGGTGGATTCCTAGAACACTCACCTAGTTGGAGAAGCATGTACTACAAAGGGCCTGCCATCCAGAGGATAATTCAGGGGTTTTTAGGGTTTCCTCTTGTACATGTGTTTATACAGTATAAAAACCTTTAAAATGAAACCTTAACATATAACTTACTTATGCCCTAATTTTTAAAGATATTTTTACATTTTTAAAAATATTTATGCATAATAAAGATGTCTTAACCATATTATCTGGTCACTTAAAGAAGCAGTAAAACCTCTTGTAGTCCTTGATTGATGAGTACATGACTTGAGATACATTTTTTAGTTTCAGAGGTTCTGTATTTTTTCTGAAAGCGGGAGTACTGAATTTCATCCTACCTACCTTGTTGAACTGATAAGAGCATCACAGGAGATGGATAAAGAGTAGTGAATACAGTATTTCAATAAGTTAGCACCTGTATTTTTCTCTTCTCATATAGTCATTGAGACTAGATCATGCTTTTGTGTTGAAAAATAGGAAAGAAGAAAGTCAACGTTTATAGGAATGTATATTTAGAAATATTTAACTCTAATGAACTTTGAAAATCTTATGAAAAATTACATACATGTATATAAGTGCAAATAGATTTTAAAAAGTCAGAAACGAAATTTATTTCTTTCATATTTTTATAATGCCAAAAGATAAAGCAGTTTTTGCTCTGGAATCTCTTCTGTCACATTGTGCTCTATAAAGTGACAAGATGTGCCGTGCCATGTCGATGTGACCCAATATGACACAGGGGGTGGTTTGCAGTAGGCATTCATAATTAGGAAGACCCTAAAAAGGGCAATTTGGTTAGAATTTAATTAAGAATTATTAAATAGATAAAAAGATAAGAATGAGCATACTTTTTAATAAAAGAAAACATTTCCTATTTTAATACATATTTTAAAATATTATATTTTAATAAAATAAAACATTGACTAAAGTAAAACATGATATTAGATGTTCACCCCAATCCCAAAATTTTATAATCATCTGCTTGACATTGAACCTTCATATATGAATAAGACAGCAATACCCTAGCACTCCCTTGTAAGAGGAGAATATGCTGAAACAAGGTAATTGAATTTTGTTCTGACCCTCTTTGGCCCCATGCAGAAGCAATTTGTGAATTATTTAGGGAAAAAGGAAAAGGATAGTTGCCTCAAGAGAGAAATGTGAGTGCAAAGAAGAATTTAGTTCACTGACACTATCTCTTAGAATACATCTGCTTTTCCCAGCTGGAAATGAAAATCGGGATGGACATTTCTCTTCATCCTTATGCCCTAACAAGATTCCTTCCTTTTGCTGACATGCTTCATGCGTCCCAAACTAGACCAAAAGCAGACCTAAAACTTCACAAATCATTCCCAGGCCTTATTAAAACGACAATCTATGACTGGACCAATAAAAATGTAACCATATTGTAAATAAATTTGACTTGAACATTTAGGCTTCTCAGGGGAAAACTAAAGCAAATCAAGAGCAATGTGGAACTTAATCTTATCATTTCTTTTGAGTTATACTTCTTTATACTTACACAACTTTTAAAAAGAACAACAGTTGATAGTTATGAGAATAGTGGTGAAATGAGTAAAATAGCTTTTTTCTTGTTACTTTTTTTACTTTAAAGTACCTTTTAATGCTGTGATTAGATAACTTACTGTCAGAATAAAAAATCTTAATATCATCATTGAGCTTTAAAATAAATCATAAATATGTCTACAGGGCATCGTTTTCTGAAGATTACATATACACTACTTTTTATTAGCCATCAACACTATTGGCATGTATGTGACAGCCACAGGGTCAGAATGAAAATGATTTAATAAAGAAATTCAAAACTCATGTAAAAATGAAATTGCAGCCAGGCTGTCACAGCCTTAGAGAGTTTCAGGGCTGATATGAACATTTTGTTTTATTTCTAAAGCTTTGATGGACCTGCCAACATGCATTTGTGCTGTCACTCCAAGGACCCCTCTTGAAGCACTGGAGTGGCAGGCAGCTCTTGATTGATGAGTGTTTGCATTCATCTTGTTATTCATTGCAAATTTCTTCCCTAACAACTTTAAATAAAAAAAAATTCATGCAAGAACTTTTACTATGATGCGAGGCAACCCACACCAGCATTCCATTTTAATGTCTTCAGGAATAAACAAACACACAGGAACACAACAGGTTCCTGGGAGACATGGAAGATGTCAGTTCCATACATTATTAATACATTTCTGTTGGAAAAGGACAACAAAGAATTTAATACCAACAACAACGTGTTGTAAATCAGTCAGATTTGGTGAAGGACTCTGGAACTATTTCAAACAATTTCTTTGGTATTGAGCTATCTTGCTACTTCCCCATTGTAATTTTCATTTGCAAAAGGCAAAGGACCTCCAGTTTGAGACTTTAAATTGCAGGGTTTGGTTTTCTACCTATTAGTAAGCAGTGTTTAGAGACTATGGTGGCCTTGTAATCAAAGACCCAGCATTTTCATTTCATGAGCTATCACAGGTTTGTACAATGCTAAGCTCCAGGTTGGCCTGGGGTGCAAGCTGCAGCATGTGTACTGGCTTCAGCTTGGTCTTTGATTGTGTCACCTGGCTGAACAAAATGCATGAAGAATATATCCATCCCTTGATTTCTCTGTCCTACAATAATGGACCAGTTTCTCTGTGTGTTAGGGCTCTTCGTGTTTCAGCCAAATGTAAAGCAACTCAAACTAGCTTCAATGGTACACACAAAAGAAATGGGCTTTGCTTGTTTGATTTTGGATTTTAAAATGAAGATTTCAAGTTTGGTGGGCAGTCAGTATTGACTTGCATTAGTTGTTCAGGAGTTGTCACTCTGTCTGTCTTGTGCAGGGTCAGCCACATCTTCAGGCTGGCTTCTCTCATAGTGAGTAGCTCAATGCTACCATAGATTGATACTTGTCAGTACCCTCAACTCACTGTCAAGAATTAGACACAATATATTAAAAACAAAACAAAACACCAAACTAGACACAAAACTAGTTTCTTTCTCCAGATCCACCAGAAAATTTAATTGTTCTAATTGAGTCATATTGTTTTTGAGCCAATGTAAAGAGCATGGTTGACAATCACCAAATGCCAAACCCAGAACAAAATAAAATTAAGAGAATTTTAAGGCTCATAGGGTAAAGATTAGTGTGATGGTAAGCTTGATAAAGAAATTTTTGTGGGAATTGATTTAATTAGTATTAAATGTCTTCCTGGAATATATACTATTGATGCTGTTGCGATTACAAATGTCCCAATTTCACCCCCTTTTCTCTTATTTTCTCAGCCCCAACTCCTCCCCTCTTCCTCTGGCCATCAGCATGCTATTGTCTGTGTCTATGGGTTATATACCTATGCTCTTTGCCTAATCCTATCACTTTATTTCATCGAGTTGACCCCCCAACTCCCCTCCAATAGCTGTCAGCCTGTTCCATGTATCCGTGCTTCTGTTTCTATTTTGTAAGTTTAATTTGTTCATTAGATTCCACACATAGCTGAGATCATGTGGTATGTGTCTTTCAGGAAAGAAGTGTGGTAGAATAGGAGGAGGAAATTGGGGGTGAATATATGTATAACCAATCACTCCTGCATCAATACCCTTGTACACACATTTGTGATATGCTTAAATATAACTAGCCTGTCAAGCACTTGTTCTAAGTTTTTACAAATATTTCATATCATACAACTATCCTGTTTAGAATTAGATATTAATTATGTTTAGTAGATGAAGAAACTGGATTTCAGAAATGTAAGTAACTTTTCCAAGAGCATTGGTAGAAATGGTGGAGGATAATTTGTATTTATATCTTCGAACTTCAAAGTTTATGATCATGTCACTACATTATTGTTGCACAATTTTTTTTTTTTTTTTATTGATCAATAGGTTGGTCTCTTATTATTGTGAACTTTTTAAAGGGTGGAAGTTTTTCTCTGCTTCATTCACTATAATATCCTCATGCCTAGAGTAGAGCCTGGCTTATAGGAGATACTTAATTAACATTTAACTTAAATGAATTAAGATTACATCCCTTTGGTCAGAAAAATGACATTGAATGACTAGCTTATAGCAATCTTGGAGTTAGTTGCTATATAAGATGGGAGGGATAGAATTTACCTTAGGAAAATAAAATAACTATAATGTTTACTATAATCCTTGAGAGGAAATTTTGGACTTAAAAACTAGCACAAACTTTATCAGCTATATAGCTGAAAAATAATTTTATATATGCCTGTTTCCTCATTTTAAAAAGTATGATCATTTACAGTACACATCTTGGTATCATATTATGGGTTACTGAGATTATTAAATAAGGTAACACATGCTATAAATTGCCATGCTATATGTTGAGAGTAAGCACTTACTGAATATTAATCATCATCATTATTATTATTAATGGTACTACCCTCCTTTTACATTTTATTATTACCTTTATCACCATCATCATTATCATCATGTCAAAGTGGTATATATATATATATATATATATATATATATATATATATACCACTTCAGATATAATCTATATCTGAAGAATGTTATTTTATGTTTTTAAGTCCAAAATGGTTCTTAATAACATCAATAATCTATATCATTGAATAACTATGCCTGAGAAGAATATTCGAGTTTTTTTTTTTTCTAAGTCAGTTACTCTCAAGGGACTTTCCTCATCAGAAGTCATTTAAAATTCTATCTAATGAGGATTTTGCCTGTAGCAGCACAAAGAACTTAAAGGGCGCCTTTGATATCCAAACAGAATATTTTTAATTCTCACTTAGTAGACCCAAGAAGCTGAAGCAAAGTACCTAATTTTTCAGTTTCTGAAAAGGTTGAATTTAAGAATTCTCTAAAATACATCTGATTCTGAAACGTAATGAAATTTTATTCTCAGTCCATTAGACTGAGCTTACATTCATTGCTACTTTAGAAACCTGTTTTTCATCACACTTTATCCACTGAAATGTTAACGCTCATACCTGACAGAATCTGACACTATTAGTTGTTTATTTAGTGTGTATTAGTCTCGTTTTTCTGAAAGTTTTGATCATTACATATTTTCATCATGACAGCATTTTTCCATCTTAAAAATGTACAATATAGTTAATTAATATATACACACACAATATACAAGAGTGCTTTTAAAATATCCACCTTATATGATATAGTTAGGGCAAATAATCCTATTTTATAAAATAGAAAAAATAAAGAAAAAATTATATTTCAGAGCAGTAGAAGTTATTTACTTAAGGGCAGTTGTTTAGTAAGTGACAGACCCCAGAATTCAACTCGGGTAGATTTTTAACTTCAAATCTGGTACTTTGGGTTCTTTTGTAACATTAATATTATTGCTGCATATGTATATTGTACTAAATTTGGAGATCTATGAGAGCAGGTACTTTTGATTGATTTCTTTATACTTCTCAGAATGCTTAATGTATTTTTCAGAATATACATACTGAGCATTAAAATACACTTAATTGATAGCAGAGGAGACTCAGGAGCATGTTATAGAGGGTGTATGTTGCAGTGGCCTATTTCTCTTTTCTGTGGACATTTTCAAGAAATACATTTACAAAACATAGAAAAGGGGCATGCTCAATCTGGATAATTTGATCAGAGCTCACTTAAAAAATATGGTGATCAAAAAAGTAGGGGAGGGGTATAGGAGAACTGCCAAAAAAAAAAAAAAAAGTGTAGGCTTGAAGAACTTGGAAAGAGAGAAAATCTTCGTGAAGCAAACTCTAGCCAATTGGTGCTAACCTCATAAAAAGGCATCATGGAAATGAGGAATCTGACTTTATTCTCTCTCCTTTCTTCTGCCAATCTGTTACCAGGGAGGAGTTGTCTATGCATATGGTCCATAGAGGTCAGTCAGTGGGACAAAAAGAAGGATGAAGAATGGTGGAGAGCAGATCTGAAGGCTCAACAAAGATATTGATCTTTCTGCATAGTCATAATAAACAATGAGATCATATGTATAAATGCGTTTGGTACAAACTACAAGCTGAAGCACATAAATATATACTTGTTCCATGCTATTTGAATGTTTAATAACTGTTAATTCATTATATTAGAGTGCAATATTTTTTATAAAACATGCAGTTCTACAACTTGTCCACCTACAGAACAAAATTTAATTCTAGTTCTATTTCCCAAGAAATTATGATGGTTCAAAATATATGTTATTTTTTAATTGCTGACTTAAATAAGCTTACAGTTAATAAAAAATATACAAGAATAAGGATTGCATTTGGCCCTCAAATGTTATCCTTCCTTTCAAGCCCTCTCCACCTACTTTAACTGTGCTAAAATAATAAGCAAACACGTTCATCAAGAACTCAGCTATAAAGAAAACTAAATGAAATTACTCCAAATTTACACTTAGAATAAATTTAAGATCATTTAGTTCTCCATTTCCTACCTACAAACGACAGAAGTGAAGCTCAGACATGTTAAATCACTTGTCCCCAGTCACAGAACTCTGACATGGAACAGCATGTGAAGACACAAAATCCTGCACAGGGCTCTTTCCATTACTCCACCTCCTTCAGCTATACACACAGAAGGCTGCTCACTTACTTAGGAGATGGAGATTGCTATTATTGATTTTTTTCAGTGTGTTTATTTTCTGAACATTTGTTACAATATATTAGAATATGAGAGTAATGTGCTGCCACCTACACTGACCTCAGAGTTAGTTCATCTTACTTGAAAGTCAAGACAGGGATTTTGCTTTCTCATGCTTTCATCATGTGCTTTCTACTATTATATTTTCAGACAAAATTAACCATCCCATGGAGATAAGGATGCAAATCTTGCTCAAGTCTGTAAACATATACTGTTTATAACCAAATTATTATCAAACATTCATCCATACCTTTATTCATTTAATAAACATTTGTTCAAATCTTATTGAATCAGTGGTAATATATAACAATAAATAAAATATAATCTTTGACCTGAAATGGTTTATAGTCTAGAAGATAGGACAAAGAAGAAGACTAATAAAACCATGGGGATACACTTGATCTATGCTGTAATCCTTGGGTATCATGAAAACACTGAATATGCACCCACACATTCTTAACATCTTACCTGTATAGGTTCAATTAATATCTACCTACATCTAAGAGATGGATATTGTTTCCCAAATTCTTAAAATAATGTAATGGAAGCCCAAATAAATTAAGTAAATTTATTGAGGTGTATGTAGATATATGGTAACCAAGTCAAGGCTTAATGACACTGTCTGACTGAAAAATCCAAACTCCATATTACCTCTATGCAATCAAAGTATTTTGTTTATACTATTATGTCCTCACAAGATTCTAGAAAACATGGTTGTTTGGGTGCATGGGACATGTTTTTTTCCTGCTACATTTATCTCTTTAAGAGAAATGAACCATTACTCATGTCTCTGGGACTTACCTACAGTTTTTAGCATCTAGTTTCAGAAATAATTGCTTTACAACCAAATTAAAGAGTCAATGACCACTTCTCTCTGTAAAGAAAATGTATAAATAATATCAACTATAAGGAATTAGACAAATACACTGAGCAGAATTTTATAAATGCCTTTTGTGAGAGCAAAATGTAGGCTCTTATAGTAAGGTAGGATGATCTCAATGCTCAAAGAATAATCCTGTTCTATTGTTAAATCAAATGGGATGTCTAATTAGCTAAGCATAGATTTGTCTTTCTTTTTTTCCCTCCCCCAGAAACCCATTCAATTTTTAAAATATTCAAAATTCCTAAATGACACAATTTTAATCATCTATCTGTAAGTTGGTAGCACTATAGGAAATTGACAGCCTGGCATCAGAGTTAAACACCCTTTTAATTCTTCTTTCTCCTAATTTGTATCATTAACACATCTTAGTCTGTCAAAGTAATCAAAGCCTTCAGTGGGGGAAAAAAGGTGACTTGTAGGTACAAGTATCATGTACTTATTAATATGATTATTTAAATCATATGGTTGGATAGAGTCTATTTGTAATGAATACAATCACTGACCATGTATACATCAGGTAAGCCAACTGTAACTGACACCCAGGTACAATAACACAGCTCTGAGTGATGCGTGTTCATGCACTCTCAGGGCATGCATGCATGGCCTTTGTTTGCAGCATAAGCAAGCTAGTGAACTCAAATCAAAGCATCAAAACATCTGGGATCACATAATTTATTATTATCCAGTCAGAATAATATGAGACCTAGTGGGCATATAATCTAAAATAAAAAGAAATAAAAACAACTTTCACTCTGAGCATGCATACATGGTACACCCATTGTGGCATGAAATGTTTTTCTCCTCCTTAACAACTTTCTCTGCCAATTACCTTTCGGGGGCTACTATGTGGGGCTGTTGAGGCTGTCTCTCCAGCTACAGGTGGAGCATTGGGAACATCTAAGACCTTTCAATTCCCAACTTCACATTGGCACATGAGACTTTATGCCGCCACCACAAATCTTCCAATACGCCATACTGAGTTTGGTCAGTGCCAGTATCTAGATGTAAAAGCTATTTAAAGAAACTAACATTTGTTTTAGGGTCCCTAGTATGGACATTCTTTTCCTATTATTTTTTTTTTTGTGTGTGTGTGTGTGTGTCCATTGCTTGATTCCCAGCAAAACTACACACATGCATATATATATATATATATATATATATATATATATATATACACACACACACACATA
Organism: Noctilio leporinus; assembly: GCA_004026585.1. Classification (NCBI taxonomy): domain Eukaryota; kingdom Metazoa; phylum Chordata; class Mammalia; order Chiroptera; family Noctilionidae; genus Noctilio; species Noctilio leporinus. Next base: position 33,738 of record PVIW01002912.1, read on the forward strand.
TATATATATGAATTATACATATGAAAATACATATTCCTATTTCACAGATGAGAAACACACACTTACCCATTTAGAATTCCCTAGGAAGAAGAGTTTGGCTTAATAGAATGCAGTGTTTTATTTTCAGTTTTAAGAAGGTATTCATTAAGGGTAAAACAGGAAAGGCGATCAAAGCACATGAAAGAAAAACTGTATTCTTTGTACTTCCCTTGTTGTCTCGACTGAAATTTAGTCCTCTTCACCTTTTGCCCCACTGGATTCTCTAACCTCCAATTTTCTTCTCCCTATTGTGCTAAACTAAGAAATGTGCCTAGAAACCAAACAATAGGGTTGCCTGTGACTTATGTATGTTTGGAATGGGAATTACTACCTAAATTTTCTCAGGTATATTTTTATTATTTTTTCACTGTCAAGGAAAAGGGTTCTTTATTGTTTTTCTTGACGTCCCCCTCCCAAGCCCCCCCACCCCCACCTCTTTCATTTTCCACTTAAAAGCTGCCTGAAATAGGCACCATGAAAACACTGGATGGCAGTCCCTCTCGCTTTCGTCCACCAACACTGTTAGCAGCAGTGTTCCAGCTATGTAGTAGCTTCATGGTATTTCCCTGCATGGGCTTGTTGCATTGAAATTCCAAATTCTGCTCAAGCCCAGCCTTCTATAGAGAAGGCAGCACAGATACAGCAGGTTTTCCTAAAAGCACATGCCCCAAAGCAAAACCAGGGATTTCCTAGTTCAGCCAAAGCCCAAACGCTGGAAGTGAAAAATGTCATGTTCAGTGATCCAGTCAATGGAACTAAAGCACAAAACTTCCCAGAGCTGTTTTCAGTAACCTGGCCCATGATTTTCTAAGTAGCGGTGTGCATCCTGTGACCCAACATCTTCTACTCTCTTCCCTACCTGTTCTATGCACCGTCATCATTTATATGCTTCCTGTAATCAACGCATCTGGAAGCTCCAGCATCTGGAGTTTCCTCTAGACCCCGTTTCTTTCCCTTTCCTTTCCCAATATGCCTCCCCGCTCTGGTCAAGGCAGGCGTCGACGTGTTCTGCAGCTCCGGAGTTCACACAGTGCAGGTGGCCCGCCGGCTCGGCGGGGTCCCGGCTCGGGGCTCTGGGTCGCTGCTTTCTAAACTCCTGAGCACTGCTGCGTGGAAAAGGAGGACTTTACTTTCAATTCATTTTAAAAAGCAGAAAAATGGCAATGCAAAATATTCAGAAGGTAATTAAATAGGTAATGTGTGGCCTATGTTTATATATTTATGTATATAAACATAAATGATATGCAACATATTTAATTAAAATAGCCAAAGCCAGATAAATATCCCAGTTTTCAACAGGAGGAAGCAGATGATATAACTAGGTAGCATAAAACGTTGTACTTAAACAGCAGGAGTTTGTGTGTGTGTGTGTGTGTGTGTGTGTGTGTGTGCATATATATATATATACATATATATATACACACACATATATATTTGTGTGTGTGCATAGTATTCTTATTGTTGAGGCTATGCCATTAATAGTTTAAAACTAAAAATAAGCAAACAAAAAACCAAGTAAATCAATAATTTCAAAAAATCAAAGACACATTTTCTTGCCAAAAAATTTTACCACAGACTTCCATGCCCTTTAAAATCATTGTTTTTTTCTTACCATCAATAGCCCATAGGAGCAAGATTTTTTTTCAATATTAAGTATTGCAAAATTAATAAAATGAATTAATACTGTATAGGCTCTGAAATCATGGGTAACAGTCAAAAGAGACTACAATAATTTGTTATTCCACGTAAGTTTTTAAACCATAATAATGTATAAATCCCTTTTGAAACAAACCCTTCTATATTTTAGGTAATTAATTTTGTGGTAAGTCCTGGAGATTCAGCTGTGCACAAAATAGACATGTCTTGCTCACCTCCCACATCAGCACCTGGCTCTAATTCTACATTAGAAGGTGAGGATGTTGTTTTTGGTTTTGTTTTTTTTTTAAATAATATTCTATTTATTATTTTTAGAGAGAGGGGAAGGGAGAGAGGCAGAGAGGGAGAAAGACATCAATATATGGTTGCCTTTCACCTGACTCCAGCTACGGACCTGGCTGGAGACCTGGCTTGCAACCTGGTTATGTTGCCCTGGCTGGGAATCGAACCAGCGAACTTTGGGTTTGCAGGTGCCTTATCCACTGTGCCAGGGCAGGATGTTGTTCCTTATCAATTATTTAAATCCTAAATTATCTAGTAGTTTATCTTAGTCTTCGGAGGTGCTCAAAGTTTGTTTTCAAAATAAATCAACTATGCTCCCTTTGGTGACAGATGTACTAAAATTGGGATGATACAGAGATTAGCATGGCCCCTGAACAAGGATGGCAAAAAATTAAAAAATAGATTAAAAAAGTCAACTAATGCCTTTGACAAAAATATGCTTGCTTACAAACCACTATGTCTGCATGAAAAATGGCCTGCCAAAAGATTTAACATACTTAGTTATAAAGAAAAATTATATTCAAGTCTATATTGTAATATTAATTATAAGGTGTAATATTATTTTGGTAGCACATTTCTAGAGGCAAATACTTTGCTTACTCCTTTGCCTATAATTTAACTTAAATAGTTGTCATAATATACACATAAGTGGTAACATTTTACTTTTACCAGAAAACCAATATTGAAATTTTATATATAAAGTGGATAATCTTGCCCATGTGCCTCATACATTGAGTCCATGACTCTAATGCCTTTAACAAGACAGCCTAATGGCCCATTATTGTTCTTAACATGCCACCTTAAAACAACCTTTCAGCAAATTTTCTAACATATTTTATTTCAGTCTCCATTTATTTCATTTATATTGACCCTCGTCCCTTTAAAATAGCTGGTTTTTGAGAAACATTGGTTTAAGCACAGCGTTTCTGCAAAGACTTTAGAATTCTTCCAGTAATTCCACATTGTGGCTTCTTAGTTTTATGGGTAGCAATCTGCTCTTCTTTTGGAATCTGTCAGGATCAGAAAAATACACATTAATCACTTACTATAGGAGCCTGTACTGCTCCCAATGCCCCCTATTTCAAGATACAATTGGACACTTATCAGAAATTACCCACATCCGCACCAGGCCTGCACCTCCTTGTCAGATGGTGTTCTTGGAGACCCCACAGAGCTGCCCTACATTTGTTCTTTCCTTATTGATGCACCATAGGGACTCTTTCACTTCCAGACCGAATCTAAAGACTGAAGCGGCTCCCAGAAAGCAAGGCAGCTTTTAAAGAGCATTTGGGGCAGCAGTAGCACCACTGGCAAAAGGCTGTCTTCCACTGGTTAGGCCTAGCAGTGGAGGAGCCAGGGCAATCATGGTTCTAAACTGGACAAGTAGCATCAAGGGAATTCACAGAGAGTTTTAATTGGTCATTCCCTCAAAAGATGTGAAAATGCCTTTTTGACTGACTCTGTGTGAAAATGAGGGGACCCAGGAAGTCATTCAACAGAAGACTTCTGGAATAACTGTTACTTACTGAATGTCTTGACTTTGCACCATCTTTTCTAACGTTCTGGCCCATAGCTTCATAGCCTTTTCATTTCTGTCTCTCTTGCTAGCAGGCAGGATTGTCATTCTTGGGAATGCAAAACCAGAGCCAGCTGTTAAGAATGAAAATGATTACTTCTCTAAAATATATGATAACTGAATCACTCTTTTTATTATCAATTGATTGATTGATTGAGAAAGAGATCAATTTGTTGTTCCACTTATTTATTGGTTTCATTGGTTGCTTCTTGTCTTCTTGTATGTGCCCTGACTGAGGACTAATTATGCAATTTGGGCATATTCAGATGATATCCTGACCAAATGAGCTGCCCAGCCAGGGCTGAATCTCTCTTTCTTAGCATATAAGTCAAGCAAAGCACTCAAGAGAAATAGACATGTTATTTATTTATCATAGATTAGCCTCTAAAATTATACAAATTTGATTCCTTAAACTTTGGCTCTTGTCATCCCTAAGATTATTAGATTATTTATAGTATAACTGCTATCCACATGTCCAAATAAATGTTTCAGTTGGAAAGAGAAAAGACAGAGACTTAGCACATCTATTCTTTTATTCTATTCACATTTCATGTGTACTTATTTTTATTCTATTCAAATCAAAGATTTAAAACTGGAAAGTAAAGATTTAACATCCAGTAAAAATAAATCATACTAGGAAGTAATAATCATGTCAAATTAAAATATTAAATTAAAAATCTTGACATATAAATGTTGTTGAAATGTGAATTCAGTATTGCCATCAAATTTGTACCTAGGTAAAATTTAAAAATAAGTTACATAACACATTGACATTGTGTTTTAAAAATTCCTTTGGGTAACTTTTAAATAATTTTTTCAATAGAAAAGATCAAAGAGTACTTTAAATGTTGTATATAAGGAGTATATTCAACTTCAGCACACAGGAGGTCCTCAACAGTGTTACTTAATAAATAAATGAATATATAATTGAATAAGTGAGAGAATGAATAAATAAGTTAAATATAAATAAGTAAATAAATAAATGACAGAATAGTTCAGGAAAGGTGGCTGTTATCTGAACTGATTGAAAAATCAGATCATGGAATTGAATGAAAGAAATCTGGCAAATAGATATGAAGAGGAGTGTGTTATTTTAGCATTCAACATGTGGAGGTGAGTAAGGAAAGCATTTTCTGCAAATAAGGTTAGGAAAATAGGAATATTTTTTTAAATTATGTATTTGATATGTTAAAAGTGATATTCAAGGGAAGTTAATTTGGCAGAGAATGTAAATTAGCAGAAACTTTGTAAAGTTCTATAAAACATAAAAAGTTTTATTTGAACATTTAATATTCACATTGCAATCCAAATTAAAAACTTATCTTAAGAATATCATTGGACAGATGAAAGATTATATTACAAGAGATTCATTTTAATATTATGTTTAATGGTTTAAAAATAGAAACAAAAATAAAACAACCAAAAAGCTATAAAAGGTATACAGAGTAGACTCATCCATAAAGTGTATAAAAAATTTACTGATGAGGTAAAAGTGTTAATATTGCATGTATTGAGAAAAAATAAGTTATAGGAAGGGTTTATTATATGCTCCATGTGTGAAAAATACATACATTTCTAGGTTTGTTCCTGTTTTCTGATTTTTTTTAACAGTGCTACAACACTTTATGGTATTCAGTGATCTTCTTGTTTAAATTTAATCTGTGTTTGTAAGATTCTCTTGTCTATTACCTATCTATCTATCTATATCTATCATCTATTTATCTGCTCCTTATTAGAGATGCTTTGATGCTACTGAATTATGCTTTAACTACAAGTTCTTCACCACTAAAATGGAGCTATTGAGTGCTGGTTCATAGGATTGTCATATACATAATACATAGAGAGCACCTGGAATAGCCCCTAACCAGGTAAAGAGCTCAAGAGCTGTGAGTTCTCCCTTCCAATCAATCAGTCATATGATGTTTTTCTAACTGCACTGAACAGTTTTTAAAGGGTGAATGAATCACAACCATTTTAGCCCTGGTAACACAATGCCATATGAGGGGGGACCCACCCAAAAAAGAAATTTATTTATTAAAAAATGTGCATTTATTCTTACATGTTAAAACTTCAGTCACCTTTAAAATACTCTTCATTTGATGCAATACACCTATTGAGATTTTTTCCCCCTACTGCTCGAAACAGTTTTTTAACCCATTGAGATTTTTTGTTTTACCTTTTCCACATCAACAAACTATTTCCTTTGAGGATTTTTTCATCTGGGAAGACAAAAAAAATTGCTTGGGGTGAGATTGGGTGAATAGGGAAGGGAGGCATGGCGCCATGCTGTTTTTCTTCAAAACCTGCTGAACACTCAGCACTGTGTGGGCAGTTGTGCTGGTAAATCACCCATCATGAAATGGGTAAATGCATTGAAAGAATCTTTAAAAAAATTCACTGAAGCCAAAACACAGCCTCTCACAACACCACCAGCTTCTGATACCAGAAGACTCACCTAATGAGGGAAGCTTTTAGTACAAGGACCTGCCATCCAGAAGATAATTATATATTTTTTAGGGTCCCCCTTGCATAGCTAACAATTGTTTAATAAATAGTAGAGAGTGAATAGGAATGCATCACAAAGCAATTTTAAAATAGCTTTAAATATGCTTTGGGGAGACATACATAAAATGTGGTATTTCCAGGAATACACACACTTTTCTCTTTCCAAATGTCTCTATCTCTGTTAAATGACAGGAAAATATTTGTTAATACGCTGGGGAGCAGACAGCCGTATCCTGCACATTAGTGATTTTCTAGTTAGTCGCCTCATTCACTTGGTCAGGCAATGGTGAGAATTGCAGAAGAGGCAAGAACAAACCTCATAAAATGACAGAAATCAGTGAAAGAGGTTATGCAACTTATCAAATTTATGAAAATAGATTACTTTTTAAGAAATGTGAATCCATTAAAAGGGAGTTTTTTTTTTTTTTTTTTAATTGATGAAATGAAAGCATTGGCTTTTCTAATTGGCTAAAAATTGCTTCTTGGTTAAGGTGAGAAGGTAGAGGAGGTGTTTTGGGGGAAATTGCTGTGGGGGCTTTTTGTTTGTGTTTCATGTATTTCCTTTGAGGGAAGTAAACAAATTAGCAAACCAAAAAATTCCTGAGAGAAGCAAAAAAAGTATTTGCCTACTGAATTTCACAACTGATAGAAACATTTCAGATCAAAGCAGACAATTGGAATTTCATAAGTATATACTTTGAAGGAGTGTTAATACAATGGAATTATCTGATAATAACAAGATTAAAAAATTATTTTTCTATTAGGTATTTACTTGATATAATCAAAGGCATTTACCTGGCTAAAACTGGCTGAGTAATAACTTTAGAGAGCAAAACATGCTTTGTTGGAATGAATATGGGTATATTTGAAAGAAGCCAAAAAAAAAAAAAACCGAAAACAAAAAAATAAATAAATAAACATTGCTCAAAATATTAGAGAAGCTAACCACAAACTAAACTGACAAATAATTGCAAGGCCAGGCTTCCACATTTCATCAGGTAGGAGCTGGCAGGGTCTCAGCTAACAGACCCAAAGGGAATCCTCTCACATTATCAGTAATTGCAGCATCACATTTCACAAAAGCTGAACGAAACAGGAATGTGTAAATCCCATCCGCACGAAGCCTGCTTCTGCAGAATTTATTGTGCATCAGATCCTTAACAACAACAACAACAACAACAAAACAAAAGAACCCCCAAACCAAAAACCAGATCAATAGAACTGTCACCGAGTCATCGAGTCATCTTCCAGGAGAAGCAGCACTTGCTGCTGTTTCTGGTTCTGTACTCTCACATGCCTGGGGAGGGATGGCAGAAAACTGTAGCAATCCGGGCAGGGTCTGACCGTGTCACAGAGGCCAGTGTCTTGCACCCTGTCGGTAAGGAGAACTGCCAACGAAATGTTCTTAATTCACAACGGACAGACTATGAAACTGAAACATGGGCACAGAAGCTATGTAGGAGAAGGAAGGAGGAGAAAAGAGGAGTAAAAGGAAGAAGAAATTGGCAGGTGTAATTTTTTTTAATTGTTTTTGTTTTCGTTAGCAGTACTAGGTTTTGATAAGCCACTCATGAGTTGGATGTTCCTGCCATGATTTTTTGAGACAATGTTTAAAGGCCCCTTTCTGGCTTGAAGGTGAAGACATGCTATTTTAAATTCTAGAATAAGGAGGGTATCACTATTTCCAATGTTATTTTTTCTCTTTTAGTTATTTGGCTTTCTTTCCTTCCCTTTTCTCTTTTCTTTCATTTTTTCCTTTCTTTCCTCCCTTTCTTCCTCAAATGATATAATCACTGAAATAGGAAATTATTTTGAAAGAGAGCATTTAATTATGTGTATGTGTGTGGTGGGAAATAGCGCTATTTAAGTAACATTTTCTAAATTATGTCTTTACCAATTTTAAATCCTTCCTCTGAGTCTTTTTATTTTGTCAGAAATTTGTCATTTTTTTACCTACATGAAATAAGTTAAATTTTCAAAACTTACAGGAACATATCAACTTATAATACATTTGCATGTTAAACCTTAAAGTGTTTAAATGTTCTTCTATGTAAGTAGAAAAAAATTAAAATTTTGACTACCTCAACTCTATTTTAGAATAATTATAATAACGTGTGCAGTGGAAGCAGCACACATTTCACCTTTTGACAATGGGAGAAAAATTGGTTTACCCTTATTTTACTAATGCAAAATCTTGTTTCAACAGATGTTTGTATAATAACAGAGCAAAACCTGCACCTCTGATATAATGATTGGCGAGAGTTGTTTTGTAAGTCTTGGTTCTGGGTTACAGAAATCTAAATTATAAAATGATTTAATGCATAAAATATTTAGCAAATTATTCTGCTTCAGAAAGAACCCATTTAAACTTGTGCTATTTTCAAAGGCTCAGTCTACAATATCTGAAGGATGTGAAAATTACTTTATAGGTTCAAAAACTAGCCTTTAATGAGAAGAAAGAAATTAGACAATTCTAAGTGCACAGCTATTAATGTGCTGATTTCTGATCCCTGACATAGGATGTCATCCCCAACCCAGTGCCTGGCTGCTCAGCATCCTGTGGGAACCATAGGCTTCCAAAGATTCCTCTTACAAATAACAATCATTTCTGATAGGGTAGACATAGGGAAAACCAGATAAACCTTTCACATCATTACTAGCCTCATTGTTTTGCAAATCAGTGGCACAACGTAGAACATGTGCAAGAATCCTCTTACAGGTTTCTGAATGCTAGGGATTTCAGACATGTGAATCCTTGTTGATTAGCAGTAAATGAGTAAGCTGCATGACAAATCATTACCTTTACCAGCTAAGTGGCTGGTTTAAATTAAAGATTCCAGGTTATTGTTTGAATTCATCAAGATTTGTCCATCTCAAGTGATGAGCCTTTCCCTATTTATTTGTCAGTCCATCATTATCCTGGCATCTGCCACATCTGATCACTAGCTCACTTGAATAGCTCAAAACAGAATTTTGAAAGCATCCTATTTATAGTAGAGATATGTAGAGTAATCCAAAACACTGCCTGCTTTAACATGCTAACCCTCTCCTGGCAAGAAATTCTTCTCAGGAGACTCTTATTTCTGAAATGATCAAGTCTCAAAGCTGAGCGCCATAACAATGAAATAAAAAGTGATTTATCTGTATTTTTGCCAGCTATATTTCCACCCCTTTGTAATTTGCTTTTACAAATGCAATTATTCATTTCTTCAGTAGGTGACTAAGTTGGTCGTATTTCACTTATACGTATTTAAGATTCGCTTTTCCTGTAATGATTTTTCAGTACTATTTTCTACAAATGTCAAAATACTGAGTTGTTTATTTGAATCCTGAGTTATTGTTCTAATAATGAGAAGCTCTAATTATAGAATGCAGTGAACTAGGCAGCAGAGAGCTTGCATCCCAATATAACCGCTAATATCAAGGCTTGGGAAGAGTGCCAGTAACTTCCTGAAAATGAATTCCCTAATTTCTCCCTTTGAATACGAACTATTGTGTTTAGAGGGCATGCAACAAGCTCTGGACTAAGAAACTCCTTAGCTTGTTTGTACTCTGTTCAAATTGAACTTGATCTTAGTTTAAGCAAAGAAGTCACTTGAAGCTTACTGCCCTGTAATTGCTACAAAGGGCACTTCTCACCCAACTGAAACAGCAGCATAGCAAGCAGGGTGTGCACGGCCCCTCACACTCCACTGTTAGTGTGGGCAGCGTGATGCCACTCCACTCTCTAACACTGGCTGGTTACGCATACCCAAGCAATATTAGTTACAGGGAGCACAGGCGGAAAGACACCGTCTTCCCCTCCCACTTCCCATCTGTTGTGGAAACACGCACAGGTTTTTCCACCACAGGTTTAGAACAACCTTGTGTCCTTGGAGCCTAGATTCAAGACTGCGTTGCAATAGCAATATGAACCTTCCTCCTACTCCTCAACCCACAAACCTATTTTAAGGCTACATTCTGAGAATAGCCTTCCTGGTGATGCTGTTGGAACATAAGCTACCATGTTAAACAGCAATGGCATGAGACTGACTAGTCCTGGTGAACAGACCGGCTAAGTAACTCCTCCTCCCAGCAGGGGCGTGACGAGCCAGCCTCGCTGTGTGCGCTGGGTGGAATGCCCTCACCACTCTTCCAGAGCTACGTGGGGTGAAACTACTCTCTACCATGGCAAAGCCTAATTTTATTATTATTATTTTTTCCTTAATGCATCTCATCTTTTCCTTAAATATTTGCAGTTCTTTTTTTTTTTTCAACATAAAGTTAAATTCAATTTCTCTATCAGTTGTTAACTTACTGCCTCACCCCTGGACGGAGTGATTTGAAATTACACATGAATAAAAACATGACTTAAAAGATTAGACATAAGAAAGAACATTGAGGAAACAGCTGATTCAGGAATAAAGCTGAATGAAAACTCTGGCCTTTCCCTCTCTCTCCTGAATACACAGGGATTTAAATGTGGTAGGTCACGTGAGACAAATTAGGTGGAGGACTCTGACTACAGAGCCAACAACATAGATTCTATTCTAGGTTAATCAGAGCTCATTTGTAGAAGCTTTCCTAATTATTTTAACCATTTTCCCACATTAAAATGCACTCAATATTAACTTGTCATTCATTTACTTTTAAAATGTATTTGTTAATAAGCAACTCTATGGAAAAAAGATGGATATAGTCTATATTGGATCTTACTATCTAATTTGTTCCAGTACATTTTTAGTATCACTCGACTATACAAAAATGATAATGCCTGAACTAAAGCATGGAACACATTATAATAGCTATAATGTGCAGTTTATGTTGTTTTTAATAATTCTATTTTGAAACTTAATTATAGTTACACTTTTAGACAGGCAAATAGGAGGCAGAACCTACATATAGTATTATTTTACAATTAAATTAAATTTACTAGGATATTTGAAATTAATTGGTAGTTATACCAATGTTCACAGCAGCATTATTCACAATAGCCAAGTGCTGGAATCAGGCAAAGTTCCCAAGAGTAAAGGAGAAGATCAAAGACTGTGGTACATTTACACAATGGAATACTATACGGCAGAAAGAAAGAAGGAACTCCTACCATTCACAACATCATGGAGGGAATTGGAGACTATTATGCTAAATGAAATAAGCCAGGTAGTGAAAGACAAATACCATACGATCTCACCTAATACAGGAAATTAATGAATAAAACAAACAAGCAAAATAGAATCAGAGGCATGGAAACAAGGAACAGGCTGACAGTGACTAGAAGGGAGGGGGCAGGGAGTGAAGCAGGGAAAGAAGGGGAAGGATCTAGTCAAGGAACTAGTATTAAAGACCCATGGACGTGGACAACAGGGTGGGGGTTGACTGTGGGAGAGGGGTGGGGGTGGGAAGCAGGGGACGGCAGCAGGAAAGGGCAATGGGGGGAAATGCAACAACTCTAACTGAACAACAATGAAATTTGAAGAAATGAAAAACAAACAAACAAACAAAACGAAAAACACCATAGATAAGAATGAGTACATTGCACCCCTCCTGATTCCCCCGCAAAGACTTGAGAAGAATAGGGACAAATGTTGATCCTGTTGCGTATATTGTCTTATTTAAGCACTCAAGAGAAAGAAGGAGCACTTCACTTTTCCACAGGCTGAACTGAGCATACCATTGTAAATTCTGGAGGAGAATTAGAATAATAGTCATTTTTTCAAGGTGGCTGTGATATGCAAAATGAACTCTTCATAGCTAAACTTTTTGGCTCCACTTAAGCTTCTTAAATCTTACCTTGCCAAAACTAACTCTTCATAGTAAGTTTTATAATTAATAGCTATGCTTTCATAAAAGAAAGATGTGGTCATTGCCTTTCATTTAATTTGCTTAAATTTTTTTACTCTTGGTATCTCCAAATAGTGTTAATAGGTGAGCCCAGCACTAACTGGAATTCTCCCCTTGTAGCTGTGTTTGTAGAGATTTGAGTTCTAATCTCAAAGGTTTCTTGAATTCTGTTAATTACAAGGGATTAATGAGATTTCATCAATGGAGATCATCTCAATTATACAAATTTGAGTCTACATGAATATTAGCAATTAATCATATGTATCAGAATAACCTTAGAATTTATTCTTTATATCTATAGTGAACCTGAAATTACATGAAATGAAGAAAAATATTACTTGTGAAAACTTAAGTGAAAACCTAAATCTGGATCAAGATGAGCTTTAATGGTGGCCTTCATATAAAAGTTGAAAAAAAAAAAAAAAGATGCTAAAGAAATGACAAGCTTCCTTTTAGCCATGTTTGGAATGGGGATGATCTGTACCTTAATGTCATTGATCTTTTCTTCCCCCCCCCCTCCCCAATAATAATGAGAACTATAAACCAATTCTCAGTAATAGTTTGGATACTTAGAAACCCTAGTGGCTTGAGTTTATACTATATAAATTATATTCCCCAACTAACTTGTAATGCTAATGGCATTTATCAGGTATTGTTTGTAAAAGATATGAATAATAATAGTGCATTTGGTATAGTCCCTTTTCAGCAGAGAAATGATACAAATTAATGTTGGCCTGGATATAATAATCCATTTATGTTGACTCGTGAGAGAAATAAAAATGATCTCTCACTCTCCTTTAAAAATAATTACCTGCCAAGTAGTTTGTTCACTAGTTATGCTTTATTAAAAAGATTCATTTTGAGGTTCTTTAACTCAGTCAAATGTGTTGTTGCTCTCTGGGAAAAATATCTAAAAATATGAACAGTGCCACCATATCAACAATAATGTTAAACTTATATTTACAAAGACTTAGCTTATGCTGCACTTATGGGAGAGGAAAAATAGGAGTGTATAAAGATGCATCAATTACAATATATTAAGAAATATGACAACTAATGTTTATTGAGTGCTAATTTTAAAATATCCCTTTTATTTCCAAAGTTTATTTCTAAGGCAGACATATGAATTAACCCTATTTTACAATTAAGAAAACAGAATCCCAAAATACATTAAACACCATCCTGAGGTCACACATCTGGGACATGACAGAGACAGTATTCAAATCCTGGTCTGTCTTCCAACACACATATGCCCTTCTTCACTATGAAATATGGTTTTGATGCATGAGCCAGTGGAAAGCAAACCTAGATAATAAAGTGGTATAGAATGTCAACATTTCATAATTAAATAAATTTTTAGTAATTGTTAAATTATGTACACATACTTTTAAATAACAGTCAACCATACACACAATACATTTTTGTTAGTACTTATTCATAAACCAACATCCTCCCTTCCTGTTTTCAAGTTGATCTTTCCCTTTTCTTGTTCCATCACTCTCTCCTGTCTAACTTATTCACTGCTAATGTTACCACAATGTGCACACTTAAAGCAGGAAGAAAAAAGTTAGAGTATATAGCATTTTTAATTGGAAATTATAAAACCTATTGCTTGGGTGACTTTCTAAGGGGCAATAAAGGATTTCTCTTACTCTTCCTTACTAGATAGAAGTGTGGTAGAGTAGAAAAAGTGAAAAATATTGGTTCACACAAATAGGGGTTAAATTTTAGCTCAACCACCTGCTAGGTATAAAAATTAGAACAAAGTAATTTGTGTTTTTAGCCTATCAGTGCATTGAAGCTAATAATACTGTTTATTTTAATGAGTTAAAGATAATTTATGTATTCAATTCAACTTCAAAAAGTGTATTGACTGCTTACTATATGTCAAGTCCTTTTCTAGGTTGTTAGGATATACCTGAATAAAAGGACAATTATCTCACTACGGATGGAATTTACATTTCAAAGAGGAGAGATAGAAAAGTCAATAATTGATGCAATAAATAAATAATTCTTATGATTAAAAGTGATTTAGAAAAAAAGAAACAGAACAGAGTATGGAATTTGGGTGTGCTGGGTGTGGGACACACTGCAGTTCTTAATATGCAATGTTGGGTAGTTATCATAGAGAAGGTGACAGGATTAAAGAAGGATAGGTGGCCATGTGGACCTCCCAGAGGGAAAGGTACATCCAGTACAAAGATTCTACAGAGAGAGTGCCTTGTGTTAGAAGAACAAGAAACAGTGTGGCAGGACATAGCCTACAGATACAACAGAGGATACAGATGATAGGCCCTCTAGCCTCAAAAGAAACACTCAATAAATGCAACTACTATTGTGATTAGATAAGAAATGTTAAGCTAACAAAGAGAATAAGTATTGTGTTGTAACTAAAACAAAACAAAACAAAACAAAACCACAGCATTGTAAATATTTAATTAATGCTTGCTATGTGTCAAGCATCATACTGATCACTCAAAACTACCCCTTATGTGTTCCTCACAGAATCCTTACATGGAAAATGTCGTCCTCATATCCACTACACAAATGAGGAAACTAAGGCTCTAATGGATTAAGTGACCTGTTCAAGATAAAAATCTTATAAAGTTATGGAGATATTATTAATGATCTTAACATGATTTATTTTAGTTTGATGTTAAATCCATGTGTCAAATTTTTTTTTCTATTCAAAACATACTTGTCATGTCATTCTGGTTTCAAAATTAGTCCTTTATTTCGTTTTACGTCTCACATTTGCTTCTCAGCTCTATCCTATCCTTCCCATAAAATTCACTCAGTGTTACTGGTTGCAGGATATAAAATTTTTTTTTCACCAGCTCTCTTCTGTATTCCTCTTGTTTACTAGAGATTGAATTTAATTGTTCTCTAGTGTAATTAGTTCATTGTTCAGGCATTTTAAGTGTGACTGTGCAACAATTTTGTGATTTCATTTCCTAAATCATGTATTTTTAGTATCTTTTTTATTGTTGGTATTTATCACCTTTCAAGGTATTCTTATTTTCAATAGCATTCATTATTCATTCATTCTCTTTTAATATATTTTTTTCTGAGTGATTTTACTGTTAAAAAAAGAATGATCATTAGTCTTTGTTAAAAGTCCTACTTAATAGTATACAAATATATACTCAGATTTTATGTCAATATGAAAAGAAAAGCCTGTGTTTAAGGACCCATATATAATATAGAAAGGCACAATTATCTAGTGTTTAAATAACATAAATATTGCAAATTCCCTATTATCAATTTGATATTTGAAAAATTTACCCTGAAAGGAACATAGATGCTAATATATCTTCCAAATCTACAATGTCATTTGTTTATTATAATGTATTATTCCAGATTAATATCTATATCTCATAATGCCTCCATGTTTTTTTTTCCATGTAATATTCAAAATCATAGTTAAATATTTATGTTTCTCTTAATTTCACCCCTCTTGTTTTTAAGCCTATATGCAAATGTCTGAGAAAGAAATTGAAACTAATTACTAGGGGATTAAAACTTTAAGAAAGTATAAAGAGCAAAAATTATATATTTACCAAAAACATATAAATTTGAGTTTAAGAACATTTGTATATAGAGTTGAATTCTCTGCTTATGATCTGCTTTTTTGAGCATGGTTTGGTCAAAACCAAGTTTTTATCTCCTTAAGCATGGCTGGTATGATTTTTCAGTGTAGCAAGGTCTACCTACAGTGTAGCAGATTTAGAATCTGCCCTTTTCAACTATGACATTTGTCATGCTCTTTCCTTGAGGTCAGGGTCCAAGATCTACAAGTTCAAATGGGATTATCTGTAAACCCTGATCTCCACTCTGACTCATAAATGCATTGCTTATGTCCATTGTTATGGCACCCAGCTATTAAACCACTGACTAACACAATTTTCATGACATAATCCTCTTCGTTTATACATGAGGGACTCGGAGTTCTCATAAAAGAAAGAGCTAGTATATCTGTAACCTTAATCTTAAAATAGTTTAAAAATTATTATCACATGAATATGTCAACCAGCAACATTTGTTGAATATTGAACATGTGTAAGGCACTGAAGTATTTAATTAAACCATCCAAATACTCGTGATTAAAATGGAAAAAAATGTGATTTTCAGCAAAAAAAATCTGTAAGAACATTTATAGTTTTCAAAAATAGAACACACACACACAAAAATCATTTTTGTGATTTTGTTACCTATAACATTGGGATACATTAAAGCTAGGCAGTGACAGGTGAGAGAGTCAGGGCATTATGGAGATGAATCAGTGAAAATTGAAGATCTGAAAAAGTAACTTAAATGTTCAATCAAACACTTTACTCAAAGGACAGGAATATCTATCATATTATAAATGAGGAAGAAAAAAAGTGACATGTTGAATCAGGAAGAAAGGAATTTTTATCAAAAGAAGAATTTTAACCATTTCACACCACTCTAACCCTTTGCTCCTGATAGACCACTAAGAGTAGGTCCTGAGGTATGAAGAAATGAAGGCAACTACACATTTACACATTTACAAAACTGTGAAGTAACTAACTCCAGCTGATTACCTTTGCAAAGAATATATTTTATTTTAAATGTAAATATTATCTTATTTTGACATACTCTCTGTGGCTTATTTCTATTTTTACATCTTGAATTAAATAAGGGATATTTAGGGGTGGTATGTTACTCAAGATGCTGCTTATGTCTTAAATTTGTTTTTGAAAAAAATAATTAGTA
This sequence comes from Noctilio leporinus, assembly GCA_004026585.1. Lineage (NCBI taxonomy): Eukaryota > Metazoa > Chordata > Mammalia > Chiroptera > Noctilionidae > Noctilio > Noctilio leporinus. The sequence goes on from PVIW01002912.1 coordinate 50,353, forward strand.
TAAATATCTGCTAAAAATCCCACTTGGTTTTGAAAAATGAGCTAGTCACATTATTAAAAAACATAATGAGTAGATTTGAGTCTTTCCTAACCAAAATGAAGTTTTACTGTCTTTCTGCTATAACATTAAACATTGTTTTACTGTGTCCTGTTTACTTCATTTTACATTTTTACATGTCAGGAGCTTCACCCGATCAATTAAAAATTTAAAAATTGACTATATCTCATTTGATTTTACTTTCAATACTTACAAAAACTCATAATGGTCCTTTCTATTTTTCAGATTAGGAAACTAATTTTCATAGATTAACTAATTTATTCAATATGACTGACAGTATGTAGAATTAAAGAAATTTGAACTTCAGAGACCATGAAATTTCTAAAAACCTCATATATAAGAATGTCTATAGAGTTAAATATGTAGTCAGTTGATAATGACTTCAACTTCATTTTTAGACAAGCTCTTCAAGGAAGATAGTTAACCTTTTACATTTTCTAAAACAATATCTTGGAAAGAAATGAGCTTGTATTCTTAATTCTCTGACCCACAATGATTACAGGCTCCATTAAGAGGCTCTTGTCTTACAGAAGCAGAAATGTAATCAATGTAGGTTACTGGTCATTCTCTGAAAAGATTAAAAGGTTACTTCAGAGTTAGGAAACACAATTAAACTGCTGAAATAAAACTTGCTTCATTGTGATATATAGTATGTGTCTGGCATAAAAGCAAAATGAGTAAAATGAATACTTCACATGTGTTAGAAATCTAATACATTTTAGCTTTTATTACAGTTTGATATAATGTATCTTTTGCACAACATTGTGCTGCTTTTGGAATTTTTCAATTTGAGAATGGTTTTTTGTGTATGTTTATTATTTTTTCATAATCTGTAAAACTAAGATCACTTTTGTTTTTTAGAATCTAAATTAATATTTTTATATATTCACATGTCAAGTTCTTAACAGCAATTAAAGCATGTGGGCTCTAGGAACACAACAGTGAAATAGATGGGCATTCCTTGTCTATACAGAACTTGTGTTTTATTGGTGGACACAGACAAGGAATGGCTGGATACAACATAGATAAGAATTATGAATGAAAATATATAGATTCTAGAGATTCTGAGAACTTGAGGGATCATTCTGGACTTGGCACATTCAGAATTTTTTAACATCAAACTTGAAGTCTGACAAGTGAAACAAAATTAACTGGATAATGAGAAAAGGGAAATAATTTAGTAGGCAGAGAGATTAGAGGAAGTCAAAGAATTAGATAAGTAGTGAGATACGGGGACTAAGAGGGAGAAAGGAGTCAAGCAACTGGGAAAATGGTAGTGCCAATTCAATGTAAAAACCAAGGAGAACAGAGAAGAAATTTAGGAGTATGTACATTTACTCTACTTTTGAACACACTGGATTTTTGGTGAATATGAGATAATTAGTTGGAATATACGTATTTATTCTGTGTGTGGCATTTGCATCTAAGAAGCATATTTTTCACATTTTAACATTTGTTAAATCCAAATGCATGACACAAGCATTTGTAATTGCCAACAGGAATTCTTTCTTGATTTTATGTAAAGTACTGTGCAAATTACAGTGAACAGTGGCTTAAATTGAAGGAGACATGATATGCCATAGCTTTTGTCTCATCTCGCAGTATTACCTAGATCCTAAATCACTCATTGTCAGCTTTCAGCCATCAGTTATCTTTTGCAGTATCTTTACTGAACTTCAAAGTCTCCTCTCCTTGAAACCAATTCCAAAATCCAGGCTAAGTAGCACATTCTAAATCATGGTTAGCATCCCCAAACAGGAATGCTCCTATCTCGTCTTTTCAAGAAGAATGATTTAGAGCCACATGATCATTTTAAAATTCGAACTCTCCACCTACCTGGGGGGAAAAAGTGGATGATATTATTGCCTGAGTAATTGTTCGAGTGCCTTCCCATGAATGCACAGTATCTTACAGGCAGAGCCAGGGGGAGTCAATGGTTTCAGGAAGCCCCCAGTGTCCATTGGCAGGCAGCGTTCTGAGTCTGCGTGCATGACTTATATCAAGATTGCTGGGATTCAGAGCGTATGTCCCAGACATTCTTTCCCATCACTTCTTTTCAACCTGTTTTTTAAAAGAACACAAAAGCTCTGAGTAAATTTTTAAATGACCTCCTTTACCAAGCAACTTTGTGAGATCTCATGCAAACAGGGACTTGAGGGTGATAAACTAATATAAAACATATCTCAGACTCAGTCTCTTGTGAAATTCCAGAGAATGTGCCTCGTTGAAGATTAAAACTCAGGCTGGAATATTATGGTTGATTTTTTGGGAGTCCTCTTGAATGTATTTTTTTTTTTTTGCAATGAGCAGAAAGTCACTTAACTAAGGTAAGTTACTTGTAGTTTCATTGTAGCAGTAAGTTAAATAAGTTGCAGGTATGTGTGCATGTATATGTTTCCAAAGATATAAATTATGAAAAGATGCCAGACACATTTTCTGTCATCGAATTGTGGACACACATATAAATATCCCCTTTCAGTTGAATGAGGGGAAAGAGGAACACAAGCAATGTGCTTTGGGACAACAAATTCACAAAAGATTTCATCTGAAGGTGAGAGAGCTTTAAAGGAGAAGGTGTAGTTGAGACATTCTTGATTCGTGGGTGCTTAGGAAGGACATTGCAGGCTGAGGAATTAGGTGCAGACTCCTGGAGTCACATTATGTGTCTAGGTGATGACAACAGTCCTCTGCGTTTAGGAACAAGTTTTGTAGAAGGCTGAAGTGGGAAATGCTGCTTCAAAGGTAGTTTAAGCAGTTAGTGTCAGATCACTGGGCTGTGTTAAGTTGGGTACTAGTTTGTGGGGGAATGGAGCAACTGTCCCAGGTTTCTGAGGAATGGGAAGTCATGACTGGACCCATATAAAGCTTTTACTTTGAATATGGCCTCGGATGTGTGCAGTCTTCCACTTTTTCACAAATGAGAAAACTGAGGTTCAGCAAGACAGCTGGTCAGTTTTAGCCTTGTTCAGCCTACTGTGTTAGTGTGTGAGGAATGATACATTAGTTTTAACAATGTTATTATCACTACACAAAATGCATAGGGTTTCCAAATGAAAAAGAAATGTTTCAAAGTCCTAATAATTTTTTTTTTTTAAGATTTTATTTATTATTTCCAGGGAGAGAGGAAGGGAGAGAGGCAGAGCAGGAAAGAGACATCAATGTATGGTTGCCTTTCACCTGCCTCCAACCGTGGACCTGGCTGGAGACCTGGCTTGCAACCTGATTATGTGCCCTGGCTGGGGAATCGAACCAGCAACCTTTGGGTTCGCAGACGGGCACCCTATCCACTGTGCCACCAGCCAGGGCATCAAAGTCCTAATAATTTAACTACACAAACAGATAAAATATTCTTAATTTAGAGGCACATTCTTATAACAAAAGAAATTCCCATAGTACAATGCATAGATGTCATGATATACTGAAGGTTTGGGGTCTTATATGAAAGTGCTCAATTTATCCCTGGTCTTCATCTTGTAGCTTACATTCTAATGGGAGATTCAGGATATATATATATATATATATATCATGATCAGCTATCTGAGTAAAAAAAAAAAAAAAAAAAAAAGGTGAATATACTAACTATCCAAGCTAATATATCTAATATATGAAAAAAACTACACACGTATAAATTTGATGTGATGAATGACCAAGTGGAGAAGAAAGAAGAGAAATAATGTTCTCTGTTTTGACCACTTGTTCTAACAGCTATTGCATTCTTAATTTATCTTTTTATCCAGTTGAAGCAAATCACTGAAAAAACACATAGTTAATAAGTGTGAACTTTTAGCAATATAGCATTATGAAGTCTGATAGAAGACTTATTATGTCCTGTTGTAAAACGTATATGGAGTATGTTAGTCAGCTAAGCTGCCACACTATAGACTTGGTGGCTTAAACAACAGAAATTTATTTTCTCACCATTTTGTAGTGTGGAAGCCTGAGTTTAGGGTGCAGGGTGCTATCATGGTCATGCCTTGGCTTACATCTGCCTATCCTAGAGTTGGGAGCTTACATGGTCTTCCTTTGATGAGTATGTGTGAGTTCTTCTGAGGTCACCCAATGCTATCAAATTAGGACCACACTCTTCTGACTTGATTTAACTTTAACTACTTCCAAAAAGCCCTATCTCCAAATCCGTTTGCATTGGCGGTTAGAGCTCTGACTTAGGAATTCTGCGAGGGTACCGTTGAGTCCCTAGTAGGTCATTGTAAAAAATAGGAAATGAGTAGAATAACATAAAGGATGCACCATTTTAGTCTTTTCTTTCAAAGATAACCACTCTCATTTTTATGAAGTTATTAATAGGTTTGTAATACCCAACATATTTTCTCCCTTAATGTGCAGAGAATTTGAAAGAGTTCCTTAGTAGTGTAGTCAAAGACCCTGAAAATAAAACTGAGGAAGTCAGTTATAGAGATGAATAACATGTGTTTCTTAATTCACACATTTATTCATTCAGTTAGGATCTACCATGTGTCAGGATCCATTTCTGCCAATTTGGCAATAAATCAGACAGGCAGAGATTAAACATATAATTACAGTTTAACATAAATTGATAAATTAAATGAAAGGAAAGTAAAGAAAGCATATGGTAAGTAGACTAAATTTAGCTTGCATGTGAGAGTAAAGAGGTTAAAAATTCTCTTTGATAAGAGGTGTTTTAATATTGAGTAGTCTTTGTAGGTGATGTATCATTGTACTCATTGTTTTTGAGGTTTTTCATGTCTCTTTGGTTTTTGAAAATTTGACTAGAATATGTCTTGGTATGGATTTTTTTGAAATTTTCCTGCTATGAGTTGACTTAGCTTCTTGAATGTGTGCATTAATGTGTTTCACCAAATTTGGGGAGTTTCTAGCCATTATTTCTTCAAATATGATTTGTATCTTTATTTTTTTTCTTTCCATTTTGGGACTACCATTATGCCTATGTTGGTATACTTAATGGTTTTGCACTGGTTTGAAAGACTCTGTTCATTTTTCTTTAGTTTTTTTTTTCTTTGTATTCCTCAGGCAAGATATCTATTAACCTATCTTTAAGTTTACTGATTCTTTATTTTACAAGTTTAAATCTAATGCTAAGCCACACTAATGAATATTTGATTTCAGCTATTGTACTTTCCAACTTCAGAATATCAGATTTATTATAATCCTTGACTCTATTGATATTTTCAATTTGGTGAAACATTGTCATATTGTCATAATTTTCTTTGAATTTTAAAAAATATTGAGGCCCTGGCTGGTAGCACATTGGATAAGGCGCCGGCCTGCGAACCCAAAGGTCGCCGGTTCGATTCCCCAGCCAGGGCACATAACCAGGTTGCAAGCCAGGTCTCCAGCCAGATCTGTAGCTGGAGGCAGGTGAAAGGCAACCATACATTGCTCTCCCTCTCCCTTTCTCCCTCTCTGTTTCTCCTTCTCTTCTTCTCTCTCTTCCTCTCTCTCTGGAAATAATAAATAAAATCTTTAAAAATAAATAAATAAAATAAAATAAAAAATATTAATTCACCATATATTGATGCTTCTCCCTCTTTTTTTCCTCCCTCCCTGCCCTTCTCTCTGAAAATAGTGAATAAAACTTTTAAAAATATATTGATTCACTCAATTATTTAAATATTATTATAATAACTGATTTTTTAACTTTGTCTAAAAATCAACCAGTCCAAAATCTGACCTCAGTAGGACCAATTTTTAATTATTGTTTTCTTTCTGTGTATATTCATAGTTCTTGTCTCTTTAAAGGCACTTAATTATTTTGCTGAAAACTGAGTTTTGTAGAGAATACATGGTGGGGCAAAAAGCAAAATGTAAGCTTTACAGTTATTTGCATGGAAAGTAATATGATAATAAATAATGATACAAGAATAAAATTTGTGCTTTGAGGACTCACAACTATAAACTTATTTTTGCACCATACTATATAATGTGGCAACTACGGAAATCAGATTTCACCCTCCCCAGTGCTTGTTGCTATTATTATCCCTTTACAGAATTAGTCTAGTTAGTGACTTTTCTGGATTAATTCTATAAAGTCTGCATGTCATGTAGCATGTGCAATGGCACTGAGACAAATGAAAGCTTGGTGCCAGAGAAGAACATATAGAAGATAAGTAAAATTGGAATCCAAAATGGAATGATAAGGTCATAAAAATAATTTTATACATCACAACAAAATATTATGGGTAATGATTAAAGGATAATAAGAAAGTAACATGACTGGGTTTTACCAGAAAAGTCACTCAGGCTGCTGTGTGGATATTGTAAGAGACCCCTGGCTGGAGTCTCTAAGCTAGTTCTAGCATCATCCCATAGACCCAGAGGTCACGGGTTTGATTCCCAGTCAGGGCACATACCCAGGTTGTGGGTTCAATCCCTGGTTGGAGCACCTATGAGAAGTTGATTCTAAAGTGTATGTGAAAGTGCAAAGGACCAAAAATGGACAAAACAATTTTAAATTGTAAGAACAAAGTTAGATAATTTGTACCATCTGATTTTAAGGCTTATTATAAAAGTACAGTAAGCAAGACAGTATAGCTTTGGCTATGCCAAAATAAAAAAAAAACAAATGAAAATCAGCCTAGAAAATTCACTAAGCTAATGAAACCAGTTTAGCCAAGCAAGCCTATTTTGCAAACCTAACTTGACCTGGGTCATTTCTTGCCTATGCCTCTGAAAATCATAAGCAAAACTTGAACTGTATACCAAGGCTGACACAAAATAACTAATGAAAATTTCAGTGTTAAAGTCAATCAATGTAATGAATAAGCAGTTACTACTTTCTCACTATTTAACCTGCTTATTAACAAGATACTCTTAAGCCTCATTTCATGTTTTGGTTTGAGTGCCCTCAGTTTGCAAACTGTGTTTTTGGTGTGTACACAATCATCTTTTACTAATTACTACTTCGGTGATTCATTGGCTTTACTTTGATTATTTATGCAACTGTGACCACACACAGACAAACAACTAGATCAGCTCAGGAGAAACAGACCTATGCATACATAGTGCAGGACAAAAGTGGGTCTACAGTTGTGAGTGCATGAAACACAGCATTTATTCTCATATTATTTTTATTAATTTATTGTATTATTTTCCATACAAACAACTGTAAACCTACTTTTGCTCCACTTTGTATAGATGATTTTCCCTGCTGTTTCCAAGGTAATTTAATAGAGAAAGGATAGTTTATAACAGCTAATGTTTAAAAAAATTGATATACATATGCAAAAGAAAAGAACATCAACTCATATTATACCATACACAAATTTTAACTCCAGTGGATCATAGTCCTAACACACACACAAAAATAAAACAAAATATAAAACATTATAAGAAAAATAAGGAAACACAGGAGAGTCTCTATTTCTTTAGGATAAAATTTCTTAGATTAAAAAAGTAATAAATTAATAATCTAACCTTCATACAAATTAAATGATAATTCTCTTCAAGAAATATTGTTTAGAGAATAAGAAGACAAGTGACTGACTAGGAGGAAATATTTGTTATAATCTTCTGACTAATGACTTTGTACTGAATAGATGTTATTTATTATAAAACTTAATTATTAGGAAACAATCAACCCAATAAAAATGAACAAAACATTTTAATAGGCACTACATAAGCTAGGACATAAGAAAGGTCAAAAGCTTATGACAAGACACTCAATGTCAGCCATCAGAGAAGAGGTAATTTAATGCAAGAATGAAAAGCTTATACACACACTGTGTAGTGCCTAAAATAAAGGACTGTAAAACTGAGATGCAAGCAAGTTTGCAGAGCAACTGGAACTCTTCTACATTGCTTGTAAGATCATGAGATTATACAAACATTTTAGAAAAGTTTGCAATTTTTTATAAAGCTAAACATAACATTTACCATGAGACAAAACCATTCTACTTGTAGTTGAAATAAAAACATTTGTCTATAAAATATTTAAACATAAATGTTCATAGCAACTTTACTCATAAGAAGTCCATTTGTGGACAACATAAAATAAGCATTATATGTATAAACAAATAATGGTATGTTTATAATTGAAATAATGCTCAGCAAAAAATAAAATAAAAAGAGAACTAACGATGACCTGGAACAACAGCGATGAAACTTAGCAACATTACTTTGAGTAAAAGAAGTGAGACACAAATGAATATATACAGAATGATTCCACTTATCTGAAAATCTAACAAGGACAGATAGAATCATTTGTAACAAATGGCAGTGCAGTAGGTGCTATGAGTGGGGTGTAATAAATTGGGATTAGAAGGATATACTTTGAAAGGATGATGATCTTCTGTGTTTTGATTATAGGCATGGTTATAAAAATGTAACAGCTTATGAAATTCATAAGTACACTATGTCGTAGGTTGGACATTCTTAAAGGATCCATAAAATAAACTGACAAAGAAAGGACTTTCTTGATACACCACAGAGATTCAGTGAATTGAACAAAGTGTGAAAAAGCCATCTTGAAATATCAGTATAGGATAGAATAAAAAAGTCACAAAATAGAAAAGAAATTAAACTTTAAGAGCTCAATCAAGAAAAATAATTCTTAATAAATGGAAAGACATATCAATAGTTCTCTGTTATTCTAAGCAACAACTTAATCAGTAATATTAGATTGTTTTTATTAACATTTTGAGCCCAAAGAACACTTTAGATGGTAAACATGTATTTTTAGACAAAATATTTTTATTGGAGGACATTGTGGGCAAAATGACAAAACATGTCCAATCCAACATTTAAATAGCTTGAAAATTTGGCAGATGTTGGGTTTCTCTCTTTGTTACTATTTCATGACACTTTCATATCAATCAGAGTACTTTTACAAAAAAATACTAATTTTTTTTACTTATGTTAGCAGGTTAATTCCACTGTCATTGTCATAATACATTTTCCCCAAATATTACTAGGTCTAATATTTTTCCATTTTTCCATAACTTAAAAACCAAATCTCAAACATAAGTATAATGCCATGAAAATCTGACACCTAAAATTCCCTTATTTCAAAAAAGTAAAGTAAAAATGAATGTGATGCCATCATGAACTAATTGGTTAAGAGAAAAAAAGAACAGACTAGAGTTAATATAAAGAATTAATCCAAAATAAAGAAAATAAACATGTTGTGGAAAAGATCGTTTCGGGCTCTGGCTGGTAGCACAGTGGATAAAGGCGCCAGCTTGTGAACCCAAAGGTTGCAGGTTCAATTCCCAGCCAGGGCAACATAACTAGGTTGCAAGCCAGGTCTCCAGTCAGGTCTGTGGCTGGAGGCAGGTGAAAAGCAACCATACACTGATGTCTCTCTCCCTCTCTGCCTCTCTCTCTTCCCCTCTTTCTAAAAATAATAAAAAATAAAATCTTAAAATAAAAAAAGATGGTTTCAATTATCTGGATATCAATTCACTCCTTGAATTTAGATGATTATGTCAATTTGTTATCAATTCTCAGACATTTTGATGTCTCTATCTATCCTGTCCAATTCTATAGTAAGTCTCTCATAAAATATTTTCATTAAAAATTTTTAAAGTAGTTTTGTTTCTCTTGCTTTTGGTGTTGTCAATCTTTTCTTTCTATGCCTTACCTTTATGTCAAGTCCAAGTATTCCTTGGGACATCCTTGAGCTTTCATTTTTCTAATTAAAAAATATTAGCATATTCCAGCCAGTATGGGGTTTAGTGGGTGGAGGGATAGAGCAAAATAGATAAAGGGCCCATGGACATGGACAACAGTGTGGTGATTGCTGAGGAGAGTGGGTTTATAAGGGGAATAATTGGTAATGAAAAGAAATACAATATTAAATTAAAAATTTAAATTGCACCTCTTTACCATTGTTATTTTAATGCTGTATGAGTAGAATTAATTTCACATAAACCTAGCATTTACTTTAGGCTATAAACCTTACATTTTATATTTTCTACAGATGGCTAGAATAATCTGAATAGAACAATTATTTTGTTGTAATTAGTTAATGATTAACTGCTTTTGTGGAAAAAACTAAATATGAAATAATTCACCAATAAAAATAATTATTTATTAACAAAGGTTGACTTCTTCTCTTTTGAAAATACCCAGTTAGCTGGAAAAGTTAACCCTATTTTAATGAAAGGGATTCTGAAATCCTTCTTGGGGAAGGATATATCTGAGCATAAGTTTTATAACTTAGATCACAAAGAACTTTTGATGAGAAGTTTAAATTTTTTTAAAGTGATAAATTTTGTTACATCCTTGTATTTTACCTCTTATGAAATACTGGCAGTTTTCCATGCTACAAAAGCATGTTACACTTTCAAAAATTTACATCACATTTTATATTGAACTAATATAGTTTATCTTATAGTTCACAATTTTTACATTTATTCTATTCTTTATTAAATATTTACATTGTATCTTCCAACACCATTTTAGGCAGTGGGGAGGTTGTAGTGAATGAGACAAACCTTTACTGATTAGTGCAGCACAGAGATTTTTAAACATGTCAGCAATTTCCTGAGTTGTAATTCTACAAATAATTTTCTTGGGCAAGATTTTTCACATCACAAAGTCTGTCTTCTCCTCTATAAATTGAGAATAATAACAAAGTTCATATGTTTGCTGTGAGGTTTTCCAAGATTAATGACCATAGAGCACTTAGTATGGCGTAAGTGCCTTAAAAAAAAAAAGGAGAAAAAGTGGAATTATTATTATTATTATTATTTTGTTATTATTTCTGGGTCCAGAAGAGTTCCAGTATCCAGCACAATTCACAATGCTGCCTTAGATGCCCAGGTCAACAGCTTACACTGCTCCTCTCTGTCACTAACCCCTTGATAAAGTGTCCTTGATTACCATCTTAAACCAGTCCTTGGTGCCTTGGGACCTGAATAAATCTGTACTTTTGAAAAAGGTGGGAAGTCTGCTACACAGTGTTACCTCACCTTATATTTGCATAACTATGGATCTCCCTCAACCTTTCCAATGGAGGTGATGAGAGACTTCAAAATAATTTTCCAACTCAATCTATGATATTTAGCCACTTCTCTAGCTTAAGGGAAAAGAATGTAGTATACAAATAGTATATAATCTCTATCTACACATATACATTTTTCATGTCTTAGTAGATATATTGTTGAATAGGAAATAATTACATGTAATTTTAATGGTATCTTCATTTTCTGGTTCTGTACTTACCTATGTGGCCTTTACTTGTCCTGTTGAAATATATTGGTTTCTGTGGTTTGTGAAAAATCACTGTAAACTATAATGAGGAGTTTTCTGGAATCTCTTCATCCCTTTCTTTCTTTTCATTCATTCTTTCTCACCCCATCATGTATATATGATCCTTCCATTAATGGTATTTTTAAAAATTAGTTACCATCAATTGCTTCTTTCAACACTTCCCTTAGGTATTATTTTAATATCAGAACACAGAACTTAATCTTTATGTTTTATTTTTCTTTTCTTTTTCTTTTTGGAGCAGGGGTTTAAGTGTCAATTAGTTTCCATTTTGTATAACAGGAATGCTAAAAGGCAGTTTAGTACTAAAAGAACTATTTCATTTCCCTTACATTTATTATTATAGGCTCCCTTAAACTCAGCAGTTTCAAAGCTTTATTTTTAGAGGCAAGTCACTCGAGATGGCAGGGGACTCTTATTTGGCACTGAAACAATGAACTGTGTCCCATTCTTCCCCATTGTTCTTAGAGACCTTTTTCTTTATTCCTTACTTTTTTTTTTTTGCCAGCAAATAGCCAATTGTGAAGGATGTATTTTTCTCAGTTTTTAGTTCCAAGGTCCCATCAATCATACTAGACCTGAGGGGAGGAAGCATCATGTATGCACTAACATTTTCAAGCCCAAAGCTGTGCTTTGCTCTCTCTTGCAGCGCCATCTGCTCTGAGCCAAGTTTAAAGCCAAGGGATTCCAAAAAGCCACACGTCAAAAACTTCCCACTATGCAAGAAAATCATCCTAAAGGATCGAGTGAAATGTGAGGCGCATACTTCAAACAGAAAGCAACGATGTTTGGAATAACACCACAGAATTCCAACAGAGCTGATTACAAAGCTCACAAAGAAGCATCCGTACCAGGAGGTGGCACACTCCAAAGAAATCTGCAAAACTTAAAGGGATGTGAAAAAGAAAAAAATTGCTGATCAAAATGTTATCTTAAGTAAATGTAGACATAGCTTAATGATATACAGTAAAAGAAAAACTTTCAAAAGTTACATATGAAGTTGAAGATATTCTATCAGCTGTTGTATCTTATTAGAATATATTTTTTAAAGATTTTATTTCATTATTTTTTGGAAAGAGGGGAAGGGAGAGAGGCAGAGAGGGAGAGAGACATCAATGTATGGTTGCCTTTTACCTGCCTCCAGCCACAGACCTGACTGGAGACCTGGTTTGCAACCTGGTTATGTGCCCTGGCTGGGGAATCCAACCTGCGACCTTTGGGTTCGCAGGTCGGCACCTTAACCACTGTGCTACCAGCCGGGGCAGAATATTTTAAAGTAATCTTTAGTGATACTCAATACTTTAAATGTTTTAAGCATGCAGTGGTATTAATTTTAAAATTACAAAGGTAATTAAAGATGGGGATTAATGTGAAAGACTCCTAAAACTTGAGATGATTGTATTGTAGACTTAGAAATTTTAAATAAAATAATAAAAGTCTTATTTTCATTAAGTTGATTAGAGCTATAAAATCCTTTCATTTTGATGAGTGCTTTTAAGTTCTTTACATTTTAAATGTTTTTCTATAGAAACTATAACAAAACTTAAGTTCCTAATAAGACTTTATTATGCAAGAGCTAAATACATATAAATAAATACGTACATAATATTTAATTGTGACATACACTTTTGAAAGTTTAACAAGAAAGGTAAATACTTTTTATTTTCTCATAATTATTTAATGTTATCTTCATTTATACAGCATTACCTTGTGTAGAAAGCTTGTGATACAATTTGAAGATAAAATAGTAAGTAATAAAGTTTTAGTAAAGGAAAAAGAAAAAGAAATCTTTAAGAAAATGGCAAGGTGGAAATTAGGAGTTTGAAAGACTCCTCAAGGAAGGAAAATCTGAAAGTGGGAAAGTCTCCTGAAGCTCAAGGCTATTTTATTACATTCAAAAAGATTGACCAAGGATGTGGGTATTTTGTTTCTGGCATGAGTGTTAAGCAAAGCGTTAGCTATCATTTTACTGTGGAACAAATCTCTCCCAAACTAAGCAGTTAAGGTGACATTTAGGATTATCTCTCATCGCCCTCCCTAGGTGTTGACTAAGATGAACAAGGTGTCCTACATGCAGATGTAGTTCTGGTGGCAAAAATAATCTTTTGATTATGTCACTACTCTATTTACAACCAATGTCAGTGCTATATTTTATATGCAACAAAGTTTAACATTCTTTTTAAATTAAAATACAGTTAATATATAACATTAATTTCAGGTGTACAACATTGTTTTTCAACATTAATAAACCTAATGAAGGGATCAGTGCTCTAACTGCAGTAACCAACTGTTAATTACAAGGTCATTACAGTATTATTGACTATATTCCCTATGTTGTACACTATATCCCTGTGACTTATTTATTTTAGAAATGAACATTTGCACCTCATTTTTTTTATGGTCCTTCCCTTCTACCTGTTCTTCTCTAGTAACCATCAATTTTTTCCTGTGTCCATGAGACAGTTTCAATTTTCTGTTGTTTGTTCATTTGTTTTGTTTTGTTTTCTTTCTGTGGGATGTGAATTCTGAAATTATATAGCATTTGTGACTCTCTGTCAGACTTGTTTCATTTAGACAAAGTGTTCTTCCTGCTTTTTTCACTTCCACGTTTACTGTTGCTATGTCTTAGGACTAACCTAAACATTGTTCATTTAAATATTATTGCATATTTTAAATGAAGGACTTAATTTACTGCAAATATATTGTTATGCTTAACTTTTTATTGCCACCGAATTTCAACTGCTCGATAATCCCGCTGTTGTTTTTATACTGAGATAAATAAAGAACTTAAAAGGAAAGCTTTTAAACCGCCTGTTTCCCGCGGGGAGCGCTACACAACTCCCACGCGTGGATGTACGCACTCACTGGGCCTAAAAATTATTTTGAGCTTTAAAAAAGTCATGACACTGAGATGAAAAGAGAATCAATATGAACAACATCTGAAAATATAACAGTGGATTAAAATATAGAAAACTTCTGTAAGATAACAAACCAAACATACACATTTTTATCAATTAAATTTATTAAAAGTTGTTTTAAATATTTATATTTAACGTCTCGGCCACCTGTCCAAATATTTAAAAATATTAATTCAATTAATACAGTAAGACTTGTCTAACAATGCTGTTTCAAAAGAAATAATAAAAAATATTGTTGAGACCTGTGGCTGATGGCTCAGTGGATAGGTGCTGGCCTGTGAACCCAAAGGTCACTGGTTTGATTCCCAGCCAGGGCACGTAATCAGGTTGCAAGCCAGGTCTCCAGTCAGTTCCGTAGCTGGAGGCCGGTGAAAAGCAACCATACATTGATGTCTCTCTCCCTCTCAGTCTCTCTCCCTTCCCCTCTCTCTAAAAATAATGAATAAGATCTTTTAAAAAAATAGATAAAATATAGTGTTGAAAATTTTGTTAAACCCTAAATTTGCTAAAAGGAATAGAAAGGTACAGCTGTGGCAGGATATTTAGAGGAAGAACTCCCCTAATATCAGATTTGTTGTATATCCATTCTGGCCTAGGTGCTGAGAAAAGTGCTCATTGATAGTGCACGTCAGGAAACCTGGGCAGCAAAGCAGAAACCAGCAAAAGAATTCAGAAAGACACCAGATCATGGCTGTACCGCCAGGATCTGAAACCTGTCTCTGCTACTAATTAGTTGTGGAAATTTGCATAAATTATTAAACTCTCTGTGCCCCAATTTCAACATTTGCAAAAATCAAGGTGGTAATGTTGCGGAATGCTAGAAGAAGAGGGAGACGTGTCTCACCTGTTAACCCATGGTCCTGGGCAGTGGTCCTGGGCCTGGTCTGATAATATTACCATGTGTTCCAATATCACAAAAAATACTATGTCAGTACAGGAAGAGAAAATCTTTGGGATTCTATGTCCTTTCCACGATCTGGTTCAGAAAATCTTTGGAACTGTGTTATATCCCAAGGCCTGAAAAGCAGGCAGGAAGGGGCCTATAGTGCCTAAAGGAAGAAGCCTCGTAACACCTTTGGGTATCATGCCCCAGTCCTGGAGAGCTGGCACCACCTTTACCTGTCAATTAACATATAACTTCCCCCCCATCCCACCAACTATATTAAGTCCTCAGAACAAAGGCCTTGCTCTCTTGGCAACTGAGGCCCTCTGGCCACCAGGCCTCAGAGAAACCCTGGTCCTTCTCCACGATGCAGTAAAGAATTACAAATCACCAAGGTTATAAGCATGCATGCAACATTTATTAATGAATGAAAGAGCAAAAAGAAGGGTGGCCAAAGGCCGAAGTGGCAAGCTGGTCCTAGTGTGGCCAGAGGCCCGGTGGCCTGGGGGCAAAGGGCCATAGGTCCAAGGACACCAAGAGAGCAGTCTTGTGCCCAGAGAATTGTAAACAGTATAGTATTGGTATGGTGAATAAAAATATATAAAAAATTTTAAAGCCCTCCCAAGAAGTAGAACACCTCTGAAGGAAGATTATCCAGGGAGGAGAAACAGTAATGTGAGACTCCAATCAAGGCTTCAGCAGATTCTGAGCAATTTAGGAATTACTATTGCAAGACTGGAGATGAATTGAATTGGGTAGGGGGGTGTGAGAGACAGAAACACAGTGTGGTTTTTATTTCAGTCTCTGGTGAAGATTTGAATGGCTAAAGTGGTAACAGGTCTTTCAGTCTGGATGGCAGATCAAATTGTAGAAACTACTAGCATTTTTAGAGCCATTATCTTGTGAATAAAGGGAATCATCCAATTCCATAGTACCATTTATGTTGAATTTCAGCAAAATGAAACTGATTCTCTTTTCTGGCACATACAAGAGTTATGTATAGACTTTAATTAGAATAGCTTCCAGATTGCTGGGGGGAGGGGCGGGGGAGGGGGACTAAATGGCCATGACAAAAATACACCAAAGATTAAATTAAAAAATAAAAATGTATCTAATTAGATATCTCACACACACACCAGAAGAGATTCCAAACATTTGATTTAATAGAAATGTATGAGAATTTCTGTAATGATTTTAAATAAATTAATTTTAAGGATAGAATTTGATTGAACAAATAACTTCCTGCTTTATTTAATATTGCTTCACGATTGTGGTATCACATCTTATATTTGTCACAGTTCTACAGCACTAGGAACTCAAGAATATCAATAGGACATCTCAGTAACAAAGAGCTGTTCTTTGTCTTGCTTAATGCGGAGTTGTAAAATGGTGATAGAAATTCAGGGTATAATATTTGTCATCTATGTGGGAATGCCCATTTAGTCATTGAGACAATTTTATCTGAGAAGCATAAGACTACTGTGACATAGGCTATAGGTTTTTCTGCCTATACCCTATGTTTTAGAAATAATATGATATTTATGAGATACCTGCTTCTCTGACAT
The DNA here is from genome assembly GCA_004026585.1 of Noctilio leporinus. Taxonomy (NCBI): domain Eukaryota; kingdom Metazoa; phylum Chordata; class Mammalia; order Chiroptera; family Noctilionidae; genus Noctilio; species Noctilio leporinus. Next base: position 66,984 of record PVIW01002912.1, read on the forward strand.
CATTAGCAGTATCATTTTTAAGTGTTTGTAAGTCCTTCTTTCTTCATTCAAGCTGATTTTATGGGATCCATAAACTAAATAAAATAATGCTTTTAGAATATTTTGGTATTAAAGCTTTCCATAGTTTGTGCAGCTGCAATTGCTTGAATTTGACATTAGAAAAGACTCTGTGGACCCTGGCTGGTGGCACAGTGGATAAGGCACCAGCCTGCGAACCCAAAGGTCACTGGCTCGATTCCCCAGCCAGGGCACATAACCAGGTTGCAAGCCAGGTCTCCAGCAAGATCCACCGATGTCTTTCTCCCTTTCTGCCTCTCTCCCTACCCCTCTCTCTAAAAATAATAAATAAAATCTTAAAGAAAAAAGAAAAGACTCTGTGGGGGTGATGGCAATTCCTCCAAAATTCAGGACAATGCCAGAGGCTTATAGTTTGAAAAATCTGAGGTGGCAAAAATCATAGCATTGTACATTTACTGGATGTGTAAGAAGATAAATTCTAGCTTAGAATCTAAGTGAAAGACTTAGATCCAAGAACTATTTAATATTACACTTACAAGCATTGCCTTTATTAAAAATAAATGCTGATAGGTGCACCTCGTTACTACAGATATTTCTCTAAACCTCCTACGCATGCATAGTATTCATATGCAACCCTTAATAGAGCTAAATAATCAACACCCACTACGCATCCATTATATACAATACAATTATCACAGATGGGTACATTTAATATACCAAAATTTGTGTATGCACTTTAAATAAGGAAGACACTTTTTGATATTGGGGGAGGGATGGTAGATTATTTATGCTCAAATTATCCCTAACTCATGCTGCATATACATGGGACCATGAATGAGTCTGTTTCATATCCTTTTTATTCAAATTCCAGTGATTTTTTTAAACCATATTTTATGGAGCAGCTGCAGGATCTGAGCTTCTTTTTGTCTTGTGAAAAATAAAGGCTTCATTTAGCTCTTGGTAGAGCTATGGGCTACAATGTGTTTGTTAGTCTAATGCATCCATCCCTTGTATGCCTACTAATTCCAGACAGCCTTACTGACTCCGCTCCCTCCTAAACTATGTGAGAAGACAGTAGGTCATTGCTGCAGCCTGCCATCCAGCAAAGAAAGAGAGGTGTGAAGAAAATGTTTGTGTACATTTGCAATATAGTGGCTATCCCTATGTAATTAGCATTAGACAGTGCCTGGCCCATTACCACAGGAATGATAAGAAATTTTACTGACAGCTGAATTGGAACTATGTTCATCTGACAAAGATTGTGCAGAAAAGGATGCTTGCCTTTAGTTTCCAGCACCCTACTATGTATACTTTTCTTTATTGTTAGGCAATACTCAAAAAACCTGTGAAAGCAGGCAGTGTCTTGAACTGTGGGGTGTGAGACTGTGGTCCGTTGTCACCATGACTACCCTGTCAGAGAGAAGTCGGACAGACAATGGAATCCACTAATTATAACTTTACAGCCCTTCCCAAGCCACAGTTTAACAAATTCTTCGCAGGGTTATTGCATTTAATTTGTTTCTTAGTGAATGACCTGGAAACTCCACAGCTCTCTCACAAATCTTATCAGGGGAGCTGTGACCATGTCTAGTCACCTCCCTGAGCCCTAGCAAGACAAGCTGTAGACTTTCCCTTACACAGATGTCTTTTCAAGCGGGGCAACCGTTGTTCTCATTGGAAGATTTAGTTCACCCATTAATCATGCGTAATTGTTTCCATGTTACGGAGTTTGTAGTACATTCTCAGTGATGTGATTTATTAAATTTTATGTTAAAAATGACTTAGTCATGCTCGGGAGCAGTAAAAGGCATGCCTGGTGCCTCCAGGAAACACTACCTTGAGTTACAGGTGGTAATGACCTTACCACACTCGAGTACTTTTCTCCATTTCGGAGTCATAATTCACAGCCATTTTTATGACATAACTTTAGGACACTTGGAATAGAAAAGATGAACTTTGATAAGTCTCCATATTTTTCAAATGCATGGAACTACAGGACTTAAAGCAGCAGTGATAGCTTTATCATTCCCTACTTATAGGAAGAAAATTCACACAATGATTTTAAATCATAACTTTTACTTAATTATTTCACAACTTCAATATCTTTAATAGTAGGACTAATATTATGTCTGAATTATGAAGCAGTCATGAGACAAACTATGTTTGAGATGTTTTTATGTACAAAATTATATCTTTGGAATGTTAGAAGCAGATAGTGGTCAAGGTAGTTAAACCATATATATATATATATATTTTTTAAATATATGTACCTATATCTATTTATCTATCTATCTATCTATATATACACATATTTTCTCCCTTCTTTTCTTTATATATCTATATATAGACATATATACTAAAATTTACCTTACATCTTTAACAAAGTCAAATGAAATTTTATATTAAAATACAACATATTATATTCATTATTTATGAATTCTGATAAAACATTGGATATTTTTATTCTTTTAGCTACAAAAGTATACTTTCTATTTGACTTTTAGTTTATTTTATCTCTATATAGTACCTGGTTTTGTTGCTATGATTATTTTCTTTGTAGCTATAACTGTGTTTTATGATTTAACTGCCTCAACCACTGTCTGCGGCTAACATTCAAACATATAATTTTGTACTTAAAAACATTTCAAACTTAGTTTGTCTAATGGCTATTTTATAATTCAGATGTAAGTTTTATTTTTAGAGATGTAGAAGTTTCCGGATAACTGAAAAAGAAAAGGCAGTGGAATACTACTCTCCCCTAAAAAATACCAGGATTGTACCTTTTGTGACAGCATGGATGAACCTGGAGAGCATTATGCTAATGAAATAAGCCAGTCAAAGAAAAACAGATACCATATGATTTCACTTACATGTGGAATTTAATGAACAAAATAAACTAACAAACAAAATAGAAACAAACTCATAGATACAGAAAACAGGTTGACAGCTGTTGGAGGGGAAGGGATTTGGGGAGCCGGGTGGAAAAAAGTGACAGGATTTAACAAGCAAACAAAGAACAGAACTCACAGACAACAGGTTTGTGATTACTGGAGGGGGAGGAGTTTGGGGAAGGAGAAAAATGGGTAATTAATAGTGACAGGAGACTTAACTTTGGGCGATAAACACACAATACAATATACAGATTGATGGATAATAGAATTGCACACCTGAAACCTATATAATTTTATTAGCTACTATCACCCCAATAATTTCAATAAACATTTAAAAGATAAAATCTCTACAATTTTTCTAATACTTGATGTTGCTTAAGAATTTTGCCTTACAGACTTCTAATGGGAGGGCTAGGCTAGATATGTGAGATTTAGAGTGGTGGATGTAATTAAATGCTTGCAGGTAACCATCAAACAAGGGGGTAAAGGAACCTCAAAAATAAGCTGCTGGTGACTTAATTGTATGTTCTGCAAATTACTATGTTAAATCCCTAACCCCTAACATGACTGTATTTGGAGAAAGGGCTTTTAGGATTTAATTAGGTTAAATGAGGCCATAATGCTGGAATTCTAATCTAGTACTGATGACTTTATAAGGAGAAGAATAGAGAGGGCTCTCTCTGCATGCCCTCTCACACAAGAAAGGCCGTTTGAGCACACAGTGATCAAATGGCCATCTGCAAGCAAGGGAAATAGTTTCTGTAAGTATCTGACCCTGCCGACACCCAGCTTTCTGAACCCTGAGTAAACCGTTGTTTAAGTCACCCAGTTTATGGTATTTTGTTAAGCTGACCCATGCTGACTAATACAGAAGCACAATATATAAATTATTCATTCATATTTGATCAATTGTAATGTCAGAATGATGATAGAGCCCTATGCATTGCAAACTTAGCTGAAAATGCTATTTTCATTTTTTTTATATAGAGCAAAAACTTAAAGCATAGATTACTATGTCACTTTGTAACAGATTTTCACAAGAATTTTAATACGAGCAGTCGGGATATAAGAAGTAAGATGTTTATCTACCACGCTCTCTATCTTAATCTTACTTTCATTTATCTGAAAGATGAAACAGACACACATTGTGCATAAAATATTCTGTTATATGACACTTCTTATTGAGGAAAACACATTGAGAATATGTTTTTGAAGATTACTATTGTTTGCTTTTCTTATTTCTCCTTAAATATACACAGAGGTGGGCAAAAGTTGGTTTATATTTGTATGTACATAAAACACAGAGTTTCTTTTTCTATTATTCATTAATATTGTATTATTTGCCTTACTTTTGTCCACCACTGTATAATGATTACAAGTATAAAAATAGTCTATAAAAGTGATAAAGTTAAGGAAATTAACAATGCTTATATAAGATGGAATATCACTAGTTTTCTATAAAAGAAAGCTTTTTTTTATGTGTGTGTTTTGATATTTTTGAATAATGCAGTTTTTCAAATTTATTGTTGTGGATAATGTACGAGGTCCCCTTCTAGGACCAAGGAACTCATTCCCAGAGTTGCCTGGACTCCTTGCTGCTGACAGAATGCACATTATCACCTGCGGAGAATTTCCCTGGGCCGATGGAGCTGCCTTTCCCAAGGGGCAGCTCATATACAATTACTAACTGATGCAAGGAACAAAGTCTTCCTTCCCTGCTTAAACTGCAAACATCTCTGAAGGTCTGCTTCACCTTCAAATTCCCTCTTGGGGTAAGCTGATGCCCTGAATGAGTGCACCAGATTTGGAATTCTCCATATGTCCAAGTTTACCTTCTTTACTATCTTATAGGTATGGTTCTCCAGAGCACCCTCCAATAAAGCTTTCTGGGCATTTGAAAAAAAGATTTTATTCATTATTTTTAGAGAGAAGGGCAGGGAGGGAGGAAGAAAGGGAGAGAAACATCAATGTATGGTTGCCTTTCACCTGCCTCCAGCTACAGACCTGGCTGGAGACCTGGCATGCAACCTGGTTATGTGTGCTGGCTGGGAATTGAACCAGTGACCTTAGGGTTCACAAGCTGGCACCTATCCACTGAGCTACCAGCCAGGGCTTCTGAACAAATTTTCATGTCATGCCGACTTCTCAATTTTTTCAAATCAAAAATACAATTCATATGAAAAGTCACTTGGGGGAAGGGCATTTGCTTCGTACTAAAGAAGAATTCGTAAAAGTTACCTGGGTATAGTGATGTTGGTAATTATTTAAGGGTAAGTCATTACCATGTTTTAGACAGTTGTGGATCATGCAATGTACTTCCTAGATCTTCTTACAGAAATGTAGAGACTATTGTCCAAGCAGCTGTGAAGGTAGTCATAAGATTACCTTTACCTTTTAAACTTTCTTACCCAAGGTCATCCCTCTTTCTGAAGCAGCCTGCATCCAATGACAGATTAAAGTGGAGTTAAAGACAGTTTTGGGACACCTCAGCTATACAGTTACCAGTAGGTTTTGCCAAGGGATGATAAAGCTCCCTTAGGCCAAGGACAATTCTCTGAAAGGAAAGGTGCTCTATGCTGTCACCAGCCAACACTCTTAAGCCACTGTGGGAGTGGGTTCCCAATCCTGAAGGAAGAATCAGGGCAGGGCACCACCACACTCATTTCCCTCTGCCCAACCCTTCCTTCCTTCACTTTCATATGTATTCATCCCAAGAGTATTCACGGAAAAAACATCCCATATGCTAAATTTGCCAGTCTTCTTCCACTGGAAGAGAACCAACAATGAAGATGTAATATAGGTGTATGTGTTATTTTTTGGGGGGTGGGGTGCACATTTTATCAGGTGACTTCTAATTTTGTTGCATATTTAATAGCTTAAGTATAAAAAAATAATATTTTTTTTGCTTTTATCCCACATTACCAGGATTACATTTTTGCAGAATTCTACCTGTTATTTTATAATTTATATTAGAGTTGAGCTGTATTCAATTTCTTTTTTTTCCACTTCTTTTTTTTTTAAGATTTTTTTTTTCATTATTTTTAGAAAGAGGAGAAGGGAGAGAGACAGAGAGGGAGAGAAACATCAATGTATGGTTGCTTTTCACCTGCTTCCAGCCACAGACCTGACTGGAGACCTGGCTTGCAACCTGGTAATGTGCCCTGGCTGGGGAATCGAACCTGCGACCTTTGGGTTCGCAGGCCAGCACCTTATCCACTGTGCTACCAGCCAGAGTCTGTATTCAATCTCTTTTTCTGTTTTCCTGTCCATTATGCACTTAGTTATAAGATAAACCCAGTGCCCTTTATTGGGAAGTCTGCTTGTGGAATGCATTGGAATTCAGTCCTCATATTGGTATCTTACAAGTAGGTAACTCCAGTGATAATTGTGATTGCTTATGATAATTGTGATCTTTCAATATCAACAGTATGGATCTCATAAAATCTTTTCTTCCAAATGAATAGCTGGGTAATTGTATGTTGCTAATTTTTGTGATAATAATGCAAATAAAGAAGACATCTTGAGTTTATAAAGCTCTCAGCATGCATAGCAGAGCTTTGAGGTAGGAGTCCAGGTGAAGATGTTAAATAGTGAGCTTGAACTATGCCACGTTCTGAAATAGCACTGCCATACTTCCGTAGTTACTTTTGCAACTTATCTGTCAGTTGCCCAAACAGCCAATTTTGGAACATCCTGTTGAAAATAGAAATAATGTGACTCACATGTCAGGTTGTCAGGTACAGTTCAGTGCTGTATAGATGGATAGGCTTAGGGTGGATGAGGGCCAAGAGGTAACTTTGTTTTGAATGTAATTATCATGGAAGTCAGCCTGGAGCTGGGTCCTTATGAGACTTGGCAGAGTGATTCTGATAGTGAGGGTAACGATGTGCCACACGGATGCTCTTAGTTCAGTGGAGCACACACAAAGCCTCCCGTGGGAGAGCTGGGTTTCTCATTTGAGCTTTAATTAGGAAAAGTAGAGTGGCCCTTCATAGAAAGGACACAGGGGATACAGCAAATTGATAACCAACTAGTTTGTTGGCCTGTTATATATGAAAAGTGTAAAGTAATAACTATAGGTGTTGATAAATTACAAAGTGAAGAAATGGTGGAATAACATACTCATTCTTACAAATGCAACAAGGATATGATCAAGGTACCTAAGGGGTCAAAATATGCTTCCAGATTCTCAGCTGACTGAACAATGCCTTCAGGTAAAAAAAAAAAAAAAAAAAAAAAAAGTTACTTGTTTGCTATTTTATGTAATTTAACAATAGTAAATATAATTTTATTTTTAGAATTGTATTGTAACATCAACATAATATAGGAAAATAATTGCAAAAAGGACAAACCAAAAAAAAAAAAAAAAAAAAAGGGCAAGGCTCTTTTCACAGGGAGACAAAAATGTAAGAAAACTTAAAGGAGAATATTAATGAGTTAATTTAACAATGGGTGAATTAAATGGGGAATATTTACTTTATGAAACCTGGGAACAATATAATATTAGAAATAAAACAAATTCAGGTAATATTAAAATTCTTCTGTCAATGATGCTCTTTACCAAGTATGAATAGCAATAAGAGTGTAAATTACAAATATTTATATTCTGGTAACCAAATAATTTAAGAGGAGGCAGGAACACAACAGGAGTTTAACAAGTCATATTTAGCAATTTTCACAATTTGCTGAGAATGGGGATCCTTACTTTGTAATGAAAAACATTACATATAAATGAAATAATCAGAAATTAGATGCTACATCATAACTGGTCCAGCTAGCTCTACTCTGAAGGAAGGTGCAAGAAACAACATGACTGTTAGATAGTTAAAATGTAAGTTAAAAGGCATAGAACCTGAGTTTATACATGCAAGGTTAAAATTAGTTGGCAAATCAAGAGTGCTTTTGGTGGTATAGAACTTGGGTTTATCCCATTGAACCTGGTCTAGTCAATGAAGTTAAACATTCAAGTATTTTCCTGTACTGTGTTCTGATTTTATTTTAGTTATTTTGCATTTCAAATTTTTAAGAATTTTTTAATTAAAATTTTTTTTCAATTGCTGTTTGCATTCCATATTATTTTGTATTAGTGTCATGTGTAAGAAGGAAATGTTAAGATGAAATTTCCAAACTGGGAAAATGCTGGTAATTTTTCTGGTCACTGTATGAGTTAACTTAGGAACAAGAATAATGGCACTCAGATCTGCGAGTCCATCACTGTCTTTCACATTTACTCAGGAGCGTCACAGTAAGAGAAAAAGAAGAAAGACATTAAAATAAACTTTATTGGGTCAATATAGACTTCTAGGCTTAATTCATGAATAGAAACATACTTTAAGGATTTTGTTTAAGCAATCTTGATTAATCATTTTGGAATTTGAAATATTATGTTCCAAGTTATTAACTTTTTTCATATATTAACACACTGTATGGTTTTATTTTATTTGTATGAAGTCATGATCATTTCACAAAAATGCCTTGCTAAACTCTCATAAAATTTTCTTTAGCTTACATGACACAGAATTATATATCGTTTTTCTGAATGTCTTATTATTACAATTAGAATATAAGATGCCTGAAGGCAGGAAGTAGGGAGATATCCAGCACTTTTTCTTTGAAGTATATGTATGTAATATGTGTACTCAGGAATACATTTGAAGCATCACCAATAAGAGGGTAAAGAATAAGACGTATAGCATTTATAGCCTCTAAGAAACAAAGCATTTAACTCTGACAACTGATATTTATAGGCCAGCTCCTGGGGGCCATATTGCTCACAATGTCAAGTTGAATAAACCATTAATATTTCTCACTGTATAAGTACAAATGTTATGTTTTTTATCATTAGTGTGAAGGGTCCATAACTCAGAAACCATAAACCCTGTTGAGTTATTAAAGAATTTCTCTTAGGGAAAAAAAAACAAAACAGAGCTTGGCTTATGATGAGATCTTTGTTGCTCTTTTTAAAAATGAAAAACATAGAGCCTGGCCTTAACCTGAAAATGGAACATTTCTAGTTGCTTTGGACATGATTAATGCAGGCAAGTGCTACAATGATGTTGAATCATGTTATTGTGTTTCTATCTATATCAGAGCCTGACTCACTGACACATTTCAATAGGATCAGTTCTATACTTCAAGGATTTAGAAATGTATTCAGAATTACTATTTTAAAAATTTTCAGTTACACTGTAATTTTTTCATAAATGGTTGACTTTTATTTTTATTTTAGTGCCAATAGCTCCCCAAACATTTGGGTACAATTTTGTTATTTTCAAATTGTGTGCATGCATGTGCTTCCTTATGCTTATCTTAATGAAATTTTACCCAATAAAAAGCAGAGACTACAGGACATTTCCTTTTGAACCTGGGAATGTAAGGCTTTATTATTTACTCTAATGAAATGGAAAGTTACCTTGAATTTAGTTCAGATTTCCAGTCAATCCTTCCTTGAAATCTGCATTCAACCAAAGTGTTCTTTTCTTGACTACCTTTATCAAGTTCTCTTATTCAGACTGTATTCTTCCACTCCAACCTGCAATAAAATATAACATAATTTCTATGCCTTGGGTTTTTTCCTCAGTCAGGATCAGAATAGCTTAACACCACTCATAAGCCATCTAACATCTCTGAAGAAAATGCTGTCTAAGACTTTCATTTTCTGTTATATGTTGATACGTGGCTAAACTACTGTATAAAAGTGTTACAAGTGAATTCCACATCAAAAACCATCAAAGATGTAACTTGGGCTTACTTTATGCCACAATCAGTCTTAGGCAGTTATTTTTCATTTAAAAATACAGGTTATGCACAGTCATAAAGCAAAATTTAAGATTGAAAAAGTTAAATAATTTCCTAAAACCTAATAAATTATCAGGTCAGAATTGGAATCTAAATGTATCTGATTCTAAATTCTATTTATATTTTACTTAATCATGTACAAAACATCTCACTCCCCAAACATGATAGCACAAAATGATAAATGACATTTTTACTCTGTAAATCAAATTAATAACATGTAACATCTTCTTTTGTATATTATATCCAGCTTTGTTAGATTTAGAAAAGATTATGAAAATAATGAACTATGTAATATTTGGTAAGTCAGGTAATATAAAACTAAATATTTGTTTTCCTCCTATTACACATATGTGAACTTCAAATAAAGATGGAAAAATTAATGTAAGAAACTATGGGGCAAGTGAAGCATATTTTTCTGCTAGTAATTGAATTAATAATGTGTATCTTTCACTATTGTAATACCATGCATAGTAGATAACCAACAAATATACTGTGTTGCAACTTTATCTGATTTGAATGCATAATAACTTAAAAATAAATCTGTGAAGATGTACTAACAGTTCAAAGGGGAAGAAATATATCATTCAATAAATAACATTCAAATGATTATTTTGAAAATTATTAAAATAGTCCATAAAACCATTATTTAACATCATATTTCAAAACAAACTTCATGTATTTTGAATATTTAAATATTTATAAAAGCAAAACATAATAGAAATACATTTTTATGAAATCTCTTTGTAGGTACCAGGAAGCAAATGTTCCAAGTTAGAATATAATAGGAAAACACACACACACACGCACACACACACACACACATAATATTGGTAAGTTGAAGCATATTGAAATAGAAAATATAGGTTTGTTTAATGTGAAATAAAATTAACTTATTTAAAATCATTAGCTGAAAATATAAAGTAGATAATTAAAAATAACTCAAATTTTACCCTGGCTGGTGGCACAGTGGGTAAGGTGCTGGCCTGGGAACCCAAAGGTCGCTGGTTCAATTCCCAGTCAGGGCGCATAATCAGGTTTCAAGCTAGGTCTCCAGCCAGCTCTATAGCTGGAGGCAGGTGAAAGACAACCATACACTGAGGTCTCTCTCCCTTTCCCTCTCCAAAAAATAATAAATAAAATCTTAAGAAAAAAAAAACTTAAAAAAATAAAAATAAAAATAACTCAAATTTTTAAGCAACACCGAAACCTCAAAGTATAAATGATGAAGAATATCAGTAAGTTCATCAAAAGTAACTAATAGTGACCTTGAATGCCTCAGCAAATCATGCATTCCTTTTAATTTAGAAAACGTTAGAGAACACTTTATGTTGATAAGCTATGTAAAATATGTATTTTCTTACTTTGCTGATGGAAGCGCATTATAAACAATTAAAAATTATTTTGCAATATTTAAGTAACTGAGGCAATTTAATTTCCAGGCTTTTAAAATAAGAAAATTACATTGTGTGTTTGTGTGTCTGGGTGTATTTATTTTTTGCAGGGAGCATGGAGAAAGAATTAGGTAAAAAAAAAAAGTTTACTGAGGCATTACTTAAAATATTAAAATTTGGAAGACTTTAATATCCTATACTTGGGAGCATGTGTAAACTGTGGAATATCTATTTGATATCCTTCAACTTAGATATGTTAAAAAATAGTGGCTGGCTTGTGAACCCAAAGTTCATTGGTTCGATCCCAGCCAGGGCAACATAACCAGGTTGCAAGCCAGGTCTCCAGCCAGGTCTGTAGCTGGAGGCAGGTGAAAGGCAACCATACATTGATGTTTCTCTCTCTCTGCCTCTCTCTTCTCCTCTCTGGAAATAATAAATAATTTAAAGAATAGAATAGTGGCATTATTTAAATTTTCATGCACTTTCCCTTTATAATTTGAGAGACTCTTTGTAATTTGAGGTCTTCAACTCAAAAAAAAAAAAAAAAAAAAAAAAAAAACCTTGGCTTTACTTTGACTTAGGGTATTCCTAGGAAAATCAATTGCCCATTTTACTCAATGAATTTGACAAATTTTTAAAAATTATATTTTTAGTTGCTTAAAGGTCGATGTGCTTTTCCCTAGTCCCTACCTGCCTGTGGGAATAACTTTTTACCTTATTATAGCTCAAAATCACTTGGAGTGTACTGCTACATGCAAAGAAGAACTTGGTTTTCACTACCTACCCAATTATACAATCCATTTCCTGCCAAGATTTCGACAACATGGGAAAGTCCTTTGCGTGCTCCATGTGCTTAGGAGTCAGCTGCCTTCTATTGGGGTTGCTTCTCCCCTGGAGTCATTTTCTGTTTTTAAGAGTTGACAGTTGTGAACCTTGGGTTGCATGTATGCAGTAGGTCACCAAGCCTAGCCATCTGCATCAGAATCACCACGGTTCTAAAATTGCTTTAGATTTAACTGCTTTTTGTCTCCTTCGTTCCGCTCCTATTCCATGGAACGTTATCATTTCTACTTTTTAAAAAATGGGCCTTCAAAGTTGCCTTGATGAGGCCTGCTGCTTTCTTCCCTCCAGGACACCCAGATCCACTTAGAAATCCGTGGTGTGCAGCCAAAAAGTTCAACTTCTTCTGTAAGCAGCTGTAAGCTCTTCACCAGGTGCAGGGACACTTGTGCTGCTCTTCTAGGTATATCCATCTGTGCCCCAGGCCCCTGCTTCTGTTTCTCACTTGTTCCTGTTCCTGTTATCAAGCCCCCATGATGCCAAAGTAGTACAACAACTGTGCGTGTGTCAAAGGGGATATAACAAGGAAAAGAAAGCATTTTCCCCTCAATAACAAATTCCACTACAGATCTCAAAGGAGTACTACTTTTGATTCAAGGTTTTACAAAATGTGCTTTCCTTTTTTTTTTCCCTCACCGCCATTTTCATTTCAAAGAACTATATTTGTCACAGCCACCCTGCTTGCTGTATTCATAATCACTACTTTTTTTTCACTAGTCCTTTTTGATGACTAAAACCTTTTTACTCATTAAGAGTCTCACATATGGCTTATGCCCTGCACATCCTTCTAGGAACATAGCTGTCCAGTTCCAGTGTTTCTTATCGACCAAGAAAACTTCCTGAACAGAATCTTTCCTGCATAACTAGCATATATGTTCAATGGGAGACAGATACTCCTTCTTTGCTCTGAGAAACTCTGGAGCCGGGGTTCAATCCAAGCTCCTGTGGATGTCATTATCAGAATATTCTCAGTCCATTGGTAACATTAAAAAAAAATGTAGCCAGGATTCTGGCAAGAGATTTAAGAATGAGATAAATGGTTCTCGGAACTCACTTTGTAAAAGGAAGTTCTCCTTTAGCTTCTATCTATCACTTAGGGTCTTAGCAAAACTTTCCTTGCAATACAAAGTTACACATTCTGAGTGTTGGTTAACTGCATCAAAACCCTAGAATTCAGTCAAATGACCCACTTTCTGCACATACAAGTAATAACCAACTTGATGTGTTTTATTGTTCTTTGTATTTTACCAGAGTGAATTATATTAATGGAACTCAGTCTACATGGTATCTAAATAACTCATATATTTCCTCTGATACTTTCATAATTATCCCTAGAAGTACATTACCAACTACACATGGTGATTTATGATAGGCTTTTGATCAAATACTTGAATTTCAAACTTTCAAAAAAGTGATCTACCAAGGGCCAAACTACAATTTATAGAAAATAAGAGATTTCCTAAATTATCAAAATGTTATAAAGTGAGTTCAAATTTAGAATTGTTCAAATAACTTTTCTTTGAATAAAAATTTTAAATTTCACTTGGATTTGTGTTTAGTCTTTTATAAATAATAACAAAAAATGCTAGTAACAAAGAGTGTTTCCATTGGTATGCATCACTGTAGAACGACAATTGTGAAAAGTCTTATAGATCAAAGTGATACTTGGTGCTGCTAAACATGTGGACATAGATCTAAAATAAATAAGATTTCCTTTTTTCCCCCTGGGAAACAGGTGTATTGATTTGTTTTACACATGATGTAATTTAGCTCTCTAAAATAAGATGTTAGAGAAACCATTTTACATGTCCTCCCTAACAATTTTAAAGACAATGCCTATAGATTTCCACTCCACCTTTATATATATTTATAGAATATACATGTTTGTATATATGGAATGCATAGAGATTATATATATATATATATATATATATATATATATATATGAAATACATATATGAAATACATACCATATCACATCTATCTGGAAAAAGTCCAGCCATTGTTAATATAATGAGAATGGTTTGCATGATATCTGTGTAACCTGGCAGCCAAGGAAAGTGGACTAGAATATGCGTGTGTGAACAATGATGACTTCACTGTACTAGTCAATCCTTGTGATAGATTCTGTTTAATGAGCATGTGTACTGTGTGGTTGTTGCATTCAAAAGGACCAAGTAAGTAGAGCAATTTGCCTCAGATTTTGTGTTAAACTTGAACATTCCTCTGCAGAAACCTTTTGGATGATTCAGAAGGCTGCAGGTGTGGTCAACTGGTGACTGGCAGCTTCATTATGACAACATGCCTGCCTGCTCATTCATCATGTCTCCTGCAGAGTTTCTTGGTGAAATCAAATCACCCAGGTGAGTCAGCCTCCCTACAGCCCAGGTTTGGTGCCCAGTGACTTCTGACTTTTCCCAAAACTAAAACTACCTTTAACATGGATGAGATTTCAAATTATTGAAAAGATTCAGGAAACTACAATGAGGCAGCTGATGGCAATTCGGAGAAATGTGTGAGGTGAGGTCCCATAGTGCCTAGTTTGAAGGGAACATCATCATCCTACGTACAATGTTTCTTGTGTCTTGTATTTTCTTCAATAAGTCTCTATTTTTCTTGTTACATGGCTGGATACCTTCTGGACAGACCTCATATATGTTATGTATATATGAAATACATATATATATCATATATAAACATATAGTCTCTAAATAAGCACAAGCAATCTATATAATTAATTCATGTTAAATGTTTAACCATCTTTGAATTTCTGCCTATCGATTCTTTACCTAATTATTCCCTAGTTTCTTACCTGCATTCCTTAAATTGGTAAGTAAATTTCTGTTGCTATGGTTTAAAATTTTGAACAGAAGACTGACAATTATATGATTCAAAATAGATGACAGTTTACCTTATTGGAGGTGGTATTTATAGTCTAAAATAATAATTATCTGTAAGATTGTCAAGGGGTTACAAAGTTATTACAATTATTAAACACTTATTCATCATAGTAATTTGAAATGCAATTTTAAATGGTTAGTCTCTACTTTTGTGGTAGAAATTGTACTTTTTTAAATATAATGAGGTAAAAATTGAAAAGGAGAAATTGAAATAAATTAGGCACTGACAAGTAGATAATAGATACCTTGCCATATACATGCCATATTGATCAGGCCAATGGTCCATACTTGCAATGATTCTATTTCTTGCTAATTTTTACCAGAATACTTTATATATTTGCAAAATTAGAATACCACAAATATATTAAATTTTTTGTACTTTAATTTTGTTATTGTCGTATTACATTTATCCCATTTTTGCCCCAATGCTCTTCCCTGCCCTACCTTCCCCATCTCCCCTCCCACAGTCAATCCCATATATCCAGGTCCATGGGTCATACATGTTAGTTCCTTGACTAAACTCTTCTCCTTCTATGCCTCTTTCTCCCCCTCCCTGTCCCCTCTGCACATTAAATGTCTGTTCTTAGTTTCCATGTCTCTGGTTTTGTTTTGCTTGTTTGTTTGCTTTGTTCATTAGTCTCTTGTATTGAGTAAATCATATGGTATTTGCCTCTCATCGACTGGCTTATTTCACTAAGCAGAATACTTTCCAGTTCCATCCATGTTATCACAAAAGGTAGGAGTTTCTTCTTTCTTTCTACTGTGTAGTATTCCGCTGTGTAAATATACCGGAGTTTTTTGATCCATTAATCCACTGATGGGCACTTAGGCTGTTTCCAGCTCTTGGCTATTGTAATACAATCAGTATATTTTAATAGCCTGTTTTTAATCTCTCAACCAAAAATTGAACTTCACACTTTATCCTACATAATATTTGGTGGTTTGAAAATGTATAAGCTCCTTCTTGCTGTGTAAAGAATCTCTTATTTGACTTATTTTTAAATGGTCTCCCTCATGACTCATAGGGACAAGTTTTTAGAGTATTCTGATATTTTCAATATGTCTATGTAAATCATATCAATATGCATTTATACACTTAACCCACTTCTGTTTCAATTTTCATATTTCAAAAATAAAAATCTCCCGTGACCTTGTCTAATAGCAGAATATAGTCTATATTCTTGAGTTTTTGTTCTTATAAATGCCTTTTATTTCTCTGTTTCTGGTTTTGTTTTTTGTATTTTAATAAATGGTGATCCAAAACTGTACCCAAGTATTCTTATTTGGAGCTGTGATATGTGAAAAGTCTAAGTCAGTGTGGCTTAGTAAAAAATATATATATTTGCTCAAGATGTAAGTTCTTTATCAAAATCTTAGCTCCTCTCATTACCAGACAGAACCTCATGCAATTTACTTTGCCTCTTTGACCCTTAATTTTACTCCATATAAAATATAATAAGACTTTTCTCATTAAATTTTTATGATACATAAATGATATATAAATTTACCATTTAGTGTCTGGCACATTGCATAGAAACACAGTAACCAGCAGCCATTATTATTAGGACAGAGCACAGCTGTCCAACCACCTGACTCCAAGGTCATACAATATTAAGTTTTGGTCTTTCTGTCCATCTTCCCTCTTTCCCAAGGAGGAATACGGATATTCAGGAGCCAGGGTCATGATCTTAGACACATTTTTGAAATTCATTTCTTGGAGTGCTTCTATCTCTACCACTTGTGAACCTTGGTTAAATGCTCACCTGGACCTAGAAAGACCAATGTTTCACTAATTCTTAGGGAAAGCTGTTCTTCTGTTCTTACACATGAGAATATATTTTCCTTTGGACTAACTTTTTGTTGTTGTTATTGTTACTATCTAAGCTTTAGAGTAAATATAGGCTAGGAAAGGTGAAGTAAGTTCTTTAAGTTTGTCCTTAATGTGGATAAAAGAGTGTCACATTAGTCTGGCTCATAAAATGTCATATAGGGCTTTGGTGGCAAAGTGTAACGGTTAAGAAAAATATGTAGATTTGGTCTTGTGCTTTGCATATATATTTTTCTGGGGGATCTTAAAATGATTTAACATTTTAAGTAATAGAATAAGACTATGTTTTTAAATGACTTATGAAAAGCTATGGTCAAATATTTAATAGAGTCCATATGAGAGAGCATTTGGTTTACTGTTTTTTTTTTTTTTTTTTTTTACTGTTTCTCTAAGGTATACTGGCCAATTCTCAAATAGCATGGTTGACGAGTGGTTAGTAAAAATACATGTAGAATTACTTCCCACATTTAGTGTCATTTTTACTTCTTTCCATCATCAGCTTCTTTAATGTTATATTTGTCTCAATGACTGAATTTGTCTTCCTTAGCTTTGATCTTTGATATACACCCTAGAGTATAACTTTCATTTATTCATTTAGTCTTATAAATAAACAAAAGCTACAATCTGATTAAAAATTTGACCTTCTCGGTAACCAGTGCCGGATCTCTGAGCTGCAACTCCCTTGGTAAATGACTCAGATGAACATAGAGTAGGCCTTCTTAAGGAGTGATCTAAATCCTGTTGCACTGGAAAACCCATCTTATTGTAAAAATATAACATGCATACAGATTATACCAAATAGACATGAAGAGCTTATAAGTTGTCATTAAGTGAACACATACATTTATTGACTAAGATGAAAATATTACAATATAATCAGCACCCTTGAAGCTACTAACAGTCTGTCCTCTCTTAATCCCTCTTATCCATTCTCTCAAAGATAACCAGTATTTTGGATTTTTATTACATAATTATTCATTCTTAAATTCATAATTAGTTTCTCAATTTTTAATACTTTGGTTTAAAAGAAACATACAGACTATAAGTATTTTATTTATCTTCTTTCACTAAATACTTTTTGGAAAATTTATTATTATTGGGCTAAGTTTGTTGAGTATTTATCCACTGTTTGGATGTTTCATAATTTAAGTGCTCATTCTACTTTGCTGGATATTTAAGTTGTTTGCTGGTATTAAGTAAAATGAAAATTGCTGCTTTAAGCATTCATATTTGTGCACTTGTGTGCATGTGATACATAATTCCTTTGGGTATATTCCTAGATGTGAGCTTGCTAGACTGTAGGTAAAAGTACATTCAGCTTTAGTAAACACCAAAAAACTTTCCAAAGCATTATATCAATTTATGTTTCAAACAGCAATGTCTGAGTTTTTACGTCACTTCCCATCTTCTACAATTAAGATTTATTGACCTTTTTTCTATTTTGGTGGATGTGTAAGAATATCTCAATTTAGTTTTAATTGGCTTTTTTTTGGATAATGAATAATTCTTAAAATTTGTTTTTTTTTAATTGGCACATGTTGTGAAATTCTACCTCACATACTCTGTCCATACCTTATCAGATTCTTCATCTTCTCTCTTTTTTTAAAGATTTTATTTATTATTTTTAGAGAGAGGGGTAGAGGGAGAGGCAGAGAGGGAGAGAGAGGTATCAATGGATGGTTGCCTTTCACCTGCTTCTAATTACGGACCTGGCTGGAGACCTGGTTATGTGCTCTGGCTAGGGAATCAAATCAGTGACCTTTGGCTTTGTAGGCTGGTGCCTTATCCATTGTGCCACCAGCCAGGGCCACATCTTTTCTTAATGGTAGCATGATTATTTTATATGTTTTGAATATGAATCTTTTAGCACTTACATATATATATATATATATGCTGAATATCTCATTATGTGGTTTATGTTTTCACCTTATTAGAGACTTTTAAAAATGAATACAACATTCTCAATGTTAAATAAATGTTTATATAAAGGTAAATGATTTTGTCATTTAAAAAATATTTGTTATATAAACTGAACCTGAATGAATGTAAAAGTGGGTATATGCCATCATTTATAGAGTCAGGAGTGTTGTTTCATGCTTAGTATATAATGCTTTCTGTTATACAATGTGTAACAGTTGAATAGTAATAACTAAATATTAAGCATAATGTCTCATGAAAACATTTTACTATTAATTGTTTTAGTTCTTATTATAAGTTGTGAATACTTTCTTTGCCCTTTATGCTAAGGAACAAGACTAGCTTTCATATAGTATTAAATATTCAGTTTTTAAAACCTGGTTAACATTTATTCAAACTTTTAAATCAGTACTAAATAGTATCTTCAGATTATATGGTAGGTTGTTTAAAAATAGAAAGTGCCAATAATGACAATTATTTATCTATGCAAGTGAAAATTTTCTCCATATTCTGCAGGAGACAAGTGTTTTAACTTACAATTTTTACATATATTTATCATTTAGTTAAGATGCTTGGAATAATAGAAATCAGAACTATTTTAGAGAAGAATTATTCAAAACTTAAAATATGCACATTTAAAATCATTCAGTAAACTCCCTGTGCCTGCTTAGTAGACTGTGATAAAATTGAGAATGTGGGTTTCAAAGATTCTATGTTGTGTTGACAAATGAGCATGTTTATGCTTAGTACATGTCATTCATTGAAACTCCAACACGATTTTAAACCCGTGATCTAGTTTGCAGCCCATTTGCAATGATAAACACACATGTATAGTTAACAGGAGAAAGAAAAAAAATCAATTCCTATTCATTTTATTTCTTTTAAAGTAGATTTTTGTTTCTAATATTTCTTTCACCGCAAGTGACATTTTTGCCCCTCATTTGACATCATTTATTTCTCACTTTGAAATACTTTCTCAAGACATCAGTGAAATTGATATTTCAGAAACAAAATTATTAGAAGTTATTATGTGAAGAAACAACAAACAACACACCACAGCATGAAGCCTCTTATTAACATCCTCATTGAAATCATGGCTTTTTCTTCCTAATCTTGAGATATATAACAGTTAAATGATCAAAAAAGTAAGTACATTTTCAAAAACTATTCTGTAATTTTTAAGGGGTAGAGCTTTTTAATAAATCTTAGAGAACTTAAATAAATAGAACTCCTCATAACTTTACATCAACATACTTTTTGTTGTTAAAGGTAACAATCAATGATAATGTTGGCATGTAATTGCATAACCGTGAAGACTTGACACCAACCTCTGACAGCCTATTTTAGCTTCCATTTATTACTAAGACATCAGCTAACAAAGATTGGAAGGGACAGTTTATCTCTCCCACTTCTACTTTGGTGTGTTACAGCAAAAGAAAATTGATTTAAGTAAAAAAAAGAAAAAGCCCTAAATAACACTGTTCCTTTTAATGCAACATTTAATGGATTCTAGATCTTTGCAGAGAATCACACTCAGTGTTTAAGTTTAAATAGCATCCTAGCCATAAAAATGTGACTCCTCTGTCAGCACAATGCAGACCTCCTATGGAAGATTGTAAAAGGACTATGCACAGAGCTGCAAATATTTCATTTTAACTTCCATCCTATCCCATGCTGTGATGTTTTCCTTGTTCCTTACGTGCAGGTCAGTCTGCATATTTCCCACAGAATTCCTGCAGAGGACCTTTGACATGTACATGAAGTTATAAAAACATTTGGTTGAGCCAGGCTACAAAATATGGACATACATTCCAAAACTTACCCAGTAAAATCCTATGAAAATAGTTACAAAGGAAAGCTAATTATATGGGTGAGATGTTGCATTTATTCAACTTTTTTATTATAACTTTAAAAATGATGTTTCCACAAATACTAATAGAAACCTCAGTTGGTAATTTAAAATGAAAATATACGTATTTGAACATATTTTCTTTGCCTACTTTGGTGGCCTGAAGGTGGTAACAGGGAAAAGACAGTGTTAATTTGATTTTTCTGCTTTTGAATAAATTTAATTATTTTGGGTTTAAATATTTTAAATCAAGAATAGTACTATGCTAATTAAATATGCAATCAAGATTACTTTTCTTACTTTTCAAAATGTACCATGAAAGTAAGTGGAACTTTGAACAAATGCTATAGAGGCACCCTTCGTTAGTTGGTGTTACTTGCATGACTATTTGGTTCATGATATTGAAACCAGCATTTTCTATAAATTAAGATATCAATTAATCAAAACAAATCCTATCATTCACAAAGCATTTTGTTTTCTATCATTCCTGTGTTTTTTAAATGTTTTTGTTTCTTTTGTCCTGTATATACATGTACAGACACTACAATTTGATTTTTGGCCCAGAATGTGTGTGGACAAATATTAGAAACCACAAGACTGGAAAGTATACTACTGTAATAATTTTAGCTTTTTTTAAAAATAAGTAAGTGCAATAAGCATTAAAATATAAATGAAAAATACAAATTGTGGAGAAAGTAAGTAGAACACACTGAGGGAACTTAAGACACCTGTGTAGCGAGAAAGCTGAAAGATAGGAAGGAACCTCACATTTCAGGGTTGAGTGACTGAGTATCCTCTGGGGGGAAGTAACAGGAAATGCTACATAAGATGTGTTCATTGACTCACTTATTCATTCAAATTGAGCCAAGTTAGTGATGCGTTGGTTTGAAATGTTCCATCATTTTTGCCTTTACTTATTTTTAGATTGCCAATCTTGTGGCCTGTGGTTATTAGTTGGCACAAATTGTGTATATTAAGTTCCTATTTTATGTCAGGAACTTCTGTGGATTTTGGGACTATATTAGTGAAAAAAGCAAAAGTGGTCTCAATCTTTGTAAGTTCACATTTTCATTAAGAGACTAGAGGTAATACCAAATGAAATGTTTTGTATGTTTTAAAAAAGCTAATCATAAGAATTGGGTATACACCATGGACATGGACAACAGGTGGGATTGACTTTGGGGGAAATGGGTGGGTGGGGAGGGCGGACAGAGGGAGCAAAAAGGGGATGGATGTAATACAACAACAATAAAATTTTTAAAAATTAAAAAAAAAGAATTGGGGATACAGGGGTTGGGAGTGGAATTACAAATTTTATTTCATATGGTTACTTAGAGTAGGCTTCCCAGAATTTTACATTAGAGTGACCGAAGGTATGATATTAATGGTGAAGAATTTCAACATTAGAGAAAAGTAGCAGAATAATATACAGTAGATATTTTTCGGCATGTTTTTTGGTGTCACTTTAATCATTTAAGTGAAATAATATACTCTGTTTCCATGTGAAGATAGGTCTCCCTCAAGGTCAAATTAAGCTGCAGTAGAGTGAACATAAAAATATTATTTCAATAATTCATTCATCAAAATAAAGATTGTGTTTTGGAAAAATATTTACCCATCTTTTAGTGGGACTATTTATTTTAAAAAAAATAATACTAATATTTTTAATATACTGGTTGTTCAGTTCAACTATTATTGTAAAAACTCAAAGAAGAAAATAACTTGGTCCCTAGGAAAACATATTCTTGTATAAATAAAATCTAAACGAGGGTTGGGCTGAGGGAGGAAGTGATGTTGGGACTGGCTGCTATTCAGAGCCACTTGTCCATAAGTTTGAATCCACACTTTGATTCTCAAAAAGTGAAATATTAAAAAAAAAACTTTTTTAGTCCATGTCAGGTTGTATTCATTCTTTTAGGCTGTGATATTTTCACATCAATTTATATCATCCCAGCTGAAATGTTAAAAAATATTTCACCTGCAAAGAAGCTCAAGAGCAAGTGGTCAATAATTCTTAAAATGACTACTCATACTACTTAATCACTTCCCACACTCCTTTAAAATCATATATTTTAAATGCTAATGCTTCTTTGAAATTTCAATTTTCTAATCACTCAATCTTATTTCTATCTTTTGGGTCACCTACAAATTCTCCAGATTTAAGTTGTCCAGAGTTGACATACTCTTTTAGCTTTAAGTTGATCAATATAAAATGTAGATGACATTTTGTCTTATAATTTTTCATTAGAATAGCACTGCTTTTTATAGCAATTTCAGTTTTATGTGTTCATATCTCTAAAATAATGCTACTGAGTGCAATTATGTTCAATTCATGTCCTTTGTGATCTTTAGGTTCTTTTCTGTCACTACCATCCCTAATTACTCATTCTGTATCTTGTGTGCACCATGTTTTTTCTCACAGTGGTTTCTGCTTCCTACCTGACCTCAGGATTTTCATTATTTCTGACTACACCTGCAACTTGTCAAGGTCAATTAGAATTATAATCTTCTCTTTTAAAGGACCAGTCAACCAAAGCATATATTCTTCTAGCTGACTAATAAAATACATATACATATACATACACATATATATATACATATATGGCTGTACTCCATTCAGCGCCTATAATATACTCCTTACTACTTCTATATTAATAGTATTATGTTAATTGAAAACGTACCTGTGAAGTAGCCAATTAGATGAAAAATGTCAAGGCTATAACTCTCTATCTACCAATTGGCTTTCCCATACTTTATAATCATAGACCATACTTCTGATTTTTGTCACAAGTGACACAAAGGCACACATGTTCAACATTTGAAAGATAAGTTGAATCTCAAAGATCATTCAACATCATATTGTTATTTAAAAGATACAGCCTATTAAAAGTTGTCAATATACCTACTAGTATGAAGATATGGACTAAATATTAAGGCAAAACATAGAAAATGAAGATAAGTGAGTTAGGCTGTTTATAGTTACCCCAGTCCTAGTTAAGAGAACTCTGATAAGAAGTATGGGTTTAAAAGTTAAAAAGAAGAAGCGATAAAAAAACTTATTCGTGTCATCATCTTTATGATTTTCACCATACATAGAGAATGATCTTTATAAAACGATGTTAATTTTTTTTATTTTGAGTCTTAAAAATAAGAAAATAATTTTATAAACAATGGGGTTTTGGAAAACCCCTTTACATATAGTATATACTATATATATATATATATATGTATATGTATATATATATATATATATATATATATATATAATATACATATAGTATTATAAGAAGCAGCCATTTATCCCTGTGATAATTTTGAATAAAATTCTCATGTGGAGTATAAATACAAAGTTAAGTAGAAATTTCCATACCAAGACTATTCATATCTATGCCGAGTTGCCATTTTACTTGACATAAAAGATTTGCTTGTGAAAAAAATAAGCTTGTCTTCTAGATTAACACATTCTAGGGATGCTTCCCTACTTAATGGTAGCTATCTTTTAGTTTCCTTTCATGGAAATATATATATATAATATATGTATGTATCTATCATATATGTGTATATGTGTGTGTATACACACACAGACATGCACACACTCACACATGCACACACACAGAATGAGACAGAGATCTCGAAGTTCTACAGGTTAAAATTTTTCTTAACACCTCTCTAACTACACCTCTTAATATTCTTTAAATCTCACTCTATCCAAAATGACTTTCTTGTAATTCTTTAACTATATGTGCCTTAGGAAATCTGCACTGCTTTTATCTGAGATTTGAACATGCTTATTCTTTCTTCTTTTTCAATACTTCACTCAGATGTCATGTAAAGAGAGAAATGGTCCCTGATCCCCCAATTTAAAATTCCATGTTACCCACCGCTGCTCAATCACTTACTTCCTATTCCCCTTACATATTTTATTTTCTATCTAATGACATTAATATAAAAAAGAATACATTAAAAACTTATTTGGCTACCCTTCCTAGACCAAAATGTGGAATGTTTTCCTCAGTGTTTTACTATTGGTTTTCTAATGCTCAGAGTGATGCTTGACACATAATGTACAATAAATATATAGACCACAAAACAGGTATTAAGACTATGCACCAATTTATGAAGAATACAAAATAGTTAAAATGTATACTCTTTAGTTAAATTGTCTGAGACCAGAAGCCCAGTTTCATAATTTTCTAATCTTATACCTTTGAGAAAGTCATGAACTCTGTCTGGCTTTGGAGTCTTTATTTTTACCTGGAGTAACAATGGTTTCTATCAGTATTAGTTCCCTAGGGCTGCTGTAATGGATGATCATAAACTGGGTGCCTTAAAACAACAGGAATTCATTGTCTCACAGTTTGGAAGGCAGGGCTACACACCCTCTCCAGGTCCTGCCACCCTCATGACTTTGTGTCTGCCATCAATCCTTACTTAGCATTCTTTGGTTTATCATTGCATCCCTCTGATCTGTGTCTCCATTGTCAGATGGGTTTCCTACCTGCACCTACCTGTGTTTCTCCCTTCTCTGCCTCTTTATCAGGATACCAGGCATTGGGTTTAGGGCCTCACTGAATACAGTCCGACCTCATTTTAACTTGACTGTATCTGCATAGACCCTATTTCCAAATAAGATTACATTTGAGTCATTGTAATAAAAGGTATATGATGGGAAAATATGTAAATAGCTCTCTCCTACTACATACACTGTTATGCACTATCTTGTAGCTTATATGAGTTAGTCCTTTGAAACTCACAATAACTCAATTGGTTAATATTATTATTTTCTCTTGCTTACTGACTGAAAATAGAGATACAGAGAGGTTAATTAAATCACCATGGTTCACACAGTATGTGGGAGAGCCAAGAATATTGACCAGGGAGTCTAGTTCTGGAGCTTTGGCTCTTATTCAGGGCCTTACCCTGCCTTTTGCTAACGTAAAGCACCTCCAGATTCTGCATTTCTCTCTGAACTGTGAATTCCTTCCAGGCTAAGGGCTACTCTCTTGGTCCCCTCTGTGCATCCAGGATTTGACACAATTCCTGGCATCAAATAGGTATCTTCACTTGTTTAATAAATGACTGGTTAGCTACCAATAGAATGGAAGTTGTTACACTTTATGCCTATAAATTACTGAGTGGAAACTTTGTTCCTGATTTCTCTCTATATTAGAAAATTATAAGCCTGAAAACAGTGACCTTTGTCTAAATTTTAAGTGGATGTATTATCAATTTTTTCAGGTTAACCCTGCAAACCATTTAAGTTACCTTATAAACAATTATGCATTTAGTAACTGGCATTACAAACATTTCTCAGATTGCTCGAATCACTTTAAGTGATTTTCAAATAGAAAAATGCAAACTATGTACTTGCTTTGTGCTACAAAAAAAACTATCATTTATTTTTCCATCCTGTAACTTCTCTTATTTTATATTTAAAAGAATAAATGTATCTTAAATGTCTTCATATTGAAGCCCTCTCAAAATATTGGGAGCTCTAGTTACAAAGTAAATTGCATATTAAAACTATTATAATATTAGCATTATAATTTACAGTTAAAGATTGTATATGTATATGCATATAAGTGTATATACATACAGGAGGAGGCAAAAATAGGTTTACAGTTATGAGTATACAAATTTATTTATATATTAACATACACAACTTATTTTTATATGATTCTTTATTAATGATTGTATTATTTTCCATATAAACAACTGTAAATCTACTTTATTTCCACCCTGTTTACACAAAATAATATGCACAAATACTCAAGATTCAACAAGGAGTTATATATAAATATGGAGAAAATTAAGTATATCACTATTTGATTATAAATATATTAAAAAATCAGAAAATGGACAAAATTAAGACCCAAGAAACAAACCCTCCCATATATGGAAATTGATATATGACAGAGATGGAAAAAACTCAGTGGAGATAAAGTAAATCCTTCAGCCCTGGCTAGTGGTACAGTGGATAAGGTGCCAGCCTGCAAACCCAAAAGTTGCTGGTTCGATTCCCAGCCAGGGCACATAACCAGGTTGCAAGTCAGGTCTCCAGCCAGGCTGGTGGCCGGAGGCAGATGAAAGGTAACCATACATTGATGTCTCCCTCTCTCTACCTCCCTCCTTTCCCCTCTCTAAAAAGTAATAAATAAAATACTTTTAAAAAATTAAAAAATAAAACGAATCCTTCAGCCATGGTATTAACAAAATTTGACTATCATATTAAAAAATAGAGATATTGCCATGCGCTAAATTTGATTATATATAATGAAATAATAAAAATACTTTAAATTTTAAAATATTAAGGGAGGTTGGAAGAAATTAAATTTTAAAATATAAGCCCAATGGTACATTTCTGGAACAAAATATGAAAATGCAGACCATTAGAAATAAGTTTAATTTATTTTACTATATCTTTTAAAAATCTTTCATACAACTAAAGAAACCATGAATAAAGTTGAAATAACATCAAGGAGCTCACGGAAGAGTTGGCAACATATGTAAAAGGCAATAGGATACCTAGCAAGTAGATCATTAAGTCTTTAACACATCTGCTGTTTTAAAATTTAAATATTAAGTTCCTGTTTTAGGCCAGGCACTTCTCTGGATTTGGGGCTCTATTGGTGAAAAAAGCAAAAGTCTCACTATTTTGTAAGTTTTTATTTTAACAAATAGACTAGAGATAATTAAAAAATATTTTGAATGTTTTTAAAAAGCTAGCAATGAGGATTAGGGGTGTGGGGACTGGGTTTGGAATTGCAATTTTACTTCATATGGTTAGTTAGAGTAGGTCTCGCAGAACTTAACATCAGAGTGAAGGCCTATTGCAATGTGAAGTTAGTTTTTCTTATACCCACTTCAGTCAGACAGCAGGGATGTTATAAAAGCTCTAATGTTAGAATTTGTCAGCGTATATTCAAGGGGAAGATAAAGATTGATATTTCTGGTGTGGAATGAGGAAGGAGGTAAGCAGAAGTTGAAGATGTCAGAATGTAGAGCCATTGGTAGGACAAGGATAGGATATTTATTTAGTTATTTCTCCAACTTGCTCTAAGTGTATTTACTATAATGAAACCAAATCTCACACTTTTTATTTTTGAAAATCAAAAACATTAGCAAATTAAAGGGCCCAAAAAAGAATAAGGTAAAGCTAAGGTAAAGTGACATTTTAAATGGGAGCTATGAGACCCTGGCTGGTGGCACAGTGGATAAGGTGCTGACCTGCAAACCCAAAGGTTGCCATTTTGATTCCCTGCCAGGGCACATAACCAGGTTGCAAGCTAGGTCTCCAGCCAGGTCTGTAGCTGGAGGCAGGTGAAAGGCAACCACACATTGATGCTTCTCTCCTCCTCTGCCTCTCTTTCTCCCCCTCTCTCTAAAAATGATAAATAAAATCTTAAAAAGAAAAAGAAAGCTATGACAATAGATCAAGGGCTTCTAGCCTGTAAGGATCAGGGATCTGCTCAGTGTGGTGATAAAACATGAGTTGTGCTCTAAGAGCAACACAATTTTAAATCAATAAAAAAAAAAAAAGACTAACAATACAATTACAAATTGAGCTAAAGATATAACTAGGCAACTCACAAACTAGAAAACCATTTTAATTTCTAAACATGTAATAAGCTCAAACTCTGATAATCAGAATCCTACAAATTAAAAATGAATAAAATGTTATGCCACGGTCATACAATTGACAAAAATGTTGAAGCGTGACAACACCATATGTTGGTGATAATGGACTCTTTTATACACTGATTGTGGTAGTGAAAAATATCATATAGAATTTGGGAGAACAATCTGAAATCAAAGATACACGCACGCACACACAGATATATACATATACATATATTGATGAACAACTTGCATTTCTTCTGGCTACATAAAATGGATTCTACCTGAATACTATCATTCTCTGAAACTTTTCCAGTATAATAAACAAAAAATGCTATTATTATTTAATTTTTATATCCTTAATTATTAGTGAAGCTAACTGAGCAATTTTTAATAGCTGGTCTCCTGTATATTAACTTTGCCTTTTGTGAAGATCTTACTGCTTTATCTAAGGAAATTGTAGGGGCTTTTTATATGTTAAGATAAATTAATATATTATACCTACAGAATATATTAAAAAGATTAACATCTCAACATATAAAAAAATTATTGGCCAAGGCCAATGCTAAGGAGCTTTCCCCCTATGTCTTCTGAGTATTATTTTACATCTTACTTTTAAGTCTTTAATCCCTTTTGAGTTGGTATTCATGTATGGTGTAAGAAAAGGGTTCAATTTTATTCTTTTGCATGTAACTATCTAGTTTCCCCAGCATGGTTTATTAAAAAGATTATCTTTTGTCCATCGTATATTCTTGATACCCCTTATTTACAGTAACCATATATGCAAAGGCTTTCTAGTCTATTCCATCCTTTTGTTTGTTTACATGCCATGCTGTTTTGATTACTATAGCATTGTAACACAGTTTAAATGAATAGTATGTTTTCAAGTCTGTTCTTTTTTATCAAGACTGCTTTGGCTATTCTTGTGTGTGTGTGTGTGGTTTCATGTAAAATTTAAAATAACTTTGTTTCTTCTATTTTTGTAAAAAATATCACTGATATTTTGATAGGGATTGAATCTGTACATTGCTTTGGACAACATGTGCTATTAACTTGCAGTTTAGTGCTACTTTTGTTGTATTTCATAAGATTTTATTTTTATTTCTTTCAAGACATTTTAAAAATGTTCTATTGCTTATCTATTTGTTCTAGTAGTTGTCCAAGAGTATGTTAGTTTCCCCAAATATACTTGTGAGTTTTCCTGTTTTCTTGTCATTATTAATTTTTAGTCTTCATTGTAGGTAGAAAGGATAGTATGTGTAATTTTGATCTTAAATTTATTCAGACTTGACTTGTGACCTAACATATGGGAGTATGTTTTGTGTGCAGTTGAGCATGTGTGTTCTTCCACTGTTGGGTGAGTGTGTATCATTTAAAGAACATATAGCATAATTTATTTTCTCTGTGGCATTTTGAATATGCTTTTCTTCATATTTTTATAGATATGTTGTAATAAATGTTATTTTGCTTTATGTATTAAAAATAAATATTAATTAAGTCTTCTCTAATGAGGATACTTTCAACTCTTTATGATTATAAAATTATTATATCCAAATATAAAAATATGAAAAAAATACTGAAATATAAAAGGAAAAATAAAGTACCCATAAACTTGTATGATGGTGACAAGTATTATTGCCTTTTTCTATACAATCTGTGAGAATTTATCAATATTTTTCTAGTTTATATAATAACTTTCTACAATATGTGGCAACATTTAGCTTTTACAGTTAAAATTTTATTGATATCCTTATTAATAAAGTCTTGCATATATCTTTACCATATATTTTTAAAATGTATTTGGTTCAAGGTCTGGTCATATCTAAGTCTTATATTTATTGCAAATTGTTCTCTTGAAATTTTATTCCTACTTCAAATACATTAAAGCCCTCAATTGCCAACACTAAGTATTATATTTTATACTTTTACCAATTTATGGATCATGAAATGGCATTTCATTGATTTAATTTGAATATATTAAAATTGAACTATTCTTGGATATGCTTTGTGAGCATTTCAACTTTTTCAATTTCCTTTAGTATTTTAATCTAATTTTTGTCATTATTATCAGAACTAAAATAGTCTTCATTGAAATTATTAGTGCTTCTCATTTGATTTTCCATTTGATTTCATGCTTACTTATTTCATTTGTTCATCTCTGCTTTTCTGCCAAATTGGGCTGGTGTTTCTTCACCTTTTTTCTCACCAGTGATTAAAAATACATGTAAAACCCCCTACACTTCATTGTTGATGATCTTTATGTCCTCTACCATCAAATACTCTTCATTTTACTTTAATTTTCAACTTCATGAAATTATTAACTGTGCTAATATAAAGTTAGTGATAGAGCATGCTTTTATTGTCTGCACTGCCTTTCTACTCAGATGTTTTATAACATGGAAATGATACTTCTAAATTTTGAAACACATTTTTTTGATACTTACCTCCTTCCAATCAGCTTTTCAGGTATTTCCAATACAACTGTCTTCATAATAGATTAGCATCTCCAAATCTAATTTAGGGTACTGATTTTTATGTACCCTTAATTCACTAGCTTTTTTCCCTCCTGACTTCCTTTCTCTACCAGCTTCAAATCTTACTTTAATTACTGCTACTTTCTTGCAACACACGGACTTCAGTTGCCTTTCTCCATTTGTTGCCTCAACAGTCAAAGATCTAACCTGGTTAATGTAGCTCTTTTTTTCATTTATTTTATTTTTTTTAAGATTTGATTTATTATTTTTTAGAGAGAGGGGAAGAGAGAGAGGCAGATATGGAGAGAGACATCAAAGTATGGTTGCTTTTCACCTGTCTCCAGCTGTGAACCTGGCTGGAGACCTGGCTTGCAACCTGGTTATGTGCCCTGGCTGGGAATCGAATCAGCGACCTTTGGGTTTGCAGGCTGGCACCTTATCCACTGTGCCACCAGCCAGGGTTTTCATTTAATTGTTATTTTTGCTTGTATCAAGTTTAAACACACCTGAAGGAACTCGAAGTGCAGGCAAGTGTGCACTGCTATCCACAAAGCCTTATTTACCCATCTCAGTTCATCCCTAGCATTTTACTGTAGATCGGTGTGTAATTTACCATAATCAAACCATTTTAAACTATCTCCAATTTTTCAGCTATCTGAAACCCCCAACACCTATATTTCCTTTCACCTTAACTTATACTTTTCAATGAAAACAAAAGTCCTCAGATCTACCAACGTGCACATTTATCATCATGTTCTTCCTGACTAAAATAGAGGGACTCTTTTCTCACTGAGGACTAGTCCCTCTTTTGGATCTTACTCTTTAACCACTAATTCTTAAATAAATTCTATCCTTTCATTTTTAAACTGGTTAAATTCTTTTGCTGTTGTTGTCCATTAGAAAAACCTCATTTCTTTTTTTTCTCCTAGCTACTATCTAGTCTCTTGACCTCCCAGTCAACTGGTCTCTATTTCTGTAGTATTTGTCCTCATTTCCTCAAATCTAATAATTCTAATAAATACAATGAATATTATTCAATTCTTAGAGTAAACTCTTGATTTTACCTGCTCAGTACTTTTAGTTACTTCCGACAAAAGAACTTTCATTTACTATGGAAGAATTTTTGCCATGAGACTTAGTTGAAGTTGCCACTGTTCTAGAAATTCTAATTATGATTGACCCTACTAAAGCATATTACTTTATGTTGTTCTATGATAGAGCAAAAAATAATAATAATAATAAAGCACATGACTCAAACAAAGCTAACCCTGGAAACTATTGCTGCCCAGCCCCTGTGCGAGATTTCTTCCCATATCACTCCTTAGAAAAATTGTAGCAACAATGAAACCAAGAGTGTTAAGAACTTTGATCCTGAACCTGGGTGTTGAATAGTTTGTCTCCTTTCTTTCATAGAAAGTATTAAATATTCAATGTGTCTCTATTTTTATATTTATATAGTAAGGTCATTACTGGGAAGTAGAAAAAGAAGGGAAAACAACTCTGGTTACTTTGGAAAACAAGTTTTTATGTGGTGAAAGGGTGCTCATTTATATTAGTTGGTAAGTCTTAGCCCAATCCTGGCTCGGAAAATAGAAGTGACTCTGACTTTATTTTCTACTTTACGTTGTTTTATAAATTTTATATCAGCTATGATTTTACTAGTTTATCTGTTTATTTATTGTAGATAGTAAAGTTCCTAATTGGCTTTAGAAATATAGTTAACTTTATTCTTTATTCCTGTTCTCAGTGGAATTCTTTCGCTGTTTATATATCTTTAATTGAATAAGTCAAGACCTCAGCTCTGTTAACTATTTGTCACCTTAACCTATATTTTTCTGTTATATGTGTTACTTTTCATCATTATTATTAATAATAGTTATTATTTTTATCCTTAGTTGATTTCAAAATATAACTTAAGTGTATTACTTATGCAGTTATATGTATTTTATATATCTATTTTATCTATCAACCTTTCAAGATTGCAATTACTATATATCCAATTAACTAATGAAGAAACAGTTGTAGCAAGATTATATCAATGATAATGATCATAGAACTGGTTAATGATGAAGAGGTATTTGAAGTCAGATTATCTGTTCCAAAGTTTATGTAATTTTCATTATGTAATGCTATTTCCCTTTTATGGACTTTAATACATATGCGCTAGTCTAGTACGGGTGCCAGCCCACTGTCTGTTTTGAACTTATATTTTTCAGGCAAATCACTTTGTACTCTTATTCATGAATATCAGTAAGCATAATAAAGAAATCAATAAATTTAAGTCTGTAGTATAAAAGATTAAAATTTTAACTACAATGATAAAAATGTAATTGGTATTATATTTTCATATTGATTTATTACATTTATCTGCCACTTATTTTTAGAAACAAAAAATAAATATTGTCACTTTCTTGGTTTTAATTAATTGCAATAAATAATTGCATATCAATGGTTTTCTTCTCACAGCTGAATTTTTTTTAAAAAACACAAATTAATGTTTTTTTTCTTAGCATTTGTTTCACTTCTTTGAAGTAATTTTTTTTTGATATAGGACATTTTCATTCCAGAAAAACAATAGGAATTTAATCACATTTCCAGGGTCAGATAGATTCATGTTGCATTGATTGTGAATAACTAAATTATTTGATTACAAAGTGATGTGAACTTCTGGAAATAGCAATTAAAGTTAACTTGTTATGGTTAATAAGTCAAATAGAGGAACACAAATCGTGTGTAAATTGCTCCTTTCCAGTAATCAAACACTTACAGGCATCATTAGGAGTGATAGTTATTAATTCCTAGAACTGAAGTTACATATATGTATGAGAATTAATTCAGTTAAAATAAGTGTTATGTGCAATATTCCTATTTATTTATACAGGAGTTCTTTAAAATTTTTCACATAAATAAAAATACAGAAAGTAATTTTTTTTGCACAATGCAGCTATATTAGAATGGACCAGAGGTTCTGTTTATGAACCTCAAATTCAAATATTAGCTTGCATTCTTTTCATTAATTGGATATGGGAAAAATAATAAAGTTGATGAAAGCCCTGTAATGTATACCAAACATTATGCTCTTTCTAATAAACAGACCTAATATTTTCTAAACTCTTCGGTGTGTATATTATTTGATAAGCCTGTTTATTTGCTTATTTTTAGGTTGACAGATTTTAAAGAATTTCAGGCAGGAAAATTACTGAATAAAAACAAACAAAAAAGCAGTATCTTAAGGTTGGAATCTTTCCTTTCCTGGTATGTAGATGTCAATAATAATAATCCCATTAAACTTTGGAAGGGCCAAACAAACCAAAATCTGGTGGCAAGCATGTTAGGTAAGCATTTAAAGAAGCTCAACATGTGGGTGGCATTGAGAACAGTTAAGTCATATTATTCTTTTTGTTTTATAGTTTAAGTTTTTGGCACTTGAATTTGCTAAAAAAAAAAACATTAAATTTCTTTCTTGACTATACAAATGCAGCCATTATTACATAACATTTTAATATAAATAAAAGGCTCTCTGTTTTTACAAATTCATAGTCACTATTAATTCAGGTAAACTGCTTTTTAAAAATCACAGACCACAGAGCAAAATTTAAATAGAAGAGAATGACTTAGATATGCTTGTAATTCGTGGGAAAAAAAAACACAAACAAATTCCTAATGGATTTAGCCATTAACAATATAAATTCGAGTAAGTGAAGTCTAGATAAAATTCAGTTTGAACTAGATGAAAGTAATTATCTCTGAACTTTTGCTGCCGGAAAGAAGGTTAATGCTGTGATCCTGGAAGTGCCAATTCACTTCCCAATAAAGCATCAGCTTTCTTGGAAGTGGGAAGAGAAATTTCCCCGACTACAGACAAGGCACCCCGTCTGTCTCTGCCATAGAGGAGATAATGTTGAGCCCAACCAGAGCAAAGGTTCCTGATGAGCCTCCATTAGGGAAGAGATGCAATTTGAAAAATGAAACAAAACAAAACAGAAAGCTCTTTGCAGGGCATAAAGGAAGGAAGAGGAGTCTTTATTGAATTAAGATGTTCAAAGTTTTGCTCAAATTTAACCCACAACTATATTAATAGCTTCTCTGAGACAAAATGACCCCTAAGGATAAAAAGCTAGAGCACAGACTCTGTCAAAGACCGGAAACCAACAGCAAAACTCAGGTAGGAAAGGAAACAGGTAGATGGGACATCAGCCCCTGGAAACTGATGGTAGTTATGATTCTTCCTATAGCTAAATACAAGCGTACATACTTCTTATTGTTTACTCTTTTCCTAGAAATCATATATTCCTTAAAACTCCCATGTTATTCATTCCCAATATTATCACCTGTAGATCGTTGGACAAGGGAAATGAATATTAAAGAGTAAAAGGTAAGTGTCCAGGTGCTGAGGATGATGCAAGGGAATGACCATTTACTCTGCTGGAGTTAACTGATGGTATGTAGGAAAACTTAGGTTTTCAGATCCTATGATAGAGAAATTTCAATTCTGGAATTGATCATAAAAGTAAGGGAGACAAGAACAAATATTTATCTATTAAGATATTCATTGTAATTTTCAATTAAGGAAAAAATGCCTGGCTGGTGGCTCAGTGGATAAGTCTGTGAACCTTGATTCCCAGCCAGGTCACATAACCAGGTTGCAAACCAGGTCTGTAGCTGGAGGCAGGTGAAAGGCAACCACACATGGATGTCTCTCTCCGTCTCTGCCTCTCTCCTTTCCCCTCTCTCTAAAAACAATAAATAAAATCTTTTTTTAAAAAGGAAAAGGAAAGAAAAAATGGATGTGATGCTTAATTTCACATCAACCTGCCTGGACCTGGGGGTATCTAGATATTTGGTTAAGTATTATACAGGATGTGTCTGCAGGAATGTGTTTTGAATGAGATTGACATTTAAATTTGTCAAATTGAGTAAAGCAAATTGTTTTTTCCCTTGTTGGTAGGTTTCATTCAGTCAGTTGAATGTCGGCACACCACAAAAAATCTGAGTAATGGAGAATTTGTTTTTTCTGCCTGACTTAAAGCTGAGACGTTGTCTTCTGTTGCCTTCGGGCCCAGACCCAGACTCAGACGGAAATCATCAGTTCCCCGCATCTCCAGCTTGCCTCCTGGGGATCTTGGGATTCTCAGCCTCCCTAAAGGCATGAGCCAATTTCTCATAAACCATCTCTTTATTTTTGTAATTATTCTTACATCTCTTATTGGTACCATTTCTCTGAAGAACTCTGGCTAGGATAATGGTACCATCTAATTGTTCAAAAACAGATGATGTGTTAAAATTTGCATTGATTAGTACAAACTCTTTTAGAAAACTTAGAATCAAATACACTCAAACTACATTCAAATAATTCATAATATGTTTTTTTTTCTTTCAGAATCATACTATAGCATATAAGCCTCTGCACTTTAAATTAAGCAATGTTTTACTCTCTTCCCTAAAGTATTACCAGGATTACATTTGCTTATTAAATTTCACACCAACTACAGTGGATTAAGAATAGCCAACATTCATCACTCCCCCCTGAGAAGAAAAGGCTATTTCCGTACCCCATTTTATCTGGACTATACCTGTATTTTTTATGACCAGTTCTGGGCCTACTCTTTAAGCAGCTGCTGCTGCTGTCTTTTGGAATGTAGCCGCCATGCTGTGAGGAAGCCCAGACAGCCACATGGAAAGGCCTCTGTGGCAGACTACTGGGGTCCACATCTGATCATCCCTCCCAAACTCCCAGCTAGAGCAAGATCCATCTACCTCACAATCTTCAAGTTGATGCTGCAGTTTAGTTGAGCCCTTCCATGGAGATAACACAGAGCAAGGAAAAAACTATTCCCTGAACTTCATCTGTTTCTAAACCCAAACCATGAGTATGTGAGTGATGGTTATTTCAACCTAAGCATACGGTCTCCAAACTGAGCACTGAGGCACTCTTGGGTATGGTAGTGAAACCCCAAGGATGTCATGGGATATTTTATATTTTAGAGAAAAGCACAACACTTGCCACCTATCAGACACTGTGTGATTGACTAGTACAGTTCAGCAGATCTTCCCCAAGCTAGGGTTTTGGCAGTTCTAGGCAGAAAAATGGGTAGTAAAATCAGTGTAGAAAAGGAAAGGAGAATGGTGATGTTCAAAGTTATCCAAAGAGCATTTGAAGAGCAGGTTAGGGCCCAACTGGTACAGACTTCCCATTTGTAAGTGATTGTATTTATTTAGAAATGAGATGTATTTTTCTATATCTTGTGTACATTATCTTTTCATACAGCATCAGGACAAAATGTATCTCAAGGATAATAATGTTATATATTAAGGATATAAATGCTTATTAAAAATAATGTTATTAAGATACAATTGCTTATTAAGTTGTTTGCTCCTACTTCTTAATAAGTAGAATTATATCATTTGTATCCTTACAGATGCTATGAAAATCAAACACTAAGATGATAAAATCCCCATAAACTGAGGAAATTTGGAAACTCTGTTATAAACCTTTACATAGTATAATTACTACATGGTCCATAAAATAAACATTTAATTTCTTGTGAAAATACTTATGATGAAACCACTTAGAAAATAATATTTGTTAAATATATATAACATGTAGCATTATAATGCAATCTTAATTTTATAACCTACATGTATACAGTACACATCCTTGTTTTAAATAAAGAATGAATATAGGTATGCCTGAATGTTAACAGTGTTTATTCTGGCCAACAGATTATAGACTATGCAGAGGTGAAAATTTCAGGTCCTGACATCAGGCTCACTCTGGATTTTACTAATTACCATCTGTAGAACCTTGAATATATTACTTTTGTGTTTTAGTGTCTCCATCTCTAAAATGGATGTAATTATAAGAGCATCTTCATAGAGTTCTCATGAGAATAAATTAATTTTTTAAATTGTTTATTACACCGAGTGGCATAAAATTCAATAAACATTTGCAGTTATTACTACCATGATGACCTATTTCTAATTCTTTATGCTGCATGAAATGAACCACTTTTTAAAGCTAATCATTTTAGAAGTGTTACCAAAGAATAGGTATTTATATTACTATTCTCTGGACTACATATCAATGTTTGCTCAAATGTGTTCCTTTCCTCTTAATCTTCCACATTCTCTAGGGTTCTGATTGTGTTTATAGCATCTGACCAAAATAAAGTGGGGATATCACACCGTGAACACTACTGAAATTGCTTATTCTGGAAACAACACTGAACTGAGAGTGTTTTAGCGAGGGATTTTCTATGATAGCAAGTTGAGAAACAAATTGAATGAAGATATAACATTGAGCCTGGAATTTTGCCAAGAACATATAGTTCTAAATACCAGTTTTAATTGTGCATGGAAAAAATTAGCAGAAGAGCCTCAAAGTAAGGCACACAATATGGTACCAAAAA
This sequence comes from Noctilio leporinus, assembly GCA_004026585.1. NCBI lineage: Eukaryota > Metazoa > Chordata > Mammalia > Chiroptera > Noctilionidae > Noctilio > Noctilio leporinus. The sequence continues at coordinate 104,916 of PVIW01002912.1, forward strand.
TCAGTCATAGCAAGTGGCCTAGGACTGAATGTGGTTAGAGTGGTTACAGGTGTCTAGTTCATATTTGTACCATTTGCATCTATGTATGTGGGTATGTGTGCACACATACAGAAACCCACATGTACAGTATGTGTATGTAAAATAAAAAATGTCCAGCTTAATTAAGTTGGACATCTCTTTCCTTCTTCATTTTCATTATTATGTAGGGTACTTATATCTATAAATAAATGTAGGTATAAGTAGAGTGAAATTGTAAAATTAATCGATGGGTTGCAAAAGACTTGTTTTAATATTCCCCCCTCAAAAAAACAAAGAAACAAACAGATTGTCTTGGTACTTTATTAAGGAACCTAACAATAATGACTTCCAATGTACATATAGCATGTGACTTTACTTTTAATTCTACATGATTAATACATTTTTTAAAGTTCATGATATATTAATATATTACAAAAGAGTAAACTATTTGATTCACTTTAATGCAAAGTGATACTGAAATTTCATCTGTAATAATGACATAAAATTTGTTATCATTTATTTAAGTTAAAATATAACTTGGTTTACAATGTGACGTAAGTCATAAGGATGATATATGACTAACTGAAATTTGGGAATATTGAATTGAGAGAGTGGGTTTAACAAATTATGCAGAGGAATGGGACCAGAAAGGTGATAAATAAGACTGTCTTAACTATTTTGATAAAGAAATAAGATAGTTTATTCTCCTCCCTGTAACTTTGCTTCCTAATTTGTGGAAAATACTGATTTTTCCATGCCTTTGACATAGGATACTGTGAATGTGTCCTCATAAAGGCCACCTCTTGATTGGTGCTCTTTTCCAGATGACTGCCAAGGGCAGCAGGGGTTCCACACCAGCTTGTCTCAGTCCCTCACGAGGGCATACATTCCTGCCACTCATCTGGTGCACATTCCACACACTAATAAATATGTGCTTTTTCCATGAAGTACATTTGCCCATCTGATTTTTAAAAATATTTCATTTATTATTTTTAGAGAGAGGGGAAAGGAGAGAGGCAGAGAGGGAGAGAGGCATCAATGTATGGTCGCCTTTCACCTGCGTCCAGCTGGGGACCTGGCTGGAGACCTGGCTTGCAACCTGGTTACGTGCCCTGGCTGGGAATCAAACCAGCAACCTTTGGGTTCACAGACCGGTGCCTTAACCACTGTGCCACCAGCCAGGGCTCCAATCTGATTTTTAATTGTCATAGGAGAGGCAGCTCTCAATACATTTAACATCTATCATTGTAGAGCTAGACTCACATAGGGAAAATCAGAGGTCTTCTCAATCTGAGTAAATTTCAGTTAACAGGGGTTCAATTATTCCTGATAATGCTAAAAGTATATATTTTTTGAAACAAAATTATTCTATGTATGATTAAAAGTCATGAATTTTTGTATAAATAAAAGGAATAGTGAAAACAAAGAAGTTAATACAAATATTTGTGAGCATGCTTGAAAATCAGAAATATCCAACTTTCTAGAACAAGTTTGTGACATTCTAAAGTTACAATGTTTGACATTTCTCATACTTTTAATAGTTACTGCAACTTTAAATTTCATCAGTTACCAAGTAGCCTTAACTGAAAAGGAACACATGAAACTTTCAAGATAATTGGGGAATATATTTCATAAGTTTTTAGAATAAATATATAGATTTCAAGATAATAGGGAAACTATAACGGTCTATGTTGGCTAAAATAAAGTAGTGAATGCCATACTTCCTTAGATGTTTATTAATAAATGTTACTTTCTACAAGGAGACTGATAGCAGTAGAGTTCTCCACAGGCTTTTTCTCTTAGTGTTTTACCTAAGTTCTTGATGTTAATGAGAGAAACATTGTATTCCAATAGTGACCATCATTATTATTACTTTTTTTCTTCTCTACACTGTAGGAATATGATGCTTATTTAAAAATAGCTAAAAAGCTATGGCAGCAAACATAACTTCTGTTTCTTAGTATTATTCATAATAATTGTAAAATACCTTTAGCTGTTTGTAAGTTACATATATCAAAATAAAATCACCTATCATTTTTATTCTCTTAATTTAATAATTGTCCTAATAATAATTGGTTTAGTAAAGAAAAATGAAGAGCATTTATACTAATATAAATGCTTATAAGTTACTCAAAAGTAAAAACATTTTTGGTGTTTGATTGAAACTATCTACAGTGACACTCTTGCAAAAAATTAGTTAATATCTTTAAACTGCATTACTAAGCTAAGCAGTTTTTAAGTATCATGAAAGGTGTGTGTTCTTGCATAATAATGTACTGATATATAAAAAAGTCAGAAATAGAAGAAATTTAGTAAAAGACTACAGCTGTATTAGTATCTATTTGTGTTGTAAGAGAATTGTGTTAAATTTAGAGATGGTGTTATCATTTTTTAAGCTCCACCCCTACTCTATCCAATGTTACTGGTTTTTTCAAAGGAATGAGATGCTTTATCTTCTTGACAGAACAAATTGACTGGAAAATTACATAAACCCCTCAGCAGATGTTCTTTCCCACTTTGTTTCAGAACTTGCACTGCTGTAGAGTGTTTCCAAGACCCATGTGGAGGTAGGCTTGCAGGATGCAATCAATGTATGCACAGTCTACTACCATGTATGCAAAAGCCAGTTATTCTTTGGTGGTATAATCAAGTACAGTTTGACTCATAAATCGTAATACTATTTCCTAATTTTTTAAAATTACTAAATATCCAAAGGATTTAAGCTATTCAGATTAGCTCTATAAACACTAAAGTTTTTTCTGCCCAAGTGAAATTCCAAGGTCCAAATTGCTAGAAATATGTTTGCCATAATGAATGAGTCTTGGAGTCAAGGATGTCAGGCTGCAAAAAATAGGAAATAGGCAACCCATGTTGACTTCCTATCCCTTGCATCATATCTCTATCAGTGTGGCATACTAATCTGTGCAAATCAGATGGCATCTTTAAAATTATAATGCACACCACTGAGTTAAGCATCTGTATAAAAAATCTGAATTGTCATCTATCTCTCTGTGAACCATACACTGTAACTTAGTGTCACTTAATGCTAAATTACATTCATCTATGTAATCTGTCTCTCTGCCTAACATGGTAAATTTATAATTGTATTTTATCCCTTCATTTTTCAAGTGTTCAGAAACTATATTTTGCCAGGCAGTTAAAAATTTTAAAAAGCCAAGTAACCAGCCCTCAGTAAAGGCTATCAAACTGTTCAATAAATTTTATATGAAAAAGTCTCAATGTAGATGTTAACATTCCTAACATACTGCAAATTCTTAACTCTATGAAATGCATTGGCATTTTTAGCTAAAGAGATCATTTTTAGGGGAAAAGTGACTTAGCCACTCTTGAAAAAGACATGTTTTCATAAAAATTCTAAAAATTACAACAATTCAGAAGAAAACATAATAATAATAGTGCAAACTAAAATCATGATTGCCAGTGTAGCATGATTTCCAGGCAACTATTCTATACATGATCTATCATTGTAGAAGCTGGGTATCTAATGAAGTGTTGATCATGAATCATATGGAGTCACACTTGGCAGAAATTATCACCTTACAAATAAATTTTCAGTCAGGATTTTCTAGCTTTATCCAACTAACTTTTCTGATAACTAATTAAGATTTTATGTTGGTGATTTGTTCTAAATATTTAACATTATAGATAGCAAGAATATTATGATTTTTTCACTATTTTTTCTCACATGACACAGGGTTTTACCTTCATAAAGAGCTAGACATTTGAGTTCTGCTTCAGGCTTTTTCCATAATTTGAATGTTTAGACAAGTATTCTCTGGTTGATATGCCCTCTCGACATGTAAAATTATGGAGGTTTATGGTCCCCCCCTTTAGACACAGTGGAAGAAAAGTCTATAGAAGCTGACAGAAGAGGGTCTTTGGGAAGGTTTGGCTCTAATATCAAGTAATATGGATTTTAGGTTATAGACAAGGGCCTCATAATGTGTTTCAACCACCACCATCAATTATCAGAGCTTTGGAGCCAGAGGTTTGAAGGAAACAAAATAAAATAAAATTTACTTTAGGAATTTAGTGTTACTTAGGATTAATTGCAAAAAATTACATTTTACATGATTTTATTAAACAGGTCATAGTAAAAAATTTAGAAATCTGGAAAAAAGTGTAGGAGGTATTTTCTTTGATTTCTGTTTCATTTCCCATGATGATGGAGATTTTCTTGAAATTCCCTGGTTTTTGATTTCCAAAAACATGATCTGCTTACATATGTCACAATTCTCATAAACACAACCCTTCAGTGCCTATTTGCACAATTAAAAGTATTTATATGATTTAAATACATTAACTCATCCTTTTCTTATATTAAAAAACAACAGTGAATTTCTGAGAGTATTCTACGATATTTATGATATTCTGTATTAGTCTCAGTTAAGAAGTTAAGGACTTTGAGACTCACTACAAAGTTAGAATGCCTTTAAGGGGCTATCTACACTACTTACTCCAGGCTTAACTGCATCCTTGTTTTGTCAAGCACCTTACCAGCAAATGAAATAGAGTATATAACTTTCTGAGTAATGTGGCATTTGGTAGGGCTTTCCTGTTTGTTTGTTTGTTTGTTTGTTTGTTTTTAACCTCCCTTTAGGTTCTCTGGAAGATGTGCAATGTAAAATGAAAGTTCTAACTAACGTATGTTCACTGACACCTACATTATTACTTAGCAATGCAAGTGCTTCCTAACAGAGGTGTCTCAACCAAGCAGGGTTGTAATGAGCATTCTAATCTTTCATTGTTCTAGGAAATATCAATTGTACAAACAAGTGAACAAATAATACCCTCTGCAAAAATAATAACAATATTGTTTCAAAATGATAATATCATGAGAAAATATCCCTAAATACCTTCATTAATTAATACTTTCCTATAAATCAAATAGATACTCCTTTTTTTCCCTATTTTATTTTATTTTTATTTTTTTAAAAGATTTTATTTCATTACTTTTTTAGAAAGAGGGGAAGGGGGGAGAGGCAGAGAGGGAGAGAGACATCAATGTATGGTTGAGTTTCACCTGCCTCCAGCCACAGACTTGACTGGAGACCTGGTTTGCAACCTGGTTATGTACCCTGACTGGGGAATCGAACCTGCGACCTTTGGGTTCGCAGGCCGGCACCTTAACCACTGTGCTACCAGCCAGGGCCTCCTATTTTAAAAATAGTTTCTTTTCTATTACCAGGTAAAAATGACTCAATATATGTTTATATACCTATAATTTGGCATATAGAAATATCATCACTTTATGGAATCATCTCCCTGTTTAGATTTTTAAAATGATTTACATAGAGCAATAATTCTTAAATTTGCAATTATTTCAAAAATAATAGTGTGGTTGAAGATACTTTTATTTTACCTCAAAGGCAAAGACTCTTTACTGTATAATATAAGGTAAAGAACAAAAATCACCATGAAAAGGATGTAAAATCACAGTAGAATAAAACTTGCCTGCTTCTATCATGAGATAAACATGAATATATCTAAATTCATTTGGATCTTTAAGGCTGTGGTTTACTGCAGTGTTCTAGCAAAAGAATTTCAGCTTATTCATGGCTTCATTCATGCATACACTGTATCTCTGATTTAGATTGCCTTATATGACTCTTTGACTTGGAATATATTATCCATCAAGTCCCTTTCAAATGATCTAAGTAGATTGAATATTTTCTGTTTTGTCATGTGCTCTGTTTTAAACTATCTATTACTGTATGGTAGCATATATGTGTGTTCAGCAAGCCTTGGTTTTGTCTAATTATCAGTCCAATCATTTACATATCATTTCAATTTTAATAAGTTAAAGCATAATTGAAAGAATAATAAGGTTCAATCAAGGTTAGTAAATGTTCTCTTGTTAGAAATATTGACACATAACATGTTAGTGCCCAGTGGATCAAAGCTTGTGTGATTATAGTGTGTTTTGTAAAATTTTGAAAGTGACTGTTTCTTGCCTACCGATTATGGGAACCATGAAAGTTATGACTGGAAGATGGGCAAGAGCATATTCTTAGTGAGAACTAGAGTGCAACTGGAGATTTAACTTGGTAATAATCAAAATAAATAGATCAAAAGTAAAATTTTTAACGACTCAAAATTAAGCCAGTATTAAGGTTTCCCTATATTTTAACCTCAAAGAAATCCAATTAATATTTATAAAATATATGAAAATCCCTAAAAATTGAGTAGGTTCATGCTTTCTTCTTTGGTTCTATACTAGGTTTAAAGCTGAAAAGTATTCCAGCTTGCAAAATTTAAGCTTACAGGTGCATAAGTCAATGGGCGATGAATTACTTTCTACAAATGAATATGCTTTGGTGGTTTTATTCTCTGGGGAAACTTTTTCCTTTCTAAACATTACTATTGTAAAAGCTCATTAATTTTAAATTAAATATTTAAAAAAAGAATTTGATTAATTTTTTATTTTCTAAAATTCACATTTTTTAATAACTGAAAAATGTAGTTTTCTTTTTTTTGTAAATAGAAATCATTATATATTACAGGTTGTAGTGTGAATAGATGAAAGTATAAAATGAAGGACTGTCATTTTAAATGCTACATAATGATAATTATTGCTGATATCATCAATTTGAGTTAGGTATTGTTTCAGTAATTTTATTATTTCAATAATGGACTTTGCAATTTTAGTGGATAATTGTAGAAATTCTAGTTTATTTCTTATTATTATTTATCTTTAATGGTATAATTTGTTCTTTCTTCTGAATATAGATTATAGATTCAGTAATTTAATATTTACATAGGAGCAGTTGTCTATTTGAACCAATAGAGTTGTTTTTTTTCCATCTGTATATCTAAATTCACACATATACACACACAAACACACAGAAGCACACACATATTTTGGAAATCATTTTAACTTAATTTATTATTAAAATTATAAGAAAATAAATATAACATATTAAATGGCAAACATTTGCTCACTAAGAATTTCTCTGGTTTTTATACTTTTGGGCAATAATTTTCTCTATGAAAAATGGTGTTTGGGCAATGCACTAAATTCTTCTGAATTTTTGTTTAGTGTTGACATTCTAGCACTTTCAAGAAAGTTCACAAATATGAAAAAATATTATAAGTGAAATTATTTTAACCATTCAACATATCGCTCCTCAATGGCATTATTTTAAAAGTGAAAAGACTATTTTATTTTATTTTATTTTATTTATTTTTAAAAGATTTTATTTGTTATTTTTAGAGAGAGGGTTAGGGAGAGGGGGAGAGAGGCATCAATGTATGGTTGCCTTTCACCTGCCTCCAGCTACCGACCTGGCTGGAGACCTGGCTGGAGACCTGATTATGTGCCCAGGCTGGGGAATCGAACCAGTGACCTTTGGGTTTGTAGGCCAGTGCCTTATCCACTGTGCCACAGGGCCTAAAGTGAAAACAGTATTTTAATAGCATCAATTTTTGATAATGCAAATTAGGAAGAAGTTTGGATTATGTCTTCAACTTAATAACTGGGTCCTAAGTGCCAGGTAAACATGTGTAAGCAAAATCCGTAAAGTAAGTCTGAGTAACCTAGTCTACTTATGTTTTATTCTTTGAACTAGAAAATGCCCAGGTGATTCTAAAACAGATGGGATGGGACTTACATATCCCTACCATAGAAACTCAAGCTATACTACATTAGGAAGGACTAAATGAAAGGAGAGCATAGTAGCAAATTCATGACTATGAAATGCAGCCTGGACTTACTATTTAACCTACATAGACTAATAAGATTTTAATAGGTTCCTGAGTGTATGTATCCACTGTATAAACTCTTTTGAGTCCTTCAGCCACCACTGCTGCAATCTCAAACCTCACTAAAACCATTTGTAACTATTAAATAGAAGCATGAATGTCACAAGATCAAAGTCAATTGATCTTGGATCTCTGATGATTTTGGATATTCCTGGATACCATCTACCTCTGAGACTTTTATATGAAAGATAAATAAAAGTTTATCTTGTTTAAACTACTATTGTTTTGGGCTTTTTATTGAAGTAGCCCATACTACTTCATAAGTATATGGTATATACATGTAGTAATATTATATAGTAACTAAAACCATCCTAATGACATGAGAAAAATGAATGAAATAATGTTTCAGAAAAAAGCAAAATATATTACACCAACTCTCCAAATTGTGGATATTAAATGAAAGTAATCTCCAAAATGTTATTAGGAGCAAAGGTTTGATGGTCAGATTAGGGATGATTTTAAAGATGCTTCTTGTTCCAATCTAATTATGAAAAAAAAAATCAGAAAAATCCTAATTGAGGGACATTTTGCAAAATATCTCCTCAATGCCTTCCAATACGTGGGAAGTATTAAAAAACAAGGCAAGTCTGAAATGGGTACAACCAAGAAGAGCCTAAGAAGACATTCTGACTAAATATAACATGGTGTGCTGGATAAGATTTGTACACTAATAAGAAAAAAGAAAGAAAAAATATAAAAACAAAGGAAACCTGAAAATGAACTTTAGGGGCTAATATACTAATATTAGTGAATTAATTGTAATAAATGCATCCCAGGAAGGTGACATGTTAGCAGCAGAGGAACCTGGATGCAGGTTCTATGGGGACAGTGGAGTAGCATACTGCACAGTAGCCCTTGCCAGTGCAAGACTCCAGCTTCATGGAGGGTAGTCAAGGTCGTCACAGTGCCAGATGCCAGAGAGGGAAGGCCACACACTTTTGCCCACTGCATCTTGCTATCTGAGTTGTCAAGGAATACACAGCACAGCCAAGCACTGGATAGGACAGACTTGTCCTCACATGGTGAAGAGACAAAGCAAGATGAGTTCCAACAGTGTGTGTCTGTCCCTCTGGGCCAGCGGGGCCTTGGGCAGCACCCACAAGGCAATGGACCTGTGGGGGCTCTTCTCGTGCCTCTGCAGAAGACTCCTGACTCCTCAACACCTTCGCCAAACAAAAGAGTGCTCCTTATGCTGGAAACAGGGAAAGCCATTCTCTCACAGGTATTCAGGGCGAGCTCTTTATCTTTTGGAAAGGAAAGTTAAGGTCTAAGGCCTGTCCTTATCTGGCTGTGTCTGAGTTCAAAGATATGCTCAGGAGATTGCCTTTCCCAACAGGAATTCTCATACTAAAATGTTTACTTAGAAAAGTGTTCCAGGCACTGCTGCAGGCCACAGACTCTGCTCCTGATCTGTTAGCTCGCCTGCTCTGTGCAAGCAGAAGCTGGGATGTAGTGTCTCCAGCTTTTGCTAGAGTTTCCCCTTCAGCTTCTCTGAGTCCTGAGCCACATGTGTGTTTTTCACTCCATGTTGAAGGGCATTAACTTTTCTTGTACGTTACTGGAGCCGTGGAAGTTGGAGGTTTAGAAGCAGGGTTGAGTCAGTCTGAATTTCAGCCCCATTCCATGGATTCCAGTTTTTCCTTATTCTCTTCTACATAAAGCCCTTACCTTCACAGCCACATGCTCTGCTGACCCAACTCGACCACCAAAGCTGGAAGCAACAGAGGAACATAAACTGTGGAACTACTTCCTAAATAACACAAGATGAAATTCATATAATACATCCCATATATTGTGTCTTCCTCTGATCAAATCTTACCTGCTGTAGCTATATAATCTATTTGGACCATTTATGAAAAATCTTAAGTAGTGAGCACTAAGTTCCCTATTTTGAGGACTAAGAGTTGGCAATCAATCAAAATGAAGCTAGTGATTAGAAGGCCACATGTCCTTGGGATTCTATACAGCACTTTGAAATCTCCTTAAACTCTTCAGTTTTCCAAAATAAAGCAAGATAAAAAACCACTTTATTGAGTACTTTATTGAAGAATTAACAATATTAATGAAATCTACCATCTAATCACTATATAGTCCAGCTCTTCTTTACTTTCCAATTTGTTACATTTATAATGAAAACAAAAGATATTTTTAGTGGTCAAAAGACAGAAAATGATTAATCACATATCTATTAATGACATTTTAAAAGTACCTTAGCCCAGAAATGTGACACTACAATCATTAAAAATCAGATTCAATTTTCAAAGATACTAATCTTAAACATCATATTGCTGGCAGAAACATAAAATTATATCTAGTCAGCTCAGATACTCTGGATAAGGAAAATCTCAGTTCTGTGGTGCTGCCAGAAAATAATATGCTCTTAGAAATTCCGCAGGTTGAGTAGGGAGATAACTGATCAGAATATGACAAAGTGATGTTACAAATTATTCAGAACAGAAAAATTCTAGATCCAAAGAGATATTTTTTTGAGACCCTGATTGAGGTCCAAGAGCAGCATAATGGCATCAAATGGATAAAAACAACAATAAAGTCACTTCTCATGCATAATGCATAGACGTTCTCTGTTGGAGTTGATACCACCATCTGGTGTCTAATTATCCCTGCCTCACACCACACGATGCAGGCACCTAGTGGAATGGCTGTACGTGATAATAACTCAGCACACAGACCCTCTGCTGCTAATTATAAGGTGCTAGTTGTTGTTGTTGTTATTTTAAAGACCATGGGAATCCCAAGAAATTTGGTACTCATGGCTTAAAATAAATGTTTTGCAGGATGTTACTAGCAAAAGGAGACTCTACTTAACTTTTATTTTTCTAAAATATTTATTGCTTCTTTATAGTTTTTCCTAAAATCTGTATCACTGAAATTAATTAAGGTCCTACTTCTCTATTCTCATCACATGATACTTTTTTCAAACTGTATCTTTTTTCCAGATTGAATTCATTTTTAAAATTTATTTACATGTATGCCTTCAAGTTACAGAAATGAGGGCTAACAGTTATTTGTACACTCTTAAAATAACAAAAAAAGACAATTCTTATGAAACCAGACATTCATTCATTTATTCATCATTCAATAGGCAGTCTTTGCATATTTACTAGCAACTTTACTTGGAGTCTAAGGAAATAATTCATTAGCCCTTGAGAAGGAGTCAGATTAATAGATAAAAATAGATATAAATAAATGATTACAATAAAAGTTTGTAACTGCTATAATAGGAACATTTATAGGTTATTAATGGAGTGAAGAGGAAAGATATCCCATGATATATATATTTATATTCATATCTTTATATTCATATATACTTTGAAATGCTAAAGACATTCCTTATTTTCTGGTCAGAATTTTAGTTGGTTATTGCTACACAAAAATATTTCACAAAATGCAGTGACAACAATTATTTACTTGCCTATAATTTTGTAATTTAGTAGGACTTAGAGGCAATAGCTCAGTTTGTTCCACACATGGTATCTTTATGAAGTCTTTACTGTAGGAATGGGGGGAATCACTATGAAGTTTGCTGACATGGATTAAAAGTTGGTTTGGCTTCACCTGGATTTTTAGGTGGGATGATCAGTAGAGAACCGAAGTTATATTTCACGAGAGCCTCTGTATGTCGCTATTGGGGTCTCCTCACAGAATGGTGGCTAAATTACACCAGAAAGGAAGTGTAAGCTTCTAGCCCTTTTAAAGTTAAGGCTCACCAGCCCTGCATTAGTCTGTGGAGCCACCTATCACCCGGGTCCTGGGACCTGCAGGTTCCGCCTACACAAGGACCAATCTGGAATTACAATTTAATTGGGGAGAAATCACCAGGAATAACCAACAGAACACCAGCTGGAGAGAAGACTTATAACCACAGACAGAACAGAAGAGGCCGCTTCATCACAACATGACTGGCAGGAATCGTGGAAATGCGAGAGGTTGGCTGGGCTCCCACCAGAGGCAGCTGCTGAAGGGACAGAGCTGGGGGCTCCATCTGAGAAGGGGGGGTTCTGGTCCCCAGCTGGGTGTCCCAGCTACAGCAACACAATTGAGAGTAAAACAGCACCCAGCGTGAAATGCGAAAGAGCCACAAGGATGGCTAGCCTGAGACAACAAGAGACAGAGAACTACTAAAGTGATCATGAGCAAAAGTATATTTGCTCCTACTTACCCTGGGCTCCAGTGGAGGGAGGGCAGAGTAGACTAAAGATGCTTAATGAGAATTTGGAGTTGTGGCTTTGGGAAGAGAAATGAAAGAGCGGCTGATGGGGTCCCAGTGCTGACATGTCCCCCACATCACAGGTGGACTACCCTGCACCAATCGGCTTCCACCTAAGGCAATGTCATTGTCTTACCCACTAGAATCAATCTGCCCTACCCAGTGGTGCCTGAGCCTGGCTGCTGATCACAGATTGATTGTATTAAAAACTAAATGAACTTGCCCCACCCAGCAGTGCCTAAGCTAAAACACCAATCACAGATTGATTGGATAAATACTGAATTTATCAGCCCTGCCCAGCTGTGCCTAAAATGACCACTAATCACAGATGGATTGAATTAACAGTTGAATTAATCTGTCCTGCCCAGCTATGCCTACACCTGACAGCTGATGGCATATTAATTGGATTAAAGACTGAAGGACACAGACAAAGACAGTGAACCTCCGGTTGGCTCCAACAGGCTGACTAGGCCCAGACTATGGAATGATAAGACGTCACCAGAGGTGAATCCAGGAAGTAAAGAAAGTGCACGTCTACATGACATATGGTCACACCATAAAGACAGGAACTCAAAACAGCCCAATCTAAGAAGCAAAAATGAACAAGAAGAGTCACTTAAAATGGGAAGAAAAAGATGCAGTCCATCACCATAAGGAAAGGGGAAATCACCAGAAAGATTGATAAATGAAATAAAGGCAAGCAAACTATCAGACATGGAATTCAAAATAATGATATTAAAGAAGCTCAATAAGCACAACAAGCTCAAAGAAAACTACAAACAACTCCAGGGGAACTACAAAGAACTCCAGGGAAGCTACAAGGAACTTACTGAAAACTACACCAGCATTAAAAATGACATAGAAATTATCAATAAGAGCCAGGGGGGAATGAAGAATACAATTTCTGTATTGAAGAACACAGTAGAAGAAATAAAAAGCAGGCTAGAGGAAACAGAGAATCAGATCAGCAAGCTAGGGGACAACCTAGAAAAAAATTCCCAGACAGTGAAACAAAATGAAAAAGACTGGAAAAGAATGAAGAGGTTTTAAAAGAGCTGCAGGACATCAAATGCAACAATATTCGTATCATAGAGATACCAGAAGGAGAAGAAGAGAAACAAGAAATAAGAAAAACATGTTTAAAAAACTTCCCTGGCCCTGGCTGGTGGCTCAGTGGATAAGGTGCCAGTCTGAGAACCCAGAGGTCACTTGTTTGATTCCCCAGCCAGGGCACAAAACCGGGTTGCAGCCAGGTCTTCAGCCTGGTCTGTAGCTGGAGGAGAGTGGAAGGCAACCATGCACTGAAGTTTTATCTCCCTCTCTGCCTCTGTCCTTTCCCCTCTGAAAATAATAAATAAAATCTTTAAAAACAACAACAAAATTTCCCTAGCTTCATAAATGAAAACATCATTCAAGTGCAGGAAACACAGAGGGTCCTAATGAAGATGAACCCAAACAGGCCCATTCCAAGACACATCATAATTAAAATGACAAATTTCAAAGACAAGGAAAGAATCCTAAAAGCAGCAAGAAAGCTAATAGCATACAAGGTGGCTCCAATAAAGCTATTAGCTGATTTCTCAATAGAAACACTACAAGCCAGAAGGGAATCACAAAAAATATTTCAAGCAATGAAAAACAAAGGCCTACAACCAAGACTACTCTACCTAGAAAGTCTCTTCCAAAATGGAAGGTGAAATAAGGACTTTCCCAGACAAAAGAAGGCTAACAGAAAACATCTCTACCAAGCCAGCATTACAAGAGATTCTAAAGGATCTGCCTTAAAAAGAAGAAACAGAAAGAGACAAAGAGGAACACAGGTACAAAGGGGGAAAATGGCAATGAATAAGTACCTGTCAATAATAATAACCTTAAATATAAATGGATTAAGTGAACCAATCAAAAGACATAGGGTAGCATGAATGGATAAAAAAACAAAAAATAAACAAACAAACAAAAACATGACCCACATATATGCTGTCTGCAAGAGACCCATCTGAGAACAACAGATGAAACAGACTGAAAGTGAAGAAATGGAAAAATGTATTTCAAACAAATGGACACGCAAAAAAGGCTGGGGTAGAAATACTTATTTCAGACAAAATAGATTTTACAATGAAGATCATAAAAAGAGACAAAGAAGGACATTTCATAATACTTGAGGGAACAATCCATCAAGAAGATATAAACCTTGTAAACATATATGCACCTAACATAGAAGCACCCAAATATATAAAGAACATCTTGGAAGACTTTAAGAAGGATATGGATAGCAACAATGTAGGGGGTTTTAATACCTCATTATCAACAATAGACAGATCTTCCAAGCCAAAAAACACCAAGGATACTGTGGCATTGAACAACACTCTAGATGAAATGGACTTAACTGATATATACAGAACTTTTCACCCCAAAGAAGCAAAATACACATTCTTTTCAAATGCACATGGAACTTTCTCAAAGATAGACCACGTGGTAGGACACAAGACTAGCCTCCACAAATACAAGAAAATTGAAATCATACCAAGCACCTTTTCGGATCACAATGGCTTGAACTAGAAACCAACCTCAAGGGAAAAAAAAAAACCTCAAAACATTCTAATTCATGGAGACTGAATAACATGCTGTTAAGTAATGAATGGGTTAACAATGAGATCAAAGAAGAAATCAAAGTTTCTGGAAACAAAACAAATAAACAAAATAGAACCAGAGGCATGGAAACATGGAACAGACTTCAGTGTGCAGAGGGGATGGGGGAGTGGGAGAAAGGCAAAGAGGGGTAACAATTTAGTCAAGGAACTAGTATAAATGACCCATGGACATGGACATCATGCAGGGATTGATTGTGGGAGAGTGGATAGGGATGGTGGGGCAGGGGAGAACAAAGGGGGAAAATGGGATAAATGTAATATAACAACAACAAATTAATTAATAAAAAATGAAAAAATAAAGTTCAGGCCAAGAAATGATATAGTCTTCCACAATCTGTGGAAGACACAGGCTGAGTCGGCTTCAGTGAATTGAAGAATTAGAGTGTACTTCTCAGAACTCTATTTTTGGCTATCTATAATTCACCAGTTAGTATGAAATTTATCAACCAATTATAATCCTAGGAAGTATTTTAAGGCTCCATTTTAATACCATGATACTAAGAAAAAACTTTACATTCCAAAAGACTATCTTATCTGAAAGATAGGGTTTAAATCTAAGGTTCCTGCTATAGTTTGTGCTAACCGATAGAAAATGTTATTTAGATCACAAATACATTTAGAAAATAGAAAATACTTATTATGTACCATAATATGATAAATGTTTTATACAACATCTCATTCAACCACCACAACGAACCTTTCAGGTAAAGTTATTATTCCCATAAAAAAATGAGGCTAAGGAAAATGAGTAGTTTATCTGAAGTTGTGCAGCTAATATGTCGAATATCTTGGATTCAGGCCCAGACCACTTTTCTCCAAATTTTTAGTGCTACACTAATTTTCAAAGAATGTATTTTCACCTATTTCCCCTTCTTAGATATTTGGCGTCCACTTGCAATACAACTGTTTATTATTTACTTTAAGGAGGCTTGAGAGTCTGGTAACATGCTTCTATTTCTGCCCCCCACCCCCTAAACCTGATCAACAAATTATTCAATGAGTTTTAATGTATACAATAATTTTAATTTATGAAACAGTTTGCAATGAAATTATGTATTACCAGAGGTATTTATTACAAATTAATATTTAGAAAAAGGTAAAACTTGGAGATATAAATTGATATCTGAAAGATCAGATTTGGGTACCAAATTCTAAGGTGAATCCTCTAGTTGCTTAAATATTTCCTTCCTCAGACCCTGGCTGGTAGCACAGTGGTTAAGGCACCGGCCTGCGAACCCAAAGATCGCAGGTTCGATTCCTCAGCCAGGGCACATAACCAGGTTGCAAACCAGGTCTCCAGCCAGGTCTGTGGCTGGAGGCAGGTGAAATGCAACCATACATTGATATCTCTCTCCCTCTCTGCCTCTCTCCCTTCCCCTCTTTCTAAAAATAATGAAATAAAAATATATATATTTCCTTCCTCATACCTTCTTTTCATATTTCATAAACTCCATGATCGACAGTAACAGGACTCTTACTTTATACACAAGGCTGGCATTTAGTAGATATTGAATGTGGGGGAACATGTAAAAGTCCTATATGAAAAATTTATGAAAACAACAAATTGGGTGAACAATCGACCAGAAAACCCAAATCTTTAATACTAGGTCAACTGTAATCATGTTGGAAAATTTCCCTGTGAGTTTTGTGCTCTTCATTTTTCTGTTATGCTAAGAGAAAATTACATGAAAGCAGAGTATAGTTATACTTTAAGACAATTATTTCAAGACCATTTGAGAGCAGAGACATACTGAAGAGCTTTTTGAATTATTACAGTTGTATTTTTTTTAGAAGGCTTCTCCATTAACATTAATTATGTTCTCCCTAGAGTCATGAGCTTAGGAGCCTTTTGAAAAGGCAAATTCATTCACCAGAAGATGAATATTTTAAGGTTTCAATTCATTACTATTTGACCTGAAACATTTGGAGTTGTTCATTTTTCTTTGTTAAAAAGTTGCACTGAGATAAAATGTATGTACCATAAAGATCTCCCAAATAGTTATAATTTAATGGTTTTTCGTTTGTCTACTGAGTTTTGTGATGATCACTATGCTTAGAAGGTTTTCATAATGTAAAATGGAACATCTTACCCAATGCACTTTATCCTCTCATCCTTCCATCCCCAACTCCAGGTGACCTAGTCAATTTTGATTATCTTTCATTTCAGACAGAAAACTAGGGAAAATCATTTTCAGACATATATGCTGACATATACAATGGACACAATACTGTGTAATTCATAGGTCTAGATGTTCTGTGTGTCCATCTCTTGTTAAAGAGATGTTAAAGACCAGGCAACATAGCTTCAAGTGCATCCTATGAAACAAGATCCTTCAAAGAAATACAGGAGGATAGCATTGGGAAGCCTGAACTACCTTCACTTCCAGAAGCTTCACTGGAGATAATTGGAAAGAAAAGTACGTACTTGTTTTGCATTCTGGTTTTGCACCCTTATTATTTTTTTTTTCATGTCCTCCATTCCTAATATATGGTTATGTATTTATATTAATTCCCCAAATTTACTTTTTTAACTTTTCCCATACTGTCCCTGACAGTCATCATTCTAATATCCCCTCTTGCAATTACTGCCCCACCAAAAATGCACACATCTTTAATATTTGATTTTATTTTGTTTTGGTTTTACACAACTAGTTTGTATTCAGACTTCTGATTTACTTCACCCGGGCTCATTTTTATTTTTTCACATTGAATAAATTATTTTCCTTTTTCCTCTTCTTTTTCTGATGTGCTCAGAAATACAGTAATATCTCATTCCTTTAACTTAACCCTTCAGTGTGCCCCTGCGCTTTCAGTGTGCTCTAGTAAACATGTCTAGCATTAACTCATGTAAGTGACGTCCCTAGAAACTTATTAGCAGTGTATCTGTGCCTCCAGTGCTTATTTTATTGTTGAAATAAAATAAGTATATATACATTTTTCTGGAGCTCTTAATATAACTGGGTAGCACAGCATCATGTAATAAAGTGGTTAGACATAATTTGAACTCCTGAGTTCTGACTTTACTTCCATTCCATTTGCATGATCTAAACTAGAAGTTCCTCATCTGTGAGACAGGGAAGATAGTACTGACCTCAAGTAGCACAATGCCAAAAAATGATCAAGAGTATTAGTAATCAGCCCTGGCTGGTGGCACAGTGGATAAGGTGCCAGCCTGCAAACCCAAAGGTTGCTGGTTTGATTCCCGGCCAGGGCACATAACCAGGTTTTGGGGCAGGTCTCTAGCTAGGTCTGTGGCTGGAGGCAGGTGAAAGGCAACCATACACTGATGTTTCTCTCCCTTTCTGCCTTTCTCCCTTCCTCTCTCTCTGAAAATAATAACATCTTAAAAAAAAAAAGAGTATTGATAATCATATTTTTATTATTAAAATTCACACATCTTAAGCCTTCACTAGACTTCTTTTCTTGAGATGAATCTTGATAAAATTTATTTAAACTACTATTTTTATGGGAAAGTAAATTTCAAATGACAAACTGACATAAACCAATTTTTCCATAGCATGGTGTACTTGAGACTTGTTGAACATTTGCTGTGTAAAAGTAACACATTATAAGATGATCTACTTAATTCTTGTCCTTTAAAATTTTTCCAGTGAACATGATATCATTTAACTCTTCGTTGAAACACTAAATGGAATAAAAAATTACTTCTAATATATATGTTTGCCATCAAAGCTTGTTAGAAATAAGAGAAAATTAAAAAATAAAAACAAAGCATAATCTTGCTATGCCATTATGGAAATATATTCCTATAAATTGGACAGAATAAGATATACTTTTATCTCCTAGTACAAATTAAAATTTATTAAAGAAATTTTTGGCAGGAAACATGTGTTTGTTCTAAATTAACCTTATAATTAAAATTTAAGTAAAGTAAAGCATGAAAACAAGTTCTAGAATCCATTTTTTTAAATTGATTAATTCTCATTGTGACCTCTGACTAAAATCTCTAAATATACTTTTGCTTTATTGCAATCTCTTTATATATTTATTTTCTTGAATGAAACAATAAATTCTTAATCATTTGAGGTTCATTTTCCTCCCAGTTTGTAAGTTCCCTGGAAGTAGACTATCTCTCTTAAACATTGCTATCTACATAATAAGTTGTAGACAAATGAATAAATAAAAGAGGGAATTTAAGAGACTGTTTAGACCTATTCATCTAGAAATAACTCTCTGTTCCAAATTGGTTCCTTTGAGATAAATAAGGTCAATTTGGTATCTGAAATCATAAAATATACTTTATCCAATATGTGTTTATACATAAAGCCATATATACTTCTCATGACCATGTTATATGCAGTTACTTATATATCTGGAATGGAAGTAGATTGGTGGTTAAACCTTCTTTTCTTCCTTGATGACCTTAGAAACCTAAATGCTAGGTAGTAACACTGGTATCATGTTGCCTAAACAAGATTTACGGTGGTGTTTTTATTCTCCGAAGAACATAAACATCATCTCTCTGATCTACTTCAAAAATTAGAGTATAAGTATATTCTTCTGAATATTGACTGAAAATTTTGGTTGGTTAAATGCAACATGTCAGGAATTTTAGTTAATGTGATGAAATGTTTCAAATTGACAAATTTTTTAAACAACTTTTTAAGTGATGACTAAGAAATAGTGCTAAAATTGGAAAACTAAAGAAAGTGGTATTTTTCTAGTTTGACCAAGGCAAATTAAATATTAGAAGGACCTTTCCAATTGTTATAAAGAGAAGAATAGAATAGTTTTCTCAATTTTAAGTTTTTATCACATTAGCTTTTCTAAAACTTTTGACGCCTGCTAGAAAGTAAGAGTAAATGACAAAATAAATAACATTATAGCAAATGGATAGTAACTGAAGAACTTGGGAATAATTTGATTATGGTAAGTTTGAAAACCATTTTGATTGATAGAATAACTTAGTTTGCATCCAAAGTGTCATAGAGATGCTTACTTATTTTTATTTTTTAAAGATTTTATTGATCATTTTCAGAGACAGGGGAAGGGAGAGAGGCAGAGAGGGAGAGAGACATCAATGTATGGTTGCCTTTCACCTGCCTCCAGCTATGTGCCCTGGCTGGGAATTGAACCAGCGACATTTGGGTTTGCAGACTGGTGCCTTACCCACTGTGCCGCCAGCCAGGGCTGAGATGTTTTTGTTTGTTTTTTTTTTTAAACTAGCAATACTAGTATTATATTTATATTATGAAGATATTATGCTAATATTACATGGAGTAATGTCAAGGAAGGAAGAGGAAGGGAGGGGAGAAAAGGTTGAGCTCACCTTGGTTCATGTAGTCTACTACCTGATTCTAGTGAGAGTCACTGGGGCATAAAATGCAACTACATATGCACTAATCGCAGCAAAATGTCTTAACTTCAGGGCCACTATTTCTTTTTACTGCATCTTTTTCTTTCACCATGTAGCATGGCTCATAATCATGTCAATTTTTACAAATAAATGAAGAAAACTTCACTTTATGTGCCATGGAAAGTATTCATATAACCTAGAAAGTATAAAAGTGCATGTGTGTCTGTGTGTTTTAAGATGGGCAGGGTGGAGAGAGAGACAGAGACAGAGAAAGAGAGAGACAGAGAATGGTAGAGAGAGAAAGAAAGATGTTAAACAGTCCAAATAAAAGTTAGCTATATCAGTATTGTCTTGTGTGCCTAAAATATGTAAAAGATATAAAAATGAGTCTTGATTGTTTTGGTCAGTATGATTTTACAAGACAATTTTGATAGAAGAATATAATTTTTTATTTTAAGAGAGTGCCCCTATTTCTATATCAGCAATTTAAAAATGCGGATGTTTGCAGCAGTTGGCCAGGAACCCATGGAGATTTATCTACAGACACCAGCTGATACTGAAGCAAGACCCCACAGAAAGCTGTTCTGCTGCTGGCCATGATGGTTTAGGGGCTGAATTTCTGCTTTCAAGTTCAGAAACATAGTTTGGTTGCTATAGCCAAATGTAATGACTTACTCAGGACCTAACATGCTTATTAAATCATAAGTAATCCTCTGGGGAAACTCAAATATATGCAATATCTGCTAACTCAGGCATTTCTTTCTTCCCACAAACTTTTCTCTAACTAGAATACACTCTCCCAAGTGTTCTCCTGACAAACTGTTAAATTCTTCCAGGCTCAGCTCAAATCCTAGCTACACTGTAAATGAGTCCCTGGCTCTGGAGTTCTATTGTACCACACTGCATTCTAAATACAAATTCTTAATATTAATCAACTCATGTTATTTGTTTGTTTTTTAACCTGCCTGCCTCTACCATAATGCAATCTTGCTTGGTATGTGGGGGACATATATCGGTGACCCTACCTTTCTGTATCACTGACATCTGAACAAATTTTTGGAAAATGAATAAACAAAAATATTTTAAAGCCAACAAAAGAATAGCACAAAGTGAAAAGACAAAGCATTATCTTATTACACTTATTTATTTGTATTTAATTATGCAAATAGGCACATTAATAATATTTGTAGCTATTAAGCAGATCCTTCTCCCTGTAGCAATTTGGATGGCAATTATGGACTTTGATCTCAAAGATGTGGATTTGGTCATGTTATTGCATTAAAAGGATGAATGGATAATGGAATACCGACATAAATAATTATATACCAGCACCAAAGTGTCATCCCCACCCACCAGCCAGGAACACCCCTGCTGCTACATGCTTGTGTTTTCACTAGGACTCAGCAAGACCAATGCATTCATTTGGTAAGTGGAGGAAAGCAGGGAGTGTCAATTCTTTTCTAGATTTTAACAGCTTTATCCCTCCATCGCCTATTCTCGCCTATTCTTCTATTCACAACCTGTATGTTTAGTCAGAGTAATACTGTTGTTTAAGGTGCAGACCAATTATAGGTACAGACCTTCCACATACATATATCTCTATTTCTATCTATATATTTGAATACATATAGATATAGATAGGTAATAGATTGATAGAGATAGGTAAATACAGTGTGTGTGTGTGTGTATATATATATATATATATATATATGTATATGTGTGTGTGTATATATATATATATATATATAATATAAAAAGTTTTATTCATTATTTTTAAAGAGAAGGGCAGTGAGAGAGGAAGAAAGGGAGATAAACATCAATGTATGGTTGCTTTCACCTGCCTCCAGCCACGGACCTGACTGGAGACTTGGCTTGCAACCTGGTTACATGCCCTGACTGGGAAATCAAACCAGTGACCCTTGGGTTCAAAGGCTAGTGCCAATCCACAGAGCCACATATAGATATATATTATACATAGGTTGGGATTCAATTTTATTGTAGGTTTAATGCAATAATAATTTTAGAGTGCTTAGTATCATGTCTGGACCCTAATAAACACTACATATTGCTAAATAAATAAAATGGAGTCATTAATTTTTAGGCAATTTCTTCATTTAATATATTATCAATGAACTGTGTTAATCTTTCCTAGGGTCACTTATTAGTCATTATTAGTGACCATTAATCTCTGTTTCATCAAAAGCTTATGTTATCTAATTTATAAATATAAAACTTATAAAACATCAACATGTTCTGAATTAATCTTTTATAATATATTTTAGCTCATTTAATTGTTTTTTGGTTGATTAGCTTAGAAACTCATAAAAAGGACAGTATTGATGTTTAGTATTTAATAAAAGTAGAATTAACTTTTATAAAAAATTATGCTGTCATGCCTTCAATTTGATTCTGTGAATCCATTCATTTTCATATCTCCTTAATCATTTGGCCTTTTAGAAATGATAGTGAGACACAAATTCTAGTTAACGTTGTGTACGAAGAATGTCAGTATTATGAGCTGTACCACTAAGAATTTCTGCAATCCTAGCCAGCAAGTACAACCTCTAAATCTAAGCTTTCTCTTCTGTGAAACAAGTGAATGGAATTAATTAATCTCTCGATTTACTTCCAGGTAGGAGAGTGTATTGTGCCATTCACACATGGAATGCTATCAGGGATACACAAGACTTCAGCGTTACCATAAAAGGCCCATAAAAGTATGGCAATTTTTTTCAGGATAGTTTTTCTCTTGATAGATTGATACTCCCTACTCTAGCAACATTCATCACTTAAATTGACACCTGCCAACTCCAAGTTCAATAAAAATAAATGATTAAAAGCACATTAGAAATAATTATAAGACTATATGTAGACACATTTTTAAAAATCCTTCAAGACTGAACTGCCTGCATTGCAAATGTCTATGTTTCTCCATCTCCCACAAAAATTAAAACATTTTGAGATATGGGAGCACATATCATTCATTTTTGTTTCTTCTGTGCTTCATAAGCAGCATGAATATAATGCCTGTTGAATGAATAAGGGGGAAATATAAATAAAGATTACATAATTCATATATGCATTTCTCTTTGTTATCACTTGGAAATATACAAGTAACTTACATTATTATAAAATTCCATATATGAGTACTAAAATATAAATGACTCGAGGCAGTACTGAAGTAGGCTAAAGTTGAATTTAGCATTTTGGGACAATTTTTTTTTTTTTTTTTTTTGTCTTAATTGTATCTAGATGCTCAGATACCAGTTCTGTAAGTTCTGTCCTGTCTTCCTGCACCCATTCATGATTATCTTCACTAAAAAATGCGTGTGTGTGTGTGTGTGTGTGTGTGTGTGTGTATGCAGTGCACTGAGGATGATGGGTGAATATAAACATATCCAGCAAAGTATGTGTTAATACTTTTTATTTACTTACTTATATTTGATACTGATTGTTCCAAGCTACACATAATAAAAATGTTAGGTACAATAAGGAAATTGTAAAAATCATCTGCTGTTCCTCAGATCCAGCTCTTCCATTTTAATACAAGAGTTCCTAAAAGAGGAAACATATAGACCTGAGGGGGACTGGTGTTCATTCCTACCACATCAGTGTTCCTCTACTCAGGTTTTACTTATTATGGGATTGTGCTTTGTTCTCCAATTGCCACCTCCTTAGATGAACGCAGGTGGTCCCTGACTTTCTTCCATCATACTCGGCACAACAGAACCAACACAAGCCCACTAATTCTGGTGCTTGTGTCAGTTCTGATGGATGTTAGGAATAGTCCAGATATTGCTATCAAAATGTTTAAATCATAACTAGGAAAATCTTAATTTATTTAGAATATTATCCATTTTCTTTTTCAATTGTAAACTTATTTTAAATAAGAAAAAGTGATAGATATTTGCAAATATTCTCAAACCAATGAAATAATCTATATACCACTTTGGAGGTTTCTAAAGTGAGAATGATATAAAATTATCCTTATGCATTGATTTGGTTTGTGAAAAATAATAGGGATCCATTAAACAATGAGTTTTAACCATCCCTATAATTTCCATTAAAAAAAAAAATAGCTACAGAGTTTCTTATACCTGGACAAGCCACTATGATTTAAATTTTTTATTTATTTATTTATTTATTTTTTAATTTGAGAGAGAAAGAGAAACATCACTCTGCCATTACATGCATCCATCCACTCACTGGTCAGCCTCTGTATGTGCCCTGACTGGGGGTCAAATCCAAAACCCTGCCACACTGGGACAATGCTTTAACTAACTGAGCTACCTAGCCATGGCATCCACTATTATTTTAATATAGACAGTGTCCTAGTAGTCATCTGCACACTTCTCAGAACAGCATAGAAACCAACCCTGTCCCTGTACACAATCTTCTTTTCCTTCCTCTCCTCCATTCAAAAGTTGAATCATTAAACACGATGGTCTTAAAAATTGGGCCTATTGTTTTATAGAAAACTAATTTAAGAATAATATAAAAATCCTATAGCTTCCAGCAAAGGCTTTTGACATAGCATAGTTTCTTCTCTAACTCCTCCCTTGCCAATCCAAAAGAATATGGAGTGCACACTCTTTGTTTTTTCTTTTGGTTTGGGACTACCTGTAGCCTTTGTAAGGCTGAAGTCAGACCAGGGTAACATCTATAATAATTCAGATCAGATTTGCTGTGCTCAAAGGAACGATAAACTTTATCAGTATGCTGTACCACAATTTTAGCAAAAGAAAAAAGTATGATAGTGAACCTAAGAAGGGAAGATAAAAGACAGTAACTCAGAGGGGTAATACTTGCTTTTTAATTGGGCTTAAAAGAAAGAAAAGAGGAAAATAGGCTCTCAGCCTTGTCTTTGTGAGATATCTTTGATTTATATATATATACATATATATATATAATCCATTTTTAGTGTACCAGATGGAATACAACAAGATGTAGAGAAAAGGCTTATGGGTACTGTGGGCAGAGAAACTGAGTACCAACTGAAGTACGGAGCTGCCAAAGCTACTCAGAGAAAGAGGCTATGGCTGGCCTGTGATAATCAAGTTCACCATGTGGTATCACTGTAAACTACCGAAGCACTGACAATATTTGACCCTTCTCTCTCATTTCAACAAAGATATAATTTTCAACCTGGACACTTTTACTTATTTTTATAAGATATTTTTCCCTATAAACTTTTTCTCAATATCAAATTATCTCTAACATGTACTCAAACTCAGTAATTGCACTTAATAAACTTGTAAGTAAACAACCTGTAGCCTTTGTAAGGCTGAAGTCAGACCAGGGTAATATCTATAATAACTCAGATCAGATTTGCTGTGCTCAAAGGAACGATAAGCTTTAAAAACTTTAGTTTTCTAACAACTTGTACCCTGCCTTGCATTTCCAATCCATCAATGGTACCATGACTATGCTATGATGATATTGTCTTCCTCAAGCATGATTTTCTTCATGCCACTTGTCAATTTAAAAAATTTCAAATATGTTTTGTGGCATATTTAATCATGATAAGGATAAATATTATATTATAAACATTACAATTCTTCACCTCCCCTCCTTTGGAGAAAGGTCAGTCAGAGAAAAATCTTTTAATGTTTTTCCAGAGCGGATCATTGCACTAACTGATACAGATTGAAGAAGCAAAAGGGGCTGAAATAATCTTAAAAAGGATTGCCCGTTAATCATCCAGAGCTCTAAAATTCCATCACCGTATTCCCCACTTCCCTTTCTGCCATCTGACTCATCCTGTGTGGGTGGAAAACCTGCTTTCCACAGAGCTCTGAACAAGATGATGGGAATCTGGATACCTGATGGTAGGAGAGAGCAATAAAGGGAAGGCCCACCCCTAAGCAAGGTGGTGCTGGACATAATCAGTTGGGCCTTTACCTATGAGCTGAGGCATCCTTGATACATTACTACTGTTAGAGAAGTTTAGCTTAATTTAGGTAGTTTTATTAATACATATTGCACTTCCTCCCACACTCAGCTGAGGGTCTCTCTTTTCTATGTTCCAAGAAACTACATCTAAAAGTCCACAGAGTTAAATATGTCAACTGCTCTTGAGATCAAAATTAAGGATATATGCTATTCTCCATGGAATATTTACAATAAGAACATAGGTATATACAACATTATATATTTTCAATAGTTTGAGAAAGTTTAAGAAATACCATCCTTATGTAGCCGTATAAATTCTTAAAGCAGTGAGATCATTCCTCAACAGAGAAAGATATAGGGAAAGTATTTTGATGTATTGGAGATACTTGCCAGGCTTCTTAGTCTGGCTCTAGTCCTCAGCGGTCTGAGCCCAGTGACACCAGATTTACCACCTGGCCCCCGAAGAGAGAAATTTATGAGAGTGCAGAACCAAGAATAAAAAATAAATATTTGAGTCTTAGGTAGAAATGCTGGTGAAATGTTATTGGAGTTAACCAAGACAAGGGAAGCAGCGCTAAAGAAAGCCGTGAAGGTGAGAAAACAATGGGGCTGAAATGATACTGTAAACCTTTTGACATCTCAATTTCTGACCAGAAGCTCCAACTCAGCGGGTCTCAGGTCTACCTGTTTATTCTAAACTCTTGGGTGATCTTTACATAAAAAAAAAAAAAAAAAAAAAAAAAAAAAAAAAAAATCAATGTGTGCTCCATCCCAACTTAAATCTAAATCAAGGAGGATGCTGCCTCAGTATCTTCTTGAATTTTTAAAACTTCCCCAGATCTTTTTAACATGCTACCAGGGCTGAGACTCAATGAGTGGACTTGAAAGGGTGAATGGCAATGTTGAGAGCTGCTGTAATTTGAATGAAGAACTAAACTACAGGCTCCTGCCCACATATGCTGACACCAGAAATCTCCGTTGCCTGGTCATAAGGGGTTGAGATGAAAGAACAGGAGACAGGGGCAGCTGTAACATTTATATGCAAATATGATTGAACACACAGAGACTTCATCAAAAACCTCCCCACTGATAAAATATAGGAGAAAAAGAAGAGAAGATTCTTCCCTTATTGTACCCAGAAAAGATAAAAAGCGAGACCTTTGGGAATGATTTTAGAAGTTTGAAGGAAACCTGGATGGCTTACTCTTGAGGTGAGGATTTTAGTAATTGAGTACCTAGTGGTGGGCATAGGCAAATTACAAGTCTAACATCAGGAAGTTATCCTACAGCCAACTGGGGTTTATCAGAGACTATTTACCAAGAGGTTCATGTATTCTGGTTATGTAGCTGGATCTAAAGTCCTCCCATAAAAGTGGAAGCTAGACCTGGCTGGTAGCACAGTGGATAAGGTACGGGCCTGCGAACCCAAAGGTTGCAGGTTCGATTCCCCAGCCAGGGCACATAACCAGGTTGCAAACCAGGTCTCCAGTCAGGCCTGTGGCTAGAGGCAGGTGAAACTCAACCATACATTGATGTCTCTCTCCCTCTCTCCCTCTCTGCCTCTCTCCCTTCCCCTCTTTCTAAAAATAATGGAAAAAAAAAAAGGTGGAAGCCACTGTCAATATGTTACCATTTACAAAACTATTTGTTTCTTAGGACACAGAATTACTTGGTTACATCAGTATTCTTTTTGATTTCATTGACTTCTGTTATTTCAAGTATTTGTTACCATTTTGGTAAAATTATTCTTCCTTTCCCAAATCTGTTTTGCCATCAAAATTCATTAGATGTTTTTAGTTCTAGCTTGCTCTATGGATCAGCCATTAATTGACTTTTTCATTCACCCACTTTTCACCTCAATGTTCATTTGGCATTTACGTTGTCAATTAATGCATTTATCATGTGTATTTATTGATATAATTCTTTATTTTCAAATGCCTTGCCCCATCATCTTTAAACTGAATGCACTGGCTTTATTATGATAGTTCTAGTTCCTCAAGCAGCTGATTGTAAGCAATCAAGGTAACATTCAAATTGGTATGAAATGAATTTCCTACCTTCCATCCAGCACCCCGATTCTCTCCAATCCCCTAATTTCCTCATTCTACTCCTTAAACAACTCTTCTAAACTTCTATTATCCTTCTTACTCACTGGCTGTGACATTTTCTCATGTCTTTAGTTTTTGATAATTTTTTCTCCTCATGATTCAATAGATAATGTTTTATTTTTTTTTTTCTGAAAGAACGTAGAAGTAAAATGCATTCTCATCACATCATATCAAGGGATGAGCACCATCAGGATGACTTACCACTGCTGACGTTAACCTTGATCACCTGGTATAGGGAGTGTCTGTCAAGTTTCTCCATTGATATTTTCCCCTTCCTAAACTCTGTTTCTAGAAAGCGACTATGCCCCGCCCACACTCAAGTGGAAACCAGTTAAGTTCCACATTTTTAAAAAAATATTTTATTTATTATTTTTAGAGAGTGGGGAAGGGAGAGAGGCAGAGAGAGAGAGAGAGAGAGAGACAGAAATCAATGTATGGTTGCCTTTTTCACCTGCCTCCAGCTATGGACCTACCTGGCTGGAGACCTGGCTTGCAACCTCATTATGTGCCCTGGCTGGGGAATCGAACCTGCAACTTTTGGGTTCGCAGGCCGG
This sequence comes from Noctilio leporinus, assembly GCA_004026585.1. NCBI lineage: Eukaryota > Metazoa > Chordata > Mammalia > Chiroptera > Noctilionidae > Noctilio > Noctilio leporinus. The sequence continues at coordinate 133,466 of PVIW01002912.1, forward strand.
TACCTTATCCACTGAGCCACCAGCCAGGGCTAAGTTCCACATTTTTGAGGGCAAAGTATCTACAAAATTATTTGGAATTCTTCTGCACGAGAGAGTTTGCAATAGCTTTTAATCGGTAACCTTACTTCTACTCATCTTCTGGCTCTGCTCCTTGCTTCTGTCTGTAGACACAAAAGTTACATTAAAGTGAACATTTGTCTTCTGTTCAAAACTTTCCAATGACTTTCCATTGATAAAAACATAAAATTGTAAGCTTAAGCTCAAGGTATAAAGCTCTGCATACCTACGTACTCTAAACCAGTGTATTTCACATCAGTTCACCTGGGAATCACCCGTAGCTTTGGACTACGTAGATGCCTTGTCCCCACTCCAGCACTGTCTTATTTATTAGCAAATCATGCCTTTAAAATAAAATAGCCTTTTTATTTTTTACAAAATATGTATTCTCACACAATTTCTTTTATAAAAGTCATTATCCTAATAATTATATTTACTTATATTATTCATAAATTTTGAGTTTTTTCAGCTGATTATTTGGAGTCAGTGATTGTCTTTTGACACTTCAGAAGTACTTGGGTATATGTTATAAGGACCTCAAATCCCTCTCATTTCTACACTTTTAGTAAAGTGTTTCCATGGTGCTGAAAAATGTAATTACTTTGTAATCAAGTAATGTATTTTAATGCTGTTACAGACCTCCAGAGCAATGAAAACTTCTAAGACATTCCCAATATGAATTACTATGAAGTGTTATCTGCATGTTATTAATTTTCTGTTCATATGCTCTGATATCATTTGCCTACACTAAATTATATTTATCATTGCTTTGATTAATTATGAAACATAAAATACATTTAACTTCCACCTTGGCTGGTGGCACAGTGGATAAGGCACCTGCCTGAGAACCCAAAGGTCACTGGTTCAATTCCCCAGCCAGGGCACAGAACCAGGTTGCAAGCAAGGTCTCCAGCCAGGTCCATGGCTGAAGGTGGATGAAAGGCAACCATACATTGATGTCTCTCTCACTCTCTGCCTCCTCTCTCCCTTCCCCTCTCTAAAAAAGAAAAAAAAAAAAAAAAATATATATATATATATATATATATATATACACACTTAACTTCCAATGTACTATACTCTATATAAAAAATCAAATTAAAGGATATTTATATTATATTTTAAAATTATATTTACCTACATGACCAATTGATTTTGTAAATATTTAATTTATGAATTAATATTCTAAAATTCAAATCTGAAAAAGGGGTTCAAAGAGTAATATCGCATCACCAAAAAGCCCCTATTTATATACTATGTGAAAAGATAATATTTTCTTGAGCCAAAAATAAAAATTTCAAATTCAATGTATTTAGGAATTGGATGCTGTTATTTTTTCATATAACTTGGTAATTTCAAATTTTATTTCTCTTTTTGGAAATAGCTTCATTGGTATTTCTGATCATTGAAGTAATAAATGTTTATTAAAATAAGAAAATTAAGAGTATAAGAAAAATCTCTTTAATGACACATCATCCACATATGCTCTTGTGAAAAATTGGTTTTTTAGAAAATATTTTATATATGCATATATATATATACATGTACATGTACATATTTATGTGTTTTGTCATGTATTTGTGCATTTATGTACATATAGTATATAACAATGTACATGTGTGTGTGTGTGTGTGTGTGTGTGTATGTGTAGCAGTAAATTCAGAAAAGTCTCCAGAAGCCCAACATGAGAAGGAAGCACAAGTGATTCCAGAGAAGAGGCAATAGTCATGGCCTCCATGGATCATATCAGGTTAGACCTAGGCACTAGCACCTTGAGTAGGCTATAGAGGCTTGTTTCTGAGAAGACTGTGAGGTAGTTCATCCCAACACCTAGGAAGGTTCAGATAGCCTAAGGTCTTAGGAGATTAGGGTGAAATCAGTCAGTGTGTGGCAGGGTTTTTCCAATTTAACAAAAGGCCAAGGTCCAGAGGGCAAATGTGCCAAGTAAATTGGTGAAGGCAGGTAGACTTGATCCAGCACACGATCTCATAATGACAGTTTGCTGTGTAGGAACGAATATTGGGTGTCTACACATAAATAGACCATATAAAATATATGATAAAATTTCTCATTTATAGCACTAAAAAGAAGACGGAATCCTAGTACTATAAAGTAATTTCAATATACAGGGATGGACAAAACTTGGTTTACAGTTGTGAGTATACAAAACACAGTTTATTCTTATATTATTATTTATTCCTTATTTTATTTATTTGTATTACAACTGTAAACCTACTTGACAGATTATAAAGAAATTTATGAATCTATCATCATATGTTGAGATTTTAGCACTTCTATCCCTAAGATCAAGTAGACAAACTTTTCAGGAAAGATATACAAGACTTAAACTATTCAAATGAAGTAATAAATCAAAAATCATTTATATTTGGCTTAAATCCATAGATAGATTAATTCATCCAACTTTTATTAAATGCTTACTATGGGCAGACATTGTGATAAGTACTGGGGATACTAATTTAAATGAGAGTCAGTATGGGTCAGTTATGCATTGAATGTGGAGACTTGATTCATGGTGTTTAGAAGACACAAGTGTTTATTCCCTAACATAAGGAGTCCAAAGAAAAGTAGTATAGTACTGATGTTACAGCCATACAAAGACATTGCATTTCCTTGTTCCTTCTGTGTCTCTTCCATGCCTCATGTGATTTTCATTTTCAAGATTGCCTCAGGAACCAAGAGGATTGTTGGAGCTTCAACTATTATATTCTTGGTCTAAGGAACAGAAAGTCAGAAGGGGAAAGAAAATTAAAGTACCCTGTCCTTTTTAAAAACACTTTTTAAAAATCAGTTTCAGAACTTAGTTATATGTCAGAGTAGTTTTAACAGGGTCTGTGTTTTGTAGGTATCCAACAGAGCTCATTATCTCAGTGAATAAAATTATGATTCTATTAATGACTAGGAAAGGGAAAATGTGTGCTTTGGTAGGTAATCATCTGTTTTACTCTCACAGCTTCTCCTTGGCTTCCTATAAGAACTAACAAAGGATATTAATAGACATGTTAAAACAACAACAAAACAGGAAGTAGAAACAGGAGTTATGATAAAGTTCATTTCTTTATACAGTGTGTTATAAAGGGCATAGGGGTCAAGTCCACTTTGGAAGGTTATGAATAGAATTACATATATTGGTTTCTAAATGTTTCCAATATATCACAAAATTCTCCAAAAGGATGAAGAAATTGGGCTAATATTTTGGTGTCTGGTATTTTATCTGTACCTTCTTATTTAACCTTTATGTAACCCTGTGAAGTAATTATTGTTTTTATATCCCTGATAGAGAAATAGTTTCTTGAACAATAACAAAAACCTACTCAGGATTACATTGTTAGCAGTGATTTGAGTAATACTGAAATCTAAGTTTTTCTCTAGGTTCTATTATTTTTCAGTATACCATAAACTATAAAAACCATTCCAACCCAAGAAATAAAATTGAAAAACAATGATGTGTCTTTTATTGAAGTGAACAGTTAAGCTTTAAAGAAATCCTTCTAATTTTATATTCTTCATCTATTATTCCAATAATTTAGATGTCAAATGTCTGTCTTCATGAAAGCCATTCTTCCCTAAACCCTTTCTGACTCCTAATATGTTCAACTTTCCAGGACATTTGAACAACCTTGCCATGTTTTGCTAGCTTTAGGAATCCCACCTTCCCAAGGTAGAAACCAGGAGATGCACTTTTTTATTCTCCTTCTCAATGCAACACAAGGCAGTGACTCAGATTTTCAGTCATTGCATTTGACCAAAAGAAACTTTATTTGGCAGTAATCCATTTGGGTAGAAAGTACACCTGTGTAGGACTCATTTAATTGATATTGGATTTCCAGAATCATTAGTGGCTATAATTTCAACTTTAGCCCTAGAACTGATGTTGGTATGATTATTCTTGCTAACCCAGTGGCATGGGCTTTCTATTTGCACACCTCTGTGAAAACACACAAAAACAGTGGCACTAAGCATTCTCCCACATCAAAATTACATCTGAACAACAGAACAACCATTATTCAAAACCAACTGAAATCTAGCTGACTGGAAGTCTTATACCTAAAGATATAAAGAAGAAGACAGGTGGTGACTGGTAGGAAGGGGAGAGACAGGAATGGCCTTGCCCTACACCTAAAAGTGGAGGTTAAATATCAAAAGAGATGTCTCAGCTGTAAGGTCAACCCCAGGGTCCCATTCCCACATCAGAATCCCCAGTCCAGGGTGACAGTGCAAAGAAGAGACATGAAGAATGACTATGGAAGCCAGCAGGGATTGTGGCTGAATGTTAGACAGAAGGCTCCTAGAGTCCCACGTGGTTCCTCCTTGTCTGTGCACAGGCTTACTTGGACTCACTCTCTCCGAGTGCTGGGACAGCAGCTTTAAAGACACCAGAGACACACAGAGAAGAACTGAATCTCTTGGTTTCAAAATGAAGGCTGGAGGGTCAGCTTTCTCAAAGACAGAAGTGCTGCCAGAGACCATTGTTTCTTTGCTGAGCCCTTCCCTAAGAGACCTAGACAGCAGGCACTATATCAGAGTCTCCAACAACCTAACATTAGAGGACCTAGTGGTGATTTTCTGAGACCCCATCCCATCCAACTTGCAGGCCCACCCAAGCCCTTTCCAGTGGCTTTTCTACACAAAGGAACTGTCTTGGCTCATGCTACAAAGTCTCTTAAAATTTCATGAAAGTTCACAAACTCCAAACAAGTCTCATTCCCAAATAATCAGCATCTGGCCTCAGCATGCCCCATGCCTTTTGCTAACAGGCCTTAGGCAGCCATTCTTGATTCACATCTTGGACTATCCCAGGAACTGCCAAGCCTAGCACATGTAGCAGCCATTTGCAGATCAGTTTGTAGCTCATTCCAGAAGTCTTCAAGTAGGGCATAGGTAGTGGCTGACCTTGGCCTGCACCTCCTGAGAAGTGCCAGAGCCAGGAAGACCAGTGAATGGCTTCAGCCAACACCAAAGCACCACCCAACCTCTTCGAGGATTGACACACTCAAGTAGTAAACTTAACAGCAGTCAGAGCCCTGTTGAAGTGAGTTCTGATTTATGTGGTTAGATCCTGCACAGCTGATCCTCTGCTCTGATCGCTGCCAGTCTTCCCAGCCAATCAACCTGGGGTAAATCACTCCCACTGATGCACCAATAGCAATCAAGTCTCAACTAAAACAGGAGGGTATACACCAGCTCAGGTGACTAAGGAAGCTGTGCCACTAAGCCCTATAGGACACATAGTATATAAGGCCACTCTACCGAGACAGGAAGATGTACTTAATACATAGAAAGCAGCTAAAATGAGGCTACAAAAAAAAAAAAACAAAAAACAAAAAAGTTCCAAATGAAATAACAGAAGAAAACTCTAGGAAAAAAACCCTAAATCTAATAGAAATTAGCAATCTACCTGGAGTTCAAATCACTGATTATAAGGATGCTCAATGAACTTAGGGAAAAAATAGATGAACTTAATGAGAACTTCAGCAATGATATAGGAAACATAAAAACAAAACTAGAAAACCTAAGGAAAAATAGCAATCAGAAATGAAGAATACATTAACTGAAATGAAGAATACATTATAGGGAATTGATAAACCAGAGGATTAAATCAGCAATTTGAAAGAAAGCAGGAAACACCCACTCAGAACAGAAAAAAATCTTTAAAAATGAGGATATTATAAGAAACTTCTGTGACAACTTCAAGCATACCAATATTCTCTCATTATGAGGATGTCAAAAGGAGAAGAGAAAGTGCTAAGAATTGAAAACATGTGAAAAAAATGATGGAAAATTTTCCTAACTTGGTGAAGAAAATAGACATACAATTCTCGGAAACAAGAGTCCCAAACAAGAACCCAAAAATGCTCACAACAATTCACATTTAATTAAGATGCCAAAGTTTAAAGACAAAAAGAGAATCTTAAAAACAGTAATAGAAAAACTTAGTTACTTACAAGGGAGGTCCCATAAAACAGTCAGCTGATTTCTCAACAGAAACTTTGTAGGCCAGAAGGGATTGGCATGAAATATTCAAAATGATTAAAAGCAAGGGCCTATAAGATTACTCTCCCCAGTAAAACTATCATTTATAATTAAAGAACATAAAGCACTTCCCAGACAAGAAAATACTAAAGGAATTCACCACCATAAGCCAAAAATTACAAGAAATGTTAAAGACTCTTCATTAAGAAAAAAAAATATTAAAAACTTGAATAATTAAATGACAATAAATACATATTTATCAATTACTTTAAATGCTCAAATCAAAGACAAATGGAGGCTAAATAGATAACAAAACAAGACCCTCACATATGAGACTTACTTCAGATCAAAAGAAACATACAGATGAAAGTAAAGGGATAAAAATATATTATATTAAAATGGAAACAAACAAGAAAATGCTGGGGTAGAAATACTTATACCAGATAAAATTGACTTCCATGCAAAAGCTATAACAGATCAAAAAAAAAGGTCTCAGCAATTTTACTTTTTGGAATTTATTTTTAAAAATCTTCAAACACTAAGTCAAAAAGATATATGCATTCTTGTGTTCAATGCAGCATTATTTATACTAGCCAAGGTGTGAAAATAATCTAAGTGTCCAGCAGTAGATGAATGGATAGGGGTGTGGTGCATACACACAATAGGCATGACTCAGCCATATAAATAATAAAATCTTGTCACGTGTAGCAATATGGATGGACCTTGAGAAATTACACTGAGTGAAATAAACCAGATTGAAAATGGCAAATGTTATATGATTTCACTTATATGTGGAATCTAATAAGCAAAATAAATGAACAAGCCAAACAGAAAAAGACATAGATACAGAGAACATTTTGATAGTTGCCAGATTGGAGGAAGATTGAAAAGAATGAAACCATTAGAAAGTATAAGTTGGTAATTAAAACGTAGTCAGAGCCCTGGCTGTGGCACACCAGATAAGGTGCCAGTCTGAGAATCCAAAGGTCACTAGTTCGATTCCCAATCAGGGCATAAAACAAGGTTGCAAGCCAGGTCTCCAGCCAGATCTGTGGCTGGAGGCAGGTGAAAGGCAACCATACATTGATGTCTCTTGCCCTCTCTGTTTCGGTCCCTTTCTCTCTCTCTCAAAATAATGAAGTCTTTAAAAATATAAATAAAAAGATTTTTAAAAGTAGTCGTTAGAATGTAAGGTATGTCATAGGAAATATAGTCAATAATATTGTAATAACTATGTATACTTTTAGATAGGTACTGGGTTTATCAAGGAGATCACTTCATAATTTATATGAATATTTAATCACTGGCGGTTGTACACCTGAAACTAATATGATATTGCACATCAACTCTAATTAAAAAATAAAAAATATAAAATAAAATAAAAACAGGTTAAGTTGTTAGGTAAAAAATTATGGTAAAGATACCTTAACAGCATGACGTAATGGAAAGTCCCCTTGAGAAGATCAGGAGTGATCCTAGATTCCAGCTCAGACCAACATAGTCATTGACCTTATTTTCACATAAGCTCTTTGTCTTTCAGTTACTGAACCTAAACCAAGGAGGGTAGAAGAGATGACCACAGGGTTTTTTGTTAAAGCTACTTATTTAGAAGGAATATACGTGTATTTATGTGGGCATATACACATGTATTTATATGTCTAGATACAAACAAAGATTATGTCTATGATAGGTAAAAATCAGAATGATCTTACTAAGCCATTTTACTCAACTTATTCTCTCTTTTACAAACAAGGTTTGTGTTAGACATATACAATAATACAGTTAAAATGAAATGAAATAAACATGTATGTTTTGAATTCCACAATTTCATAATCATCTTAATTAAACTGGACCCCATGCTGTATTTAATCACTTTTTTTCCCTAGCTAGATATTTAGTATTGAATGAAAATACAAAAATAAAATATGGCAATAATAAAATCTTAGAAATCTTGTGATGAAATTATTAAAAATCACCTTAAATAATTTGAAAATTTTAATATAATGAAAACTTTAACCAATAATATATTGTAGTAGATGATTTGCAAATTTGCACATTCTACTATACATCCATTGGGTGTTCCTGAGTGCTTTCATTCTCTACCCACTATCTTAATGCCCCTTTGAAATTGACTTATTTTCCTTTTATAGACTTAAATGATATGATGATGGCTAACCCCAAGAAAACTCTAAAAGGTCAAAGCCAGTAAAGTATGGTTTTTTTTCTAAACAAAAATAAAAATGACTTTACCCTTCTGCAGTGTTTCACTTTCATGGTTTTTATATCGGCTTGGTCAAAAAATATAGCTCATTCACATTGATCATTATAGCACATGCCATCAGGATAGACATAGAAGAGTGTTCAAAAATAAATCAGCTAGACACCAGGGGATGTCAAGCAGTAATGCTCTTTGAGTTTCCTATAGTGTGTAACACATATATTTATGTCAACTTGCCAGAAAATATATAGACATTGCCAGCATTAATACAATGGTATTTGAGAAAGGAACATCATAAATATGGTTATTCCATAAGAATGAGTTGATATTAGTTTTTAAAGTAGACCACTTATCCACTTATTAATTATAAATTCTGTATGCTTTCTTTCCTCTGAGTATGCAATTCTCACCTTTCCTCTTTATAAATGTTTTACCTATAATATTTACTTTCAATGTTTTGCAGAATATAATTCTGAACATTATTGCACAAAGATCATTGATTTGATGAATCTGAGTCTTTATAATTTTATAACTATTCTTGAGAATTTCTTTTTTTTTTAAGATCTTATTTATTATTTCTAGGGAGAGGGGAAGGGAGAGAGGCAGAGAAGAAGAAAGGCAGAGAGGGAGAGAAACATTAATGTATGGTTGCCTTTCACCTGCCTCTAGCTAAGGCCCTGGCTGGAGACCTGGCTTGCAACCTGGTTATGTGCCCAAGCTGGGAATTGAACCAGCAATGTTTGGGTCCACAGGCTGGTGCCTTATCCACTGTGCCACCAGCCAGGGCGGGAATTTCTTAAATAGTCTATACTGCATTGTTCATTTACTATTAATTTATTTTCTTCTATTTAAACATTTTTTCTTGTTTATATTTTTTCTTCAAGCTCAAATGTTTAAAAATGTAAGGACTTGGTTATTTTGAAATCAGGTGTTACTTGCTATGTCCTTTTTTCTCCTAGCTATATATTTTTTTCTTGAGATTACCTACCTCTTGTAATTGGTAACACTGATTTTTAAAACACCAAAAATTCTGACCTCCTTTGATTTTTTCTACCTTCTACCCCCTTATTTAATTTAATTAAATAAAAATCAAAATAAATTCTGCAATGACCCAGGATTACTTATTTTTTTCACATTAACAAACAACATGTGAAATCATCATTTGACAAACATTTATTTGTCCACTACAACTTCATAAAAAGAATTAGATAAAATGCAAAAGTCAAAAACCATAAATTTGCACACAAATAAATTATTCTTGCTTTTATGAATCTTTTAGCTCAGGATAGTCAATGGCACATTATTCTACATAAAAAATTTCATGATATTCCAAATTAAACACATCTCTGTTTTCTGTTTT
>PVIW01002912.1:143188-192102 GCA_004026585.1 Noctilio leporinus
AAAAAAAAAAAAAAAAAAAAGGATAAAAGTTTACCTGGCCATTGGAGGCTGTGAATAGTTTCCTATCTTCAAATTATTAAGACTGAGAATACTGAGGGAGTTTGTATTTTTCAGGTGTCCTCACTTGACCTACATCCCATATTCTTATTCAGGCTACTTCTTTAAGATTCAGACTACACATGATAACATCTGTGAAACTTTCCCTCTTCTTCGGCTGTTGTGCCTTTCCCTATCTCCACACTAAATACTTGTATCATTAATAGCATTTAAAACACTATATTTCTATATTTTCAATGTTGGATTAAATTATTTTAACTAAGTTATAAATTATGTTAAGAGCTAGATTTGTATTTTACTGATGTTAGGACCATTGTTAATAGCACATTGGTTAGCTCTCCTGATACATGTTTTTATAAATGTGTTCATTATAAAACCTATTTTACAACTCTTGGAGAAATCATAAAAGATTTAAGAGGTGCTACTTTGGTTTTATCAGTTGTCTTCATATGATGCTCTACAGTGTCTTATTAGTTCCTTAGAGGTTTGTATGCATAGAGTATAAGTAAAAAGTGGAGTGGTCAACTGCTGTCCTCCACTCTTACTGTAAAATCTAGGCATTCTCCTCCCTTGTCATTTTCACCAGGGCAGCTGCACTCTTTTTTGATTTATATATTGAGTTTCTATTTGAATAGCACTTCATTTTAAGAAATTATTTTAAAACTAGAAAAATAAGAGCTGAATTCCAATTTTAGATGATGAAATGACTATAGAAAAGTAAACATTGCTTTATAATTTATATTTTAGAATGCTACTGTCCAATATGGTAACCAATATCCACATGTATCTATTTAAATTTAAATTAACTACAATGAAATAACATTTAAAATTCAGTTTGTCGGTCATCCTATCTCTGTTCCAGAAGCACAAGAGCCACAATGTCTTACTGGGCATCATTTTGAAAACCATACACCACAATATCTCCATCATCATACAAAGCTCTGTTGAACAACTTTTCTTTCTAAACTATGATTATTGAGTCTAATATATATTATTGTAAAAAAGATCAAAACTAGGAACAATAAAATGGTAATAAATATATATCTATCATCAATTGAAACTAAAAAATGAAAAAGCAAAAAAGCAGAACAGGGATGAAGCATGGATATGGAGAATATTTTGATGGTTGCCAGATAAAGGAGTGGTGTCAGGGAATAATTTCAGAGGGGATGATATTAAGAATTACATATAAGTAGTGACAGAATAGCCATGAGGATGTAATCTACAGTATAGGTAATTGAATAGTCAAAGAAATTATATGCATGACCCATGAATATAAACTATGGTGTGGGGATTGCCTTAGGGAGGGGAGAGGTGCTGGGTAGAGGGGAACAAAAGGGGAAAATTGGGACAACTGTAATAGCATAATCAGTAAAATATAATTTAAAAATGTAAAAGTGATGGACATAAAAAATTATTGCAAAATTCTAGAAGAATGCAAGAGAGAAAACAGATAAATGTTAAGAAAGTGCACAAGATAGTTATTTGACTTGTATTAAGAGACCCATTCCATCTTAATTCTATAATGTTTTTCTTTTTTAACTAATAGGATAAAATACTAGCAAACTGAAAAAATGTGAGGAGCCTGGAGTGAGTGCCTGTAGGTTAGTCAAACACTAATTATGCATGTAGCTTCACTAATCATTAGTGGAAAATGGGTAATAATACTACTTGCCATAGGGATGTTTGGAGGATGCAGAGACAGAGCTTGTATGGATTTATCCTGGTCCTTGCTACATTTCACTTATCAGATTTATATCATTGCCCAACTAATAGTAGCTTAAGTTACTATCATGTTTGTTGGCTTCTCTTAGCACTGATGGTTATGTGTAATAGCAATCTGACAGGATAACTTGATGCTTTGCAGCACAAAAATTGGATTACTTGAATACCACTAAGGCAACACTGAACATAACATAAAAATTTATTTAATAGTTAAATGCAAAGTGAGGGCAACAAGAATCTACCAAATGATCTACAAACCCTAGATGGTCAGGACCCACTGCTCCCAACTAGAGGTTCTTACATTGCCCAATAAGTCAGAAAACTGAGTCCCTGGGTCATTAAGCCTTCATGAGTACAGTGCTATTTTTTTTTGTTTGTTTGTTTGTTTTTGTTTTTTTTTTTACTACACCTAGCATGGATATGACAAAGCAAAGTATAGCAAACAAATATTAAGCACAGGTAAAATGTATTTGGGATTGCTGGTGTTAATAACAGGTTCTCAGAAATGGGTTTCTTTATTCTCATGATAATATTAATTAAAACTGAGTTAATGATAATGATTGGTAATGAATGCTTAATGTGTTAACAGTACAGGTCATTTTTAGTGCCTCTTTTGTACTTCTAATCTCTGAAATTCTCATACAGTTCCTTTCCAAACAGATCATCCCTTTCTGTTTCCATAGGGAGACACTAATTGCAGATGAGTGGCATGGAGGTGGGAGAGCAGAGACTTTGAGGCCCAGATGCCAGGGTCTGAATCCTGCATCCACCAAAAGGACTTGGGCTCTCTGCCTGAACAATAGGATCTCTTGGCTTCCCGTGAACTGCTAGTCTTAACTAATAGTATTTCCAAAGCTTTTTGCTATTATGCAAAATCAAGTGTGTTTCTCTGTCCCTTGATGAGATATTTCCATGGATCTGAAGAGGTTTTGACAACAAATATCTCCCAATTTAAGGGATTCCTAGCGTAGTGGCCAAATTTCATTTTTGGTTGAATACTTCTCAATTTGTAGAAACATTAGTTTCTTTTCAGTAGTGGATCCCAATTGTGAAACTCAAATAAACCCCATCTTTTCTTACGTTCTCTTCTGTGATTCTTCTAGACTGTATTTTATGAGAATTTCTGGTGAAATATACTTTCAGGTCATTTAATTTATCTTATATATGCCCTTGAATGGATCGGTGACAAAGAAAAAAATATTGAATACCTATAAAAATAATTCTAAACAAGCTTTATTTCCATTTTCTGAGGATTGTGCATAAAGTAACACCTATAGGCAATATATTTAGAATTTTAATTTCAAATAGCCCTTTCAAAACTATCCATGATATATTTGTGCAAAATTAAGAGAACTACATGGGGAATTTAATGAAGCGTGGTGGGTTGAGCAAACAACTAAGGCTTCCAATGAGGCATTTCAGTAAATTAGTTTTTACTGTAATAGGAGATTGTACTTACAAGGCTTATCCCCAAACTTCTAGGAGTGCATATCACATAAATAGATTTGATATAAGCAAGGTACAAGGAATATTCTGATACCTGATGCTATAGGTCATTAATTTTTATTGACTTTTTTTGAATGATCACAAACATAGCTTTCTTTTTAAATCTACATGGATAAGATTGAATGCAGGATGAAATTAGGGTATTAAAAGTATCAAAATTTAAGAAGTACAGTCTACAGAAATAACAGTTAAGAACTGCATGCATGTTCACAAAACTAACTGCACAATTTCAACAAAAGAAGGGTTTGTTCTATAGCTGTTTGCATGCACATATACATCAAGAGTTTCATTTACTATGAAACCATTGTTTTACAACATTAAAGTAACTTATTAAATTCTGACTATTAGTACACTAGTCAAAACAGGAAACATGCTCTTGTATTCTGCATTGTTAAAATGCATTGAGCTCAGTTGTTGAGTTCTCATGTTGGGAGGAGAATTGAAAATGTCTGAGTCCTGTAAGAAGGAAGTCCAGAAGTAGAATATACAAATAATACTACAGAAAGATGGTTTAGTGAAATGAGAAAGTTAGGTCAGAGATGAGAAGCCCTATCATAATCATAAAACCTCTTTTATGTGCTTAAAGGATTGATTGTCTTGGTTGTTTGGGTTTGTTTGCTTGTATATTTCTCCCCTTTCCCATGGGGAAATGCTAGATCAAATACAAGAAATTTGCATGAAAATATATTTGCCTCGTTATAAGGACATGCTTTCTTAATTCTGAATTGGCCAAAAATGTGAATAATAGCCTGATTTCTCATTCACAAAGATAATCAAGGTAAATAAGGATAGTGGAGAAAACAGTCTTCATTGGGTGGCACATGTCACTAAATGCTAAGCGAGTGTACAGCACAACTCAGAAAAGAAAACTACAATACTTCAAGAACATGTGTGTCGCATCAGTAATTCTGCAGCTGAGCTAAATGTTTAAACCATAAATAAATTACCATAAAGTAACAAAGATTGTTATGATATAGACTTCTGAAAATGTCAAATACTGTGGGATAAAATAGAAACACTCACCCTGGCTGAATGTTAGTCCAAAGCACTGGTGCAAGCACTTAAGAGATACTTTCAATCTCACATGCCTCACTGTGCAGTCTTACCTGGCTCTCCGTGTTAGGAGTCACATCTGTAAGTTGCTTGCTCCATTTGAATGATCAGAGTTCTACGACAAGAACATTAAATGTGTGTGTATTATAGCTACTAATTCTGTTCCCACCAGCTTTAATCAGCAATCGCCTAGCTTGCTTCCAACTAGCAAGCTTCTTTGGCATAGATTTACTCTCTTGTGTGTTCAGTTTCCTAGTTAGAAACTTACAGAGTTAGGCTGGCTGGCTTTTAAGTATATGTATTTACCCCCTGAAATTATTCGATCCTCTGCCAGCAAAGTCCAAACAGAACCTACTTTCTCAGGGGATTCTGATGACAGAGGGCCTCTGCCTTTCACCTCCCCTGCAACACTAGGAGGCTTACACTAGTTGCTCTTCATCCTGTTACTTTAGGAATCATAGTTTTTCATGTGTACTTACCAGAGAGACTTTAGTCGGAATCCTTCTGTTATGCGCTCCAAGAATTCAAGAAATATGAAATCCAAAGATTTTTTAAAAAATAGCCCCTTTCAACTCAATTTTGCTTTTTAGCCTTTGCTGGAACCAAATAAGTAAAACTCCAAGGAAAGCGTGGGAAGCTGGGTCCTGCCCCAGTTCGAGGGTGGCTTTCCCTTATCGGAAAGCACCCAGAGTAAGTTTCCTACATCACAGCTTGGAGTTTTCCATTCTCCACCTTCTTCTGAGGACATGCGTGAAATATATTTTGTTTCTGCTATCTTCAGTCTTAGCATTTTCCCATTTCCAATTTTTTAGCTCATAGAATTTTAAAGTAGCCAATCCTTTTCCTTAATGAATATTTTTAAATAAGTTGAATATTCAAAATATTGCAAAATAGTTGAAAGAAAAGTTTTTCACATAAAAACAATAACATGTTTTTTTACAGACTTCACACTTGTTCCTTTTTTTACTTGCTCTAGTCTAAAATGACTTTTGGGTATAGACATAAGCCTAGATACCAGCTGTCTTTTTTATATTTTTGCTAAATTGTCTAAATTGAATTGTTGTTTCATTCCATGAGTCTAACTTCTGATAATACTATTCTGCAGAGTAATTTTCTAAGTATCTTCTGAAGAGATTAGAAATTAGTATAACATTGGAAAAGTCTAATATATCCCAAAAAGAAATTTACATACCATGTCAATCTATATCCAATTAAGAGACATAAATCACACAGCAATTTCAAAAAGGAAGTTTAACATTAAAATACCAAACTATGTTAGGTATGCAGAAAAAGTTAACAGATCTGAAACTATTATCCTTAGAAAGACCTGCTTATGGGCTTGATCTTTCACTAGAATCTGCGAACTTTGATTTCAAAAGAGTTTTCACCATTTCTTGAAAAGGATGGCTCACTGTGCCTACTTAAACTGTTATGCAAACAATATGTTTTATGTAGAAAGCCTGCCCTTCTTCTTGTTCTCTGTAATTTGGGCATGTAGCAAGCAGAGGTACCTATGTGATGAGACTAACAAGATCCTTGGCCTCTGTTTGAGTTTCTAGTGGACTTCTGGTAGAAACACTTCACAAGAATTGTCACTAATTGATGCTAAAGGGATTAAATGACTCAGATTGGTCAAGATACTTGTAACCTCAGGACTGGTTCCATGCACCCTTTCTGTTTGCTAATTTTTCTGTGCAACCTTGTTCTGTAATAAATAGTAACTATGAATACAATTATATGTTGATTATAGTAAATTCTTCTAGTGAGTCATGGAAACCAGGGATTGTTTTGGAGACCCCAACACACTTGGTTATTATAAAAATGTAAAGGAAACTCTGACGTATACCCTAAAACAGGGTACCTCAAAAAGAAAAAATTGGAAGGTGAGCTTCTGTCCTCAAGGCTGGTTTCTACCTCATTGAAGACAATATAGTTGCAGCTTAATAAGTGGTAGAGGATTTTGCTGGATGGCTGTGACTAGATCTGGTCCAGTCACTGGGCAAACAAGAAACAACATTCTAGAGCTCAGACAAGACAGGGGTAGTGGGCAGACAACATAGTAGCCCTGTAGGAGACTTGGGTTTCACGTTCTGCAATGAGTAGATCCAAGGAAGCCACCCTCTGAGAATCAAACTGAGGCTAGTGTGTGAGGATGCAATAGAGTCTAGGAGATACAGGCCTGAGTCTTGGATTGGGCAGTACCCAAATCAGGACACCCATGGCTGCAGGGTCATTGAGGGACTGCTTAGTCTGGGCTTGCAGTTGGAGAGAATGTACCCTATCCCCCCATAAAAGGCTGAAGCTCTCTACAGCAGAAGCAGAAAAGCAAAAGTTGCACTTTGGAACCAAAAAGATAACCTCCACTTCTTCTTCCTGCAATGCCCTTCCAGCGCCCTCTACTGACAAAGCTTAACATCATGTTCACTGTAACAGATGCTGAAAGCCCAGTGTTTCTTGAATCAGATAATGAAGTATGGATGCTCATCTTTAAAGGAATAAATTGATAACGGGCTGGCATATTTAGCGAAAACATCCAAGAAAACACTAAACAAACTGTCTTTTGAGCATTCTAAATTTGACGTAATCAAACCAAATCACACATTATCTCTATTCTTTGAAAATAAGTATAGAATAAAATACATTTACATTTTCTCGTTGGTCCAGCTTTAATGATCTTCTGGAAGCCCTTATTACTTTCCAAAACATAGTATATCTTTGACTTGTTCATGTATTTTAACTACAAGGCATAATACCTTGTATTATGCCTTTAAAACTGCATAATAATATACATACAAATAATTTAAATTCTAAAATTGTTTGGAAGCCACTAGTTTTTTGTTTCACTGTCTAAATAGTAGCTTACTACTCAGTGAATAGATAATAACACAAGTAAGTTGGGATGAAAAGAAAATATTTTACTTAAGTTTTCATCTGTATTCTGCTTGTTTATTGTTCACATTTTACTCAGTTGCAGCAATGCAGTTAGATTTCAGGATTATTTTTCCATTTTTGTTCTCCCAGGTTACCTTAAATATTTGAATTAGAAAAAATGTTAATAATTTTCTCCTTTTTTATTATAAAACTATTCATGGCCTTATTACCTTGATGATTCTTATTTCTTAACAGAGTTTATATTCCCAACTTAAATTACTTACTTTGTAGTACAACCTAATGTCCCATGCAATGATGTTATACCTGTATTTGTGTCAAGTCTAATTATGAAGGCTTGATTTGCATAATGTGCAAGAAATTATTTCCACTTTCCCTACCATGCAAACAGATCAATTTTCTCATTAGCCCTTACCATCAATTCTAATTGCTTTAAGCTTATGTTTTCATATTACTTTGTTTCCTAGCCAAATTTGGTCCTTACCTTATGTATGGACAGGTTAACTACATTTCAGGAGATTTACTAACATTGGCAGGTTAATTATATAAATGAGTAATAGTGCAATATTTTTCATTATTTCTTTTATTGTTAATTATTTATATTGCCCCATCAGGGTCTTTCTAAATTCCCTAATAGATTTCTTTTTGCATTTGCTTTGTCAGAATTTAGAAAAGAACAAATAAGGAGATGAACTACAAAGTAGGTGACAATAAAAAATGAAGAGGAAGTGGGAGGTATAACTCATTTTAGGAGCAAAGCTTTGGATAAAAGCCTCTAAGGAGACTCCTTCAGGCTCCATGCATTGGCTAACGGGGTTATGTGGTGGTGCATAATTTTCCCACAGTTCTTTTGTTCTTTGATGTGTTTGATGAACAAATAAAAATGTGGGCTGAAAGTTTGCAGAGTGGAGTTTGTGTGTTTACAAAGGGGACTTGTAAATTGAATATGCTGATGCATGTGAAGTCAAACATGCTGTAAATAATGGGCACTATTAGGAATATAGGCTTGGAAAAGGGTCTCCGGAATCCCACATGCTTCTGTGAATGCCAGGTTTTGTTTATTGTCTGTGTGTAACAACCATTCACCAAGTCCATAGTCAGAGCATTTTCGAATAAAATGCTCTCTTGTAGAAAGGTTGATTCTGTTTCCTCAGTGAAAAATTGAAATAGTATTCACATGATGAAAACCAAGAGCACAAATTTAGTGATTTTTCTTTTATATTTTTGCATTTCAAGATCCTAGTACTCAAAAAAGATGGTGATAAAATATCTTGTACCTTCTTTATAGTTCCACTAGAAACACTCATGCGGTTTCTATCAAACCTTCTTTTCTTAGTTTCTCTCTCTCCCTCTATCCCTTTCTCTTAAGTTTGTATAACCTACATATCAAAAACATGAGGATACACCAAACTATTTTCTGTTTAAAGTTTCTAGCTATATAAGTGCTAGCATTGCACTCCTATATTCCTTCCTTCAACAAAATTCTTACATTTCCCAATGAGGAATCAGTACTATGGTAAGGTCAAAAACTGTGCTTACAATGCTATATTTGAGGGCCAGCATAACCCAGTGTGTGGTAGTATTATATAAATATTTGATGCATAGACAAGCAAATAAGTGAAAAAATAAACAACCCTACTGTTTCCTCCTTAATTCAGATCTTGCGGTTTTCAAATGAAAATATTCTGATTTTCCAGAACTTAACTGTCAAAAGCAAATCTAAATTTGATGCACACTTTTTCAAGTTACCTAGTCACTGCTGCCAAATTGAATTCTGCACATGGATTTATGCCTTTAAGGCTCAAACGTGGCTAGGGCAAGACAACTTTTCTGCTCCATGGAGACAAATTCAAGAATCAATACTGAACTTCAGACAGATGTATACAATGGAAAACAGACTATTGACCTATTGGAGGGAAATTGCCTCTTGGGTCAGATAAGGTCCCATCTTTATTGGAAGCAGTAACCAAACCTGCAGCCTTGGACCCCAATAATTATGCAGGGTATTGAGGCCATTTTTAGCCTCATCAGAGGTACAGGTTTCCCTTTAAATTGACCATACCATTTGCCTTTCGAACCAATGCTCTGCTGAGAGTGGAAGCAGTGCTGATGATGATGGCATTGGGCAACATGGGTAAGCCAGAATTATTGTCTTCAGGCAGGGATCCACTGTCACACCGTCCTAAGTTTCCATGGGAACACTTTCCTCCTAGTTCAGATTTCCCAGAGAAGGCTTTTCTATGGAAGTTATAACATATTTTACTCTCTTTGAGATTCTTTATTTCACTTTAGTGGGGCCAAAATGTTGACTTCTGATGACATGGTTCTGCTTCAGTGTTAAATTGTACACAATGATTAATAAATTGGGCCTTTTCCCTGTTTTTTTTTTTTTTTTTTTTCCTCCCTCTTTGAATCAATAGGTTTTGTCTGTTTCATTTGCCAAACTGCCATGCACACTAAATAGGTATTGACTGGATTATCATGTCACGCATGTTACATATTGTATCATTATATTTCTATATCCTATAGCTAAGTGAGGTTTGTTTTCTATTTGTTAAAATGTTATTTTTCTCTGGTTTATATGTGAAAGGGGAGTTATCTTACATTGTTTTTTTTTGCATTTTTCACTTGAAGGGCTCTCCTTTAAGGTGTATGTTCGTTTCCAACCACCAAAAGACTCTATTCACATTTATGAAAAACCAAAGAATTCCAACCTTATCTTGCTGATCATGAGCCACATCATCAAGACTTCAGTGGAGCATGGTGGTGACCCTGGATCATGGTTCGTTACCTCTTTATGGCTCATCCTTTGTGTTTTTTTCCACAATACCACAGTTCATAGTTGCCTATGTTCAACCATATATATATTTATAAATCCTAGATAAAGCAAACACTTGTAGCCAAAAGAATGTGGAGCCAATGCTCCGCAGCAAGTTTGGAGGACATCTTTTGTTTCATGAAAAGATTTCCTGAGGTCTGGATGGAGACAGCTGGAAGCAACTCTAGGGCTCCAATCCCACTGGTAAATAGCAGGATGGACACCTGTTGATGACCAAGGAATGGCATGTTGAGCAATAACTAACTTGTTATTCTTACTGGAGTGTGAAATTTAACAATGACTCACCAGGTTTTCCTATCAATTGAGTCATTTTTTTGTTTTTCCCAGCAGAACTCTAAGTGGGAGAGGTCTCTATTCTGAATATTCTTCATTTTAACTGAGGACAAATGTCTATTTACTAACAGATACAGATTGTAACAATCTGCTCTGAAATCCTTACCCAGACTTCTTATGAGAGGTACTTTAATTTGCTTTTCCTTATGTTTTCATGTGGAGAAACAGCCACCTAAGTAATTGTTGCCCCAGCTTTGCTTCCTTTATCTTTCCTCCTCAGGGAAAATGGTCAGTTAATAAAAGAAACTATGTTTGCTCAGTTCAGACTCCTCTCTTGTTTTGGTCTTTGGAATGTGGTAGGAACACACTTTTCTTTCTGCTTAGAGTAGTAAATTTTGTACAAGCAGTGTTCTT
The DNA here is from genome assembly GCA_004026585.1 of Noctilio leporinus. NCBI lineage: Eukaryota > Metazoa > Chordata > Mammalia > Chiroptera > Noctilionidae > Noctilio > Noctilio leporinus. Next base: position 153,945 of record PVIW01002912.1, read on the forward strand.
AAGGAAGGCCATTCATTTTTCCATCCATGTCCAAGCCTGGATAGGAATATTCCTTCAGGACTACATTTGGCACAAGCCCATTTACTAAACATACTGAATTATGCCATGCAATCTAGCCTCTATCTCTATAAGGTAATGGGCCAATTTGCTTGATTGACTACTTTCAATCTTCTAAATCAATTAAGGAATTAAGAATGATGATAATATATGTTTGATCCCATAAAATAATAACACTTCTCAGCTTGTCCTCCTTCCATAAGAATCTATATATAAGCATAGATTACTGCTAAGACTTGTCTGATCAGTCTCATTATTGTACTTTTATAAGTATGAAATCATCAAATACATGTATTAATTAATTAAAATACAATTTAAAACAACTATACAGAAAGATTCAGGTTGACATTTGAAAATTCCTTGCACTAAATTACCAAGATGCATTAAGAGAAAAAAAAATCAAAGCTGACTAAGAGCATAGGAAAGACAGAGTACATTCTTTAGGATGATTGGTTTAGTAAAATGTTAAAATAATATTTCGTGTGCATGTCAGGTGTCAAGTTAGTAATTTGAATTCACTTCATTGTAACACCCAAGTACCTAAGTAGAGACTAAAAAGAGATGAGCCAGAGAGAAAGAACAATACCACTTAAAGGATGAAGTTGCCCTCATTTTTCAGCTCCAGATAAATCAAACAAGCACCTTGCAAATGACAACACAGAGCTGATATCCACTCAGGGTGAATGAGAATGCCTGACACACAAGAGCTCCCTCGGTGAGCCTCACAATGTATATTCCGAAAATGTAACTCATTTCTCTCCTTGTTTTAAGCACTGAGTCTCCCATTTCAAGTCTAAGATACTTTTTTAAACCAATGAAATCAGCTAACTTATAGGATAATAAAAGTAGTACATTTTGCTAAAAAGACATGGACTTTTATGTACTGGCAGCCTAGTTAATGGAATGTATACTTAGAAAAAATAAAACCTCTTTACCTATTTAGTATAATTTTCCAAAGGCAACATCATAGAGTATAACATTTTTTGAATGACCTGAATATATAGTCATCTGGCTCTTTTCAAGGCAAGTTTAATATTCAAAATATTCAAAAAATATTTAAATGACAACAAATACATCTGAAGCATTTGCAAGCAAAAGAAAAGAAAAGGGGTTTGGTATTTAAAAAGACATGAACAATGCATTACATTCTAGCTCCAAATCCAATTATGTTTCTGACTAGGACACATAAGTTAACCTCTCTACACTTCATTTCCTGATCTTTAAAATGGGAATAATATTGGTATTCACCTCATCAGTTTATGTGAATATAAATATAAATAACAACAACACGTTATTGAATGGTATGTAATTGTACATCGTACACTAAGTCAAGTGCTTTAGGTGATTTAATTTCACAGCAACTATTTGAGAGTGTACTAAATTTTTTACATTTTCCTACAGTCCTGTTTCATCTCTCAAATGTATTTTCTTCTGTATTGCTTCAAGACCTTCACTAATATGTTGTCACTCTCTGTTATACTTTCCTTCCCCATAATAGATGAGCTAATTGACAGTCAACTCTCAGGTTGGGGGTAGGCTCTTCTTCTCTCTGTTCATCCACAGTACTTTGTAGCTCACCTTTACCTATTTCATCACACTTAAAAATACTGTAATTATCCTAATTATCTGCTTGATTTGATTGGAAGCTCCAGGATGACTGGGAACAGGTCTGTTTTCTCACTGCAAATCCAGGGAGGCTCACTGTTCTTTGTGAGTGCTCAGTTTGCCTCTCTGTTGAATCAATTAAACATCTAAATTAACAGGCTTTCGTAATCAGCCTCCTTGAGCCAGAGATGTTAGGGATTGATTTGGAGTTAATGGAAGAAAGAGAAATAGAGATTGAGAGAGGTATATGGAAAAAAATAATGACAGGAAATCTTGAAATTTCAGGGCATGGGCAGTGCCATTTTGAGGTCAATGTACAGAAGGGACAGACAAGGTCATTCCTTTTTCCAATCTACTGCTTCCCCTCTACAATGCACAGGAGCTTCAACCAAGCAAGGGCATTTTGACTGTTATTTCTAACTCCCATTTACAAAACACATTTGCTATACATATTACCTCTTTTAATCTTAATAAATCCATGAGGTAGGGCCCTGGATTATCCTCATATTATACCTGCTGTGGTGGAGACAAAGGGGTCTTAAGTAACACACCCAAAGTGATACATAGAAGAACAAAGATTTAAACCCAAATCTGACTCCAGAGTTTGTGCATTTAGCAACTATTCCCTGCCATTAGGATGTCTGCAGCCAGTACAGCTATTGATCAGTAAGCACTGGCCAGCAACGTATTCACGAGGGAAAATGGCCTGACAATCCCAATCTCAGCAATTAAGGGCCATTAAAGCAACTGGGAGGGACTTAGAAGGGGGACTGCCATTTACACAAGTAATGAAAGACATATTGAGACTATGTCCTGAATCACTCTTTCTGGTGCCAGGACTCATATCTGAAAGAATGTATGTGTGTGTGTGTGTGTTAGCACGCGTGTGCATACACACACTAAAAAGTTCACCAAAAGTCTGAAAACTATAGACTTTAGGTGACCTTCTTGTGAATTATGCCATTAAAGAATGTATGTGTGTGTGTGTGTGTGTGTGAGTGTGTTAGCACGTGTGTGCATACACACACTAAAAAGTTCACCAAAAGTCTGAAAACTATAGACTTTAGGTGACCTTCTTGTGAATTATGCCTTAATGGCATACAAAAGGCATAAATCCTCAGTTATTCAGCCCTGAAACTATCTGTATTGGTCTTCTAGAGCTGCCATAACAAGATACCAACCACAGCCTGGGTAGTTTAAACAACAGAAATTTAATTTCTTGCAATTCTGGAGGGCAGAAGTCCAAGGTGAAGGTGTCAGTGTGTTTGGTTTTTATTGGGGCTTCTTTCCCCCTGGCTGGCCATGGCTGCCTTCTCAACAGTGTGCTCACATGGTCCCTCCAAAGGTGCATATTTTGTCCCCACCTCTTCTTTGGTATCAGTCATTGGATTAGAACTCACCCATATGACCTCAGGTTACTTCTTTAAAGACCCTCTCCTTCCAAATAGTTTCATTAGGAGGTATTGGGGTTAGAAATTCATCATGTGAATTTGGGAATGGGAGAGCTTTTGTGTGTAATACCATCTTTTCCATGAATGTATGAGGCTACACTAAGGCATATGGGCATGATTAACTGGAACTGGTCAGTCTCAGCCTGTAAAATAATTACAGAATAAAAGCAAAAACTAGCAATATTTTATGCCTTTGTTTTTCACTAGTGGCCATAGTGAACACAGGCACATCCTTGGTGGTCCCATATTGAGATAGTCAATGTAAGAATTTCATATAATTTAGCAATTTTGTGGGAATAAGAAAGAATTAGTACTGTAGTATTAAAATTGAAATATGTAGCTGATTTTATGACAAGAATCCCAGGATGGAGTCATTCACATACATAAAGAAGCCCAGATATGACAGGCTCTTTTAACTGACAACTCAGTGATTTCCAACTCTTCCTTTGTCACACATCTTCTTTTCTTTTTTGGAAAAACAAGAATTCTATTCAGAAATGGGTAATCATATGCTTCAGTGAAGACTAATCCCTTTCCCTAAAATCTGGGAATGGGAACATGCCCAGTGTATCAACGGTAGAAGTTGTTTTTCTCCCAGCTAATGGTATGGAAAGGGCATCCATTTGTTGTGAAAGAGACATGAAGAAATACCTGCTTGGTGCGACTGTTGGGATAGGGTTCCTTATTATGAAAATGAGAAAACAAAACAAAACAAATAGTAATTTTTATGATTCTGTAGCTAGTAACATTGAGAAAGTGGCATCTGTGGCAGAAGCCGTTTTGCAAATATGAGGGAGCTGAAGGAAGAAACAGGGTCCTAGGTTGAACAATGCCCCCCCACCCCAAAAATTGTTGACCACCCAAGTTCATCCTTGAATCTGAACTTATTTGGAAACAATGTCTTTGAGATGTAATCATATTAATGCAAAGTCATATTTGATGACAATGAGGCATAATCCAATAACTGCAGTCATCATACGAAGAGGGAGATGCTGACACACAGACACAGAAAGAGAACGCTATTTGACAAAAGACAGATGTTGAAGTGCCAAAGCTGCAAGCTAAAAAACATCAAGGATTTCAGGCAGTGAAGTAGAAAGAGGCAAGGAAGGATTCTTCCCTAGAAGGAGCATGGCCCTGTCGACACCATAATTTTGGACTTTAAACCTCCAAAACAGTAAGAGGATAAATTGTTATTTTTAGAAGCCACCTGGTCTGCAGTACTATTTTATGCAGTCCTGGGAAACTAGTACACTAAGGAAGCTCTCTGATAATGGCAGGGTGAGAGATGGAAAGGCACTGGGTCCTGATGATGCTAATGAGTCTGGCATGAAACTATACTACCTCTGGTCTTGTTATTAAATATTTTTTCCAGTTTTCACCAGTTCTAGTTTATTGTTGTTATTCATTGTTGAGACATTCCAAAATGCTATGCAATATTTGGGGTATTACAAATATTTGGGGAAAAGGAGCACTTGGAATAGCCTAGAATTCCCTCTGCTAGTCAAACAGGTGGAGGCTCCCAATATAGAGATTTAGGGGATTAATATAAATGTGACCTCATGTGTTCTCACATTCTGGTGAAGCTTTGCACTTATTATTTGCATTCTGTTACTTATGGTCACTCCAGACTGATGTGGCCTGGGGAAACACTAGTGACATTTGCTTGGTGGCCAAGCACCGTACAAGTAAATTCCATTTGCCTCGTATCAAGATCCTAGCCCAAGTTTTTATTAAAGATAAAGAGATGCAAAATTACCCAAATCACATGCATGAAAACAAAATGTCTGCTTCTTCAGATAGTTCTATTTTTGTTTTTATAATGCTGCTCACCAACTGCATGTGTAAACTTCCTATAAATTTGCAAAATAATTCAGAAGTTTCCATGCTGCCCATTGCTAATCAAACCGTGTTCATCAACATCCACGTGCTCTCTTCATTTGGCAACCTGTTCGTACATTGCAAACAGCAGCTCCTGCAGGTCCCGCTTCCTTCTGCCTCGGGAAAACAACAGGCTGTGTAACAAAGGGGAAGCTTATTACCAGCTAAAAAGCTCATTCTTAATGCTACCTAATCAGGTTGCCGACTCATTTAAATTATGAAACTTAATAAAAATTTCATTTAATGACTCAATTTTTAGTGTGGCTTGTCACATAGTACCTTTAATATTGCTTGTTTCCTCTAGAGGAGTTCAAGTGCTAATTCTTTGCCAGAATAAATTGCTAAACCTGTTTTTTTTCTCAGTGCATATGGTGAAAACCTATGAGGTCTGTCTGATTTATATAAGTGTACTTGACTGCTATTTTATATTTATCCGAACTGTTATAACGAAAAAGTAAGGCTCAGCTCCAAGAATAAGTTTTTTTTAATATAAAGACTGGACATGTTAGTGAATATGGCACATGCAGACTTCTCAATTATGACTGGCTTATTAAATTGAATTCATTCATTCAGCATCATGTTATTTGCTTTCATTATTAATTAATCCTGTAAGTTAATGAATGAAAATGCAGGTGCTTGAAATTTTTCATATATTTTAAATATGTTTTTAAAGCTGCAACACTATGCAAGTATTTTTATAGTGTTCAGAATTTTTCTACCTGGGTGTGTGTTTTCATTTGTCAAGAAAAGGAAAGAACCTGTGGCAACATTTCTGCATCTCCCTGCTTCCATTGCCATGATGAAGGGACTGATTTAAACTGTTATTACCAACTAAAGGACATTATTTATTCCAACGTGGACTGGACATACATGTAGGTCATGTAAATTGACCTATAGTTTAGTATCACTACATGCTCTCAGTTCCATGGCTTCATTGACTGTGGAGGAAGTCATTGGGGTATCCAACTCTTGTAGAACCAAAAAATGACACCTACTAAAGAAGATCTGTCCCACGTACAAGATTCAAATATTCAAAGATTTGTCTAGAATTGTCTGGCTAATACATCTGATTTACAGAATTAGTATCAGAGGAAACGTTTCACCTGAAAACAAGGGATATTTGAGCAACATGAAGATGATTGGCTTCTGGCTTAAGACTTCAGGAAGGAATACTTTAGTGATCCCCATGTTCAGTTCTCAGGCACTGCCACCCAAACTCATTTTGCTTTCTGTAACATACAAAATAAATCTTAAATTATCCTCCTATACACATGATACTATTTCAAATAATTAAAGACAGTTATACCTTCATTTAATACATTTCCTAGCTAAATAATGTCAGTGCCATTATCCACCTTGTAGGCCCCTTCCTTAGCTCTTTAACTTTGGTGTTTGATAGTAAATATAACATTTCATTTTGGTATAACCCACATGGGATATAAGATTATTAGACCTTGTGGCCCATAGATTGTATTTTCCTCCCTCTATTCCTCTTTCCCGCCTTCATTTCTTTTCTACCTTCTTTTCTTTCTTCCTTAATGATTTAGGTTGAGCTGATCACAGAGAATAGCAAAGCAGAGTAGGTGATTATATCCAAGTGAGGCAAGAAGAGCATCACTGTGTGTGAAAGAGGGCAGTGGAGGCTGTTTACATTGGGGTTGGTCTTGGAGCCAGGGTAAGGTGAAGTTGTTTTTAGTGAGAGAGAGAGAGCACACAACAGTATATATTTCTCTCCATTTATTTAGAATGCCTGTTAATTCTCTCAGCAATATTTCGTAATTTCCTTTTTGTAAGTCTTATATTTCTTTTGTGTACATTACTTCTAAATTTTATTTTTATGCTATTGTGAATAGACTTACTTTCATAGTATTATTTTTGGATTATTTATTTTTAGTATATTGAAAAGTAATTTACTTCTACATATTTATTTTAAATTTTACAACTTATTTTTCTTTTTAGTTCTAACAATGTAGGCGAGTGTGTTTTCCTTAGGTATGTCTATATTCAGAATTATATCATTTGTTATTACAGTTTTATTTCTTCCTTTCTAATCTTTATATGATGTAAAGTTTTGGGTTTTTTTTTTTTTAAGTTTTTGCCTTATTCCACTGGTTAGACCTTTCAGAACACTATCAAATAGAAGTGGTGAGAGCAGATATTCTTTCCTTGTTTACGGTAATGCAAAATTTCAAGTTTTCTTAATTTTTATTTATTAATTTGGCAATATAATTATTTTCTTTATTTTATTACTTTGATATGATAAAGTGAATGATAACTCGCAAATATGTCCAGGTGATTACATCCTAATCCCTGAAACCCATGAATGCATTATTGAGCATCAATAAAACTAATACAAATATTGGTACCTAAAATGGGGTGTTGTTCTAACAAGTTCCTAAAATGTTGAGGTGGTTTTGGAATTTGGAAGTAGTGTTAGACCCTTATATAAATATAATGTTGGGAAGATCCTTGAAGAATTGTAATGAACAAACATGTTAGAAAAGATCCTAGATTACAGGCTGTTAAGTCACCACTAGTGAGAACTCAGGAAGAAGTCAGGAACAAGATAGGAAAACAAAAACCTATGTTCTCTTATAAAATACTTAAATAGTAATAAACAGACTGTTGGCAGAAATATGAATATTAAACGTGTTTCTAGTGAGGGTTTAAAAGGAAATAAGGAATATTCTTTTGGAAACTTGATGAAAAGGAATCCTTGTTATATGATGGCAGGAAGCTTCACTGAACTGTGTCCTGTAAGCTATGTGGGGAATTTTTAAACAGTGAACTTCAATATTTAGCAGAGAAGATTTCCAAGCAAAGTGTTGACAGTGTGGACTGGTTTCTTCTTGCTGTGTATAACAAGCCACACAGAGGAAATTTCATGTCCTTGAATCAAATGGAGTTTGCCTGGTTGTATTTAGAGTTGTATTGAGACTGGTGGCTCCTTTTTCCTTTCATTTTCTCCCTTTTTGTTTGGGGTATTTAGAGCCATTTCCTATATCTGACCCAGCATTGTATTTTGAGAGAAGTTGTTTCTAGTTTTATAGGTGCACAGATGGATAGAGATTTTGCTCCGGATGAATTATGCCCAGAACCTCTTCCACAACTATTTCAGATGATTTAGATGATGAAATTTGAGACTTGTGAACCAGTAAGCCTTAGGTGAGATATTAGACGTGAAAGTATACTGTACTGGAAACCTTAGGATGTGGTCAGTGTATTTTGCATGTGTGATGGCTCCTTTGGGGACCAAAGGGCTGAATAATAATCTCTAAAGATGTCTATGGTCTAATTCCAAGGCCCTGTGAAAATGTTACCTTGCATAACAATAAGAAACTGACACCATGATATACTATGTTAAATTACACATTTGGATGTTAAATTAAGTTTATACTCCTTAATTTCTACTTGGTCATGGTGTTTAGTGTTTTACTTTTATATAGCTGAATTTGATTTACTAATATTTTGATAAGGATTTGAAATTAACTTTTAAACAATCAAAGTGGTACTTTATTTTTATACTTGTTAAAATTTATCTTATGTGTGCCTTGTCTAGCCAACTGAGACAGTCCAACTACAATTTGTCCTAGGGAAAGTTAGTAAGTGAAATACTGAGTGAAAAATATGTAATGCATTTCTACAGTTCAATCATTTTTCTTTAATTTTAATCTTTAACATTTGCATATTTCTTTGTATGTTTGAAACTTTAAAAGCTGCACTTTTTTCAATATCACTTTTGCTATTTACTTGGAATGGGTATATACTTGAAATGTTATAATTTGAAGTATACTCACACGATTGTGTTAAAAGTCAAATATCTATAAATAGCTGTTATTTGAATATTAGTTTATAGAATTATGACTTTATATGTTCCACTCAGCCCCATTGAGAAAAACTCTTTGAAAGACGAACAAGAATAAATATTGCTGGTGGAACTGGACTACTTTAAGTAGTCAGAATCTTCAATAAAATCATGATAACTCAAATTTTGTCTCTTTTTCCAGGTTGCTCCTAAAACTGTCACTCGTAAGGCAACTTTAGTCAGATTTTGGCTATTCTTAATTGTTTTCTTCACATGTGCTTTGATTCTTCATAATGTGGCTATTTTCCCATGTTCAATAAACCCAACAAAGTTGGTCTTCATTCCTATAAGTATGTAATTGATTGTGCTCCATCTCTGAGCACTCACTGATAAGTCTGGATTCTGTGGCTTATGAAAAATCATTCCAGGTAAAGGGCAATTAGATCCACCTGGATCTTTAGTCTCCATGAACTTTAGTTTGCACATTCTCTTCTGTTCCCTTGATTTTAATTGACACTGCTTCCATCAACCTTTGAGTTTTTTTGATCTTTATAAATATTGATTTATTCATATCATAATGTTAGCCCAGAAAGTTTTTAAAAATCTTTTATTGTATTTAGCATTATTTTTTCTTAAAATTCAATTTAAAGATTTCTTAATTACATCAGTAAATATCAGAAAAATGTCCCATCTTCTTCAATTAAATATAATTTATGAAATATAAATAGTTTAGTAATTGGAAAACACAGGTAACTAAGCCTGAACTCCCAAGCTGCTCATGATCTGCTGTGGGAGATGATGAAAATGAATGATGAGAAAAAATAATAGTTCTAAAAGTTTGATAACATTCGCCAAATATATGATAGCAAACAGTAATGGGACTTTTATGTGAATCAAGTGTAGATGGGATTTTAGAAAATGGTAATGATATGTACAAAAGCTGATGTTTATGGCAGAAGCTTAGTTTGGGACCCTCAAAATAAAACCTGAGATTCTGTGTTGAATGCACTTATTTACTTGGTGGGGCAGGGGTATAAACCTAGTAAACAGTACTGAGGGAAAGGGCACAGTGCGAAAGGAAAAGGACTACAACCCAAAATAACTTTTTATTCTGAGTTCTGCTTATAGGCCACATGGACTCATTTTGGTCAGTGCTTCTAAATTGTTGCCCCAACAATCAAGAGACTGGAACATTTATCCGCCATTTCTGCCCGTTGATGGTTGAAGAATACCCACAGGGGACTAACACTCCCATTCTCTGGCAGTGACTGTGCAGGATCAGTGGTGCTCCCGAGGCAGGGAGAAGATCCCTGAACAGAGTGCTGCGCGCTGTTTGATGTATTTGAGGTGTGCAATAAAACGGCATTGCGCGCAGCTGTGTGCCAGGGCAGTGGCTGAAATCAGAAGCAGGCAAGATGTGGTACAGGCACCAAAAGCATTTGCCCATGGAACTTGAACGTCATTGGATATAGGTGTGAGTGTATGTGTGTGTGTGTGTGTGTGTGCACGTGAAACTTGGGAATGGAAAGGTGTAGAGGACTGTGGGGCAGTTAGTGGCAGGAGGTAGGATTGAAAAATCAGGCAGAAATAAAATTATTGATGATTGAAAGTGCTAAAGTATAAAATTTGAACTCTCCAGGGATAAGCTTTGGAGAACAGATTGTAATTCATATGCAGAAGGGATGCAATAGTGTTTGTGTTGGAAAAGATGACTCTGAAAACCATTTTGATAATGACATAAAAAGGAGCAAAACTAGGGAAGATGAAAGCAACAAAAGAGAAAGGCAGTGGTCCACTTAAGGGATGAAATGATGACATTGAGTTTGGAGGTTCGAGACTATACATTATAAATGAATTATAAGTCATGGGGCAGGAATTAGTGTTTAACTAGATACTGAAAGTAAAAGAAAGAGAAAACAACAGTGACTCGTATCTTTGCAGCTGAACAAGAGAGATGTTGGCCTGGCCAGTTAGAACTAGGGTCAACATTTACAGCTGGTTAAGGGGACCAGGAGGCATTTGGATCTTGAACAATAGGAAAGGTTCTAGGGTGGGATATGGACTTGGAGTTTTCTGTAACTAAGTAGAAGTGTGATCTGTGAATGTGAATCAGATCATTCACAAAGAATTTACACCAAAAGAATGTAAGAGCTCAAGACTCTTGAGTAACACCAATATCTAAGGAGTGAGTGGAAAAAGAGGAACCACAAACAAATTGTAACCAGTGAGTGAAAAAAGTTAAACCAGGAGAGACTGTAGATATAAAAGCTAAGAGGTTAAAATTAAAAAAAATATATATATATTAGGCTGCTTTAAAGTAAAGACATTTAATAGTGCTAGCAGTGGTCAATAATGTCATATATCTTGTACATTCAAGTAAGGCAGGAATCATAAGGGACAATTCAAAATTGCCATTAGGCCTCTAGTGATCTTAGCAGGAGCAGTTTCTTTGTAGTGGTGAGAAAAGCTGTCAGCTCATGAACAGTTAAGGAAAGAGTGGAAGAGAAGGCAAATTAGCCTGGTTAGAAGGGAAATAAGAGAGAAATGAACAAGTAGAGAGGGTGATGTAAGGGTAAACTAGGGCCTTTATAACACGGGAGAAAATACATGTACAAGCTTAGGAGAAAGAGCCAGCTAATACAGTAGAAAAGGGAGAAAAAAAATGGAACAAAATTTGTAAGGTGAGAGCAGTGCTTTGAAAATGACGGATTAATGTTACATATGAAAAGGGATACATCTTTGAAATCAGAAAAAAGCAAGAAAAAGTGAAGTCTAAGTGCTTCAAATTAACGTGTTGTTAATTGACTAGCTATTTATATTTTAATGGTGACAAAATTAGAAAAAAAACAACAACAGATTTTGACCCCATGATGACACTGTTCTTTAGGGACCATGTCTCATTGGTAGAATTTGTTCATGAGTTTGTAGCACTTGTACCTTAGGAGGTCTTTAAGAACAACAGAGATAGCCATCAATCAGGAATGATATAGGTGAACCATAGTGAGAAGACCCCTTTGATACCTGCCAGCACTCTTATTCTGTCAAAGAGGAGGGTATCAACAAAGCTCTGTTGGAAGAAATTTATTAATAGGAAGACCTTCTATCTGCAAGATTTGCTTGATTTTTATTTGTGAGATGAAATTTACCTATTTCCTTAGTCATGTGCTGTTCTGATTTTAGTTCCTGTTTTAACACAGAAAGTCCTGTTTTTTAAACAATGAAAGAAAAGGAACTTCATCTCAAGAGTTGTTTTTAGAAGGGCACCATTGGGTCAGATTCTGGTATTGCCTGAAGCCTCAGTGGCGTTGGTCTAAAGATGAATATCTGATTTGTTTATAGTAGGACATATTCTCTCTCTTCAGTAAGATCCGAAATTCAGGGACCCGTAAGACGTGGAACACTTGTAGAAAAATTGCACAGTCTACAGTCAATGAGCAATTGTTTTTTCAAATGAGAATTATTCACTTGCCCTGAACTACCTTAGCATTTCTTCACCTCTCAGCAGCACTAAGTACAACATGGAGAACTGCTACAGAAGGTGGTTGTCTGCATGTTTTGTACTGAGATTACATGTTCTTTTATCATGTCAGGAGCACAAGTCTGCATTCAATGCATGAGAATCACATCCATGCCTAGTTTGCTTAGCCTTCAATACCATGAAAACATGATTTGTGTTTAACCTTCAACACTATGAAAAGATAGCTTGTAGTTTTTACTTCTATAATATTTTGGCACAAGGAGCTCACTGACATTATCTTCTCATATCTTAGCATTTTATTTCAAACCCTCTATTTGGAGACTGTTCTCCTTTTAAATAAAACATAGTAAACTTTTCAACATTAGATGATGACATGAAGGGTAAAATTATGGTTTCTATAGAAACTACAATATGGCCTTATTCTTCTCTCTCTCTCTCTCTCTCTCTCTCTCTCTCTCTCTCTCTCTCTCATAAAGAGATACATCCCTTAAAGTACATATTATGGACATTAGTGCAACCATTAAGAGAAAGAGGTAACTTTGCATCTTGCAAGTTTTGGAGAAAGGAAGAAAAATATGCATGAGTAAAGTGTATCACACACAGACAGAACCATGTCTTGCAAGATGTTATTGTCTGTAGAGTGTTGTTTATCTGGTATAACATTTTCAGTTGGATTCATGTCCAGATGTTCTTTAACTGGAATATGAAAGTCATACTGAAGATTTTGAGTACATATTATAGAATGAGAATGATTTATAGTTTTCAAAGCAGCCATGTTCTAATGAATAATTCTTGTTGGCAATTCTGTGCTAAAAGTTACTTTATCCCCAGTGATCATAATCTTGACATATTATTTTATATAATTTCAGAGAAATTTGCAATCCCTTCTTTGTGTGTGTGTGTGAAATAACAGGTAACTATTTTTATTTTTAATTAAAATACTACATTTTGTTGTTTTTTTTATAACCATATTTTTACAAGCATGTTTTCTACACCTTTATATCTTTACATCCATTTTTTTAAACAAAGCTACCTGAAATTTACATTTTTCTTTTTTCAGTTTTTCCCCTTTACTTCTTTAGGAAAATTCTAACCCTGACTAAAAGTAAATCAGAAATCTCTTGTTCAAAAGATGTAGAAATCCACTTCCAAATTCTGTAGGAAAAATTAATCACACTCGATCTGCTGAATTTTAAATCATATTTAGAATAGTACTCAGCACAGAGTATCGGTACTTCAGATCCTTATCAGAAATTGTCATTTCAGACTAGTAATTATTTTTCCTAAGAAGTTAGAGAAACTTTATTTGACTGTAGATGGCAGAAGTATTTACTTTGGCTTGGAAGACATAAATTGGTATCCCATAGCCCAAACACACTCACATATAATTGTTATAATTGTTTTATTCAGCCCATTGTGTCCTAAACATATTTTTGAATTAGATGACAAAACTTTAAAATCAAGAGATTTCACCTAAAATCCGAATATTTGGTTTCATGGGAAACTGATAATCTATGTTGCTAAAATGAGTGTAAGTAGTCCTTATTACACTTTTTTAAATCATTTCTTTCTTTTTTCTTTCTTTTTTTTTTTGTAGTCATTCAAATTTGTACCCTTGACTAGAAAGACCTGGTTCAAATTCCAACTCTACTAACTTTTAGTTGTGTCAGCTTGAAAATTATTATATAATTTCAATGCACTTTGGTCTCCTCATCATCAAATGGGAATTATAGTTACTGCTTCACTGAATAATTCCAGTTAAAGTAAGTAACAGATATTTTAGATATATGGACAATCTTCATCATTAATGTTGGGGAACTGTAGCTAGTTCAGTTTCACTTTAAATTCTTTAGATGATCAATTTGAGAGGTGATATAGAATTTGTTCTTCTGTTTCCTGAAAACTCTGAACATGATTGGTGAGCACACAAATAGGAATTCATATTAATGAAGCCTATAATTCTGATGTTTAATACTCAAATGTATACTATTTTGGCCCATAATATTTAATTGTTGAGGTATTGGATATTTGAGTTCTGTTTACAACACATTTTTACCTTCAGATTTAATTTAATACAATTTATATGGTTTGTCCAATTCCAACCAATTAGATATTCATCTACAATTAGAAATACAACAGGCCAGTTAAGTCCTTGGCCTGAGTATTCTGTTCTACAGATACTTCAGTGGGAAAACAAAGTTTATTCAGAAGATGAGTTGATAAATATAGAAATACAAAAACCAGGGAATTATTTGCCACATTTCAATAGTTGTTGGAATTAAATGAAGCTATATTGTTAAAATTGTTCAGGAAAAGTCTATAGCCTATCACACTCTCTTTCTTCTGCTGTTCTTGGATAAACAGTAATTATATTTGATGCTGAACTCCACTTATTTTATTTTTCATGTTTAACCTATCCTCCTTCTAATTGATATTGATATTTGGCTGGCTGTGTGAATTTATGCAATCAAGATTCATTCAAGGCTTGCTTTTCTAAGAAAATCTTTTTCTAGGTTAGGATGTTTATCCCTGTCTGGTTTGATTATGTGTTGATCATCCTATTTAATTTTTTAAAGATAATATTTGCATATTCTTTGTAACCTATTGGTTACAGTTCAGATTGGCTCTTTTCCTCTTAGCTTCTGTAAGAATCTGTTCTTTATATTTCACAAGCTTTAGTTCTTCCTGTGCAATGGCTCTAATAGTGTTTAGTTGTATTTACCATCATTTGAAACAATTGTGTTAAATTACATTGTGATAGCTGTCATATCAGCATACATTAAAAAAATTATCAAAAATGGTAAGTTTTTGTGCAGCCATTGTAATATTGAAGGTAGAAGAAAATTACATTTTTGGTATATTATTTCAAGAAAGTTCAAGACACAGCTGAAACATAAAAAGAGATTCGTGCAGGTATAGAGAAGGTGCTTTGACTGATAGCATGTGTCAAAAGTAGTTGTGAAGTTTTTTTGGTACTATTGACATATTGACCCCACAATTCTTTGCCCTGGGACTGCCCTATGCATTGGGGGATGTTTGGCAGCACCCCTCCTTCACTTCTACCCAATAAAGGCCAAGAATGGTGAGATGTAGCCCACATACCCCCTGAAATCCAAATCAATAAAATTATTGGTAAAAATGAAAATGTGCCTTATTTTATAGAAAAATAAATGTTAACAGACTGTTTGGCCACCCTAATATCTTTTAATGTATTTGTGACTGTTGTTTGTATGTTTATATTGTGTGTATATGTCTACGTGTGCTTTAGGAAGTCTATGTAATGGAATCTCTTACACATGTCTCTCAGTTTTTAAGAAAATAATTTACCCTCTTTAGCTTCTATTTTTCATATCTGCCATATGTGGTAATTAGAATGTTTATCTGAGATCCTTTCCATTTTAACAAACCTCTGATCTCATTATTATTTTAATATTGAAGAAGCCAGAATATTGAAAGATAAGTAACAGTTCATAGCACCTTTGACCTAAAAGCCTCAAATAACAATGGGAAAAATATGTACTTTCTAAAACTTATGAAATAAATAGCTTAAGTTTCTCTATTTTTTACTGGCAGATCTAATATATATATATATATATATATATATATATATATATATATATATATATATATAATTTACTATAAAAATGTGGCCCTCAATCTCATTTCAATGACTGTTATTTTTTATATATGCAATATTTAATTAGGAAATAAATTTATTTAACATGAAAATGTATTTATTTTTCTGCTTTGTAGATCTTAGATAATCATTTTTAAAGTTTATTTTTGTGTTTTAAGATGATAGAACGTTTCCTTGTATAATTATTCATCTTTTAAAAGTTTTAAATTATATTCAAAAATTTTAATTATATTATTTTATATTGTACAATAGTCATAAAATAGCAAAAAATATATTTCCATTGTTGTAGTCATTATATAGATGCATAATTGCTAAAAATACTATTATATAGGACAAAACTATATTATAAAAATTCAAATTGATTTTGATTTATTGAAAGCAGTTGAGCTTTTAGCTATTCACTTTGTTTCATAAAACTCAAGATCTGTTTAGTATAGGTCAGGTAGGCTATAAAATGTAAAAAAAATGCCCTGGCTGGTAGCCCAGTGGATAAGGTGCCGGCCTGCTAACCTAAAGGTCGCAGGTTCGATTCCCCAGCCAGGACACGTAACCATGTTGTAAGCCAGGTCTCCAGTCAGGTCTGTGGCTGGAGGCAGGTGAAAGGCAACCATGCATTGATGTCTCTCTCCCTCTCTGCCTCTCTCCCTTCCCCTCTTTCTAAAAATAATGAAATAAAATATTTTTTTAAAAAAGGAACTGGGTCATATTAAAAGGAGAAACTTTCCAAAGATTAAGCAAAATCTTAATGAAGTTTTAAAAAAAGAAATAGAAAGAACTGAGTTTGCCATACATGCAGTTTTTTCAGTCCTATGTTTCTGTGTTTGCACAAGCAAATCAAGATCTACAAAAGTAATTGAGTTGACATTGTACTCAATAAATATTAATTGGTAATAAAAAGGAACTTTATTTACTTTCCAGAACACAAATAGTTTTAAGATAGTCATCAGTGAGAATTACCTTTTTCAAGGGGGTTACATTTATGACCAAATTTTGTTGTAGTAAAAGAAAAAGAATAATCAGAAATAAAATAAAATTTTACTGTTCCCATGTGGCTCATTGTGGAATTTTAAAATTCCAGTGTTATTTTATTCTCTTGGTTGGTGTGCCAGAGAACCAGCAACTAAATAAGTGAATTCAGATATTTATCCAGCAGATAGTTAAGTGTAAAGAGCAGTGAATAAAGAAATCAATGACTCTTTTGTCTATTGCAGCATTATTCACAGTAGCTAAGCTATGGAAACAGCCTAAATGTCTGCCAATAATGAGTGGAAAAAGATGGAATATTGCTCAGCCATGAGAAAGAAGGAAACTGTGCTTTTGCCATTTGTGATAACATGCTTGGAACCTGAGATATTTTGCAAGTGAAATAAGCCAACCAGAGAAAGACAAATACTCTATGGTATCACCTTCATAGAAAATCCAAATAAAAGGTTAAAATCATAGAAATAAAGTGTGCAGAAGTGTTTGCCAGGGGCTGAATGAATGAGAAAAATAGGGAGGGGTTGGTAAAGGGTATATATCTTCAGCTGTAAGGTAGCAAGGCCTGCGGATCTAACGTATAAAATGGTAGCTGGAGTCGATAACATTGTTGCACAACTGACATTTAATGAGAGTAAACTTAAATATACTCACCAAAAAAAGAAGAAAAGATAACTATGTGAGGTGATGGGTGTGACTGAATGTTGACTATATATTAGGAATCTTCTCACATGTATGTATATAACAAATTATCATGATGTACAAATTAAATATATTATAAATTTAATTATCAATTATACCTTAATAAAGGTGGAAAACAATAAAAGATAGTGAATGAGGGTTATGGACTTGGTGAAAAGACTGAGATAGGGGGTTAACATGTGAAAGGAAAAATTGATAGCTATATTAACATCAACTAAAAATCCACCCTGGCTGGTAGCACAGTGGATAAGGTGCTGGCCTGTGAACTCAAAGGTCGCAGGTTCAATTCCCCAGCCAGGGCACATAACCAGGTTGCAAACCATGTCTCCAGTCAGGTATGTGGCTGGAGGCAGGTGAAACGCAACCATACATTGATGTCTCTCTTCCTCTCTGCCTCTCTCCCTTCTCCTCTTTCTAAAAAATAATGAAATAAAATCTTAAAAAAAAAAAAAAAATCCAGTAACTGGTGGTCTCATAATGCAGGATTCCTAAAATTAGTAGTCCTAGAAGAATGGCTCACTGTTTAAGAAAATAACAATATTTAAATTAACACAACCTTCTCCGCGTCTAGTAATAATAGCTTGAAAACATAAAAGTTCCTAGTGAATAGGCAAATACATATGTATTACCCAAACATTTTTGGTGTCAATCATGAATCCACATTGTGCCCAATTCTTAATGGGAGGATGACAAGAAATAGAATTGACTACTGAATAGGTATCTCTAGTTTCCAAAGCCTTATTGCTTTGGAAGACATCCCAGAGAGACATCATATATATTTTTATAATTCTTTGTGATTCCTTAGAATTGTCTTATATTTCAAATGCTTTGTTCGGCCAGCCATGTCAGTTCACGCAAAGACTGAAGCATATTATTCTCTATATAATTAATTTAGGTTCATGTCTAATGCCTTTTTCTTGTCTTGCTTTATTCTTAGAAAAGTCAGGAAAATACCTTGATAATTCCAAATTGTGGACTTAGATTCAGAGTAGCTCAATTTAAATTACATTTATATTTTAATATATGCTCAATTAGTAATTATCCCCATCATTCCCAACCTTCTTTAGTGCATTCATAACATGTCAGAAACTTATACTAATACAAACTAAGATACTGCAATATGTAAACTGTATATATTTTATTATTCTATGCATTCCTTTTTCCTTGAAAAGAGATAATACATTTCTGTATAGTGGCTGCAATTCTCTATTCTTAAAAGAATCACTTTCATTCTGTAACTATTTTACAATACATATATCTTGACATTCCAGAAATTTTTTTTCTTCCTTTTTTTTTTTTTAGATTTTACTTATTTATGTTTTGAGAAGCAGAGGGGAGAGAAGGTAAGGGAGAGACATATCAATATGAGGTAGAAACATCGACCAGATGTCTCTTGCAAGCACTGCAACCAGGAATGGCCTGCACCCCTGGCGTGTGCCCTGAACCGGAAGCAAACCAGTGACCTTTTGCTTTGCTCAACAAACTGACCCATGCTGGTCAGAATTCCAAATAAATTATTTTTTTTTCTATTTAAAAATAAAACATTTCTCCTTAGGCCTTAAGGGTGACCTCACAAATGACTTTCTTCCAAAGAGTGTGAAAAGGGTGAGAAACTTGCTTTTACATGGGAGATAGCTTGGTAAACACTACTTCAACCAAGTGACCTCGAGTGACAGCACGTAATGCACATCGAAAATATGTGCTTTCACTATGATGTGCTGTGGACGGCATTTACTTATGCAATTGTTCTCTTAAATATCTGTAACCTCAATCTAATCTACAGAAACATTAGAAAATCAAATTGAGTGATATTCTACAAAATAATTGACCCAAACATCTAAAAATTGCCAAGCTCATCAAAACCAAGGTTGGTTGTGATACCCTGATCATTGTACTGCTATGGATCTTTCTGCTGAATCCCACCAGAAATCAAGAACAAATGTTTTTGTCCATCATTCAATAAAGAAAATGTATTTCCTCCTCTCACTTCCACTCAATCCCAGGGAAAGGGAGGGCACAAGGCTGAGAGAAAAAATGTAATAGTCTTCTTCCTTTCAGTTCTCCTATTTCTATCTGCACTGACCTGAGAAATGGGAAATATGAATTTGGTTAAATCACCTTTACTTATATTCTGTGAAATCTTTCTTTTCTTTTCTAACAACTAAAATGATCCACTAGTGCTTAATCATCACAGGGTTTTTATTTGCACTTTTTTAATTCAGCTCTCCTAAAATAATTTTCTGTAAGGACCATGATTACCTTTATTATAGTGGTCAGTCTGGAGAAAAATTACTGAAAGAAATAAAGCACATTCCCAGTAGAGAAAACTATCACTCAGTATCCACTACAGGCAGACATGAACTGCTTCTATTTGGTGTATACATTCTAGAAAACAAGATGTTCTCCTGAAGGTGTTACCACATAGCAGGAGATATTCTATCTGCTTACAAGCCACTGTAACTAAGGCAGCGTGTGATAAGGGCTGGGGGAAGAAGGTAAAGCCAATGAGTAATGTAATTTTGAGCAGAAGAGAGCACTTGCGAGTCATCTGATAAATTGTATAATTCTTCACTGAAGAGGTACCATTTGTCCTGAATCTTGATATTCAAAGAATTCTATAAATAAAAGTGGGTGTGGGTGGTAGGCAGATAATCTCTGCTATTTTGAACTTATTTTTATTTTCACATATGTTATTTAAAAATTTTTGTTTGCCTCTTTTCCTCCATTAGGCAAAAGATAAATACCAGTCTGTTTTATTTTTTCTGGCACAGAAATTGTCACTGTCCAAGTCCTCAATAAATGCCTCAGGACTGATTTCAGGTGGGAGAAAAAAAAAGTAAGAGTGGAAGTTGTGTTTAGTAAACATGAACACTATAATTTGGCTGGATAAAAGATTGTGAAAAATAAAGTGTATTAAGCAAGGTAAATCAGAAAGTGAAGTCAGATCATGAGTTCAGTCCATAGACAAAAACTGGCATTTAAGACGTATTTGGTGGCAAGGGAAGTAATCAATGCATGTTCTAGAAAGATAAGCTGACAGCTGTGATTGCAAGTGGATTACATAGCAGAGGTAGTAGGACGATTTAGAAAATAGGGAAATAATAAAGGTAGCAAATCAAATTGGCCTGGACCACCAAGAAGGCCAAAAGGTATAAAACTGTAGAACTTCAAGGTAGCTAAAACAAGGCAATTTGGTATCACGTTATAAAAGACAGGTGAGTGAGAAAAAAATAGTATAGACAATATTAGAAGTTCTGAACAAAAGTGACTGGGAGCACAAGGAATTTTTTTGAAGAACTGAAAAATTTAAAAGGATACTTTTTCTGTTTAATTTTTAAGGATGTGGGGGTTCTGTACATACTAAGTCTATTAGATGGTTTATAAATATGTGAGATTCAGAAAGAAATTAAAATGTAATTAATTGTTTTCTATATATGGCAATACACATAGTTGCAGATATTTGCAAAATAGTATGGTTTATATTTAATATAAACTCTTTATAATATTGAAACTGTCACTGAAAATATATAGCATAAACCAAACATAATGCCTAAACTAATTTATCCTTAATTACAGTGTCTGCATTTACAAAAACCAGTAAAGTTGGGAAAATTATCTATATTTTATTAACTCATAAAATATTGGTAAAAATTTTAAGTACACTGGGAGGTAGACTCATAGTAGCAATTCATTAATATGAACAAAATCACATGGCTCATGAAATCAATATGCTATTCACAATGGAGATATTAGAACACAATCTATTACCAAAAGTTCCATTCAACTAATGTGTTTCACATAACACATGCTTTATTTTTTACAGTTTTATTGAGATATAATTGATATGCATCACTATACAAATGTACATCACTATATAAATGACTACAGATGTTTGACCTACAAGTTTACCTTATGCTATACATACATATTTAATGCAATTGATGTTTCTTATTTAAATAAAAATTAAGCATAAAGTCAGGTTTTATTTATAACTAATTAATTTGCTTGATTTTAGTGTAAAATGGTTACATTGACCCTTTCTGCTTGGCATGTTTCCACTAATTACTTACTAAGAGTGGACTGGTTTCTCATTTTCTTTATTAAAATAGGTCTATTAACATGTCTGTCAAACCATCTATGAATTCACTTTTTCCATTAAGAAAAAGATGCCTAATATTTGACTCTTTTTTACTTTGGAAGAATATTTTTGATAATGAATCGTAGTTTTAAATGCATGAGTTGTTAAGTTCCACTTAATAGTTCTAAAATATCATTACAATGATGAATATATGAAAACAATAATATGACTAATAATTTTATAATGCAGGACACACTAGAGGAAGCCTTGAGTGTTAAGAGGCTAATACAGATTAAGTAGTATGTTATGAGTTTACTTTAACTGCTACTGTTTCTTTTAAACCCTAGATACACTTAATACATATGTGGATTTAATACTTTTTGACTTCTCATGAAAATAAAAAGCATATGTAATTTTCATCAGTTTCTTACCTATTTTAAATCCTTTTGTTTCCGAGGTACAACTAGCGTATATCTACTGATTGTATGCATGGTTGCTAGGTATTTGTTTATATATAATGTGTTGGCCAAAAACTCCATTTAGTTTTATCCATAAAGACACATTTTTTATTTTCACCAGTAACTTCATTGACTTGGATATTTTGAGTATGTAAATGCACTTTGCTGAAGGAATAATGAAGTTTATTTTGCCCATAAAAATACCTTTATTGTTGTTAGGCAGTCATTAATGATGCAGTTTATGAATGGAGAATATTATGTTTATTCATTGTGCATCAGAGGGCAGTTATGTTTATTTTAAAATGGTACTCTAACATGGATCCAAATTCTTGGAATTTTTTAAAAGATTTTATTTCATTATTTTTAGAAAGAGGGGAAGGGAGAGAGCCAGAGAGGGAGAGAGACATCAATGTATGGTTGCTTTTCACCTGCCTCCAGCCACAGACCTGACTGGAGACCTGGTTTGCAACCTGGTTATGTGCCCTGGCTGGAGAATCGAACCTGCGACCTTCGGGTTCGCAGGCCAGCGCCTTATCCACTGTGCTACCAGCCAGGGCGAATTCTTGTAATTTTAATATACTGTGATAATTAATCTATGCTGATGCTTTAAGAAATATTAAATGATAGAGCAAAAACATAATTCTTATAATAATCAATAACTCTGACTCATTAAGTATATTTTAAAGTCTTCCTGTAGTGATGCCAAATACATATTAAGAATTTGAAAAATATTTTCCACTACTCTGGTCCAATCCATAAATATCTTTGGCCAGAATTATTGTAATGCCCCCTTCAACTGATTTTCCTACACTACCTTTTATCCCCACAAAACGTTCTCAACATAGACTCCAGAATGATCCTTTTAATAGACATCAGATCACTCTTACTTTCAAAACCCCAAGTAAAAGCAACATGGGTAAGAATGGACAGAATGTTGGCATTGTGCCCTACACCCAAACTTCTCTCTCTAACCTTACCTTTCGCTATTCTCTTGCTTCACACCACTCCAACTGCCACGGTCTTGCTTTCATCCTCATGCTCTGCATGATTCCACCTTATTGTATTCCACATAAATTGTTTTCTTTGCTGGGAACACTCTATCCCCATATACCCATCTGCGTGTCTAACTCTGCTATGCCCTTCTAGTCACCAAGGGTATCACAACTGCTGTATTTAAAATAACACTTCCCACTGAGTACACATGCCCTTTCTAACCCTGCTCTACTTTATAGTGTTTATCAACTTCTAATGTACATATAATCTATTTGCTTACCATGCTTATTGTGTGGTTCTCCATTGGAATACAAAGTTTAGAAAAACTGGGCTTTTTCCTTGTTTTGATTACTCATGAACCCTTAGACTTGAAAAGCAAGACATAGTAGGTTTTCAATAACTATTTGCTGAGTAAATGAATGAAGACTACTACAGTTAAGGGGTTTGGAAAAGTAATAATCTCCTTCTATATCAAGAAAAGTAATCAACTCAACAGTAAATCTTAGAATGTCAATTGTCAGTGAGTATAAATAAGCTGCCACTGGAAACAAGAAAGGCAGTGATTAAATGCCTGCCTTCCTCTATATGATTTAAGTGTCTGTTTCATTTATGGGCAGATTATAACAAAAGCTACTAAGCAGTCATTTCATGGTACCTTGGTTGACCATAATCAGAGAATTACATGAGTAAGCGGGGAGAACTACAAACCTATTTTCTTAAATGCTATATTTTGTGTAATATTGTATCAGCATATTTTAAATAAATATAAAAATTAGTGGATATTAGTCAATAAAATAAATTGAACTCCAAATATAGTAAAATATACGTTTATCTATTAAGGTCATTCCCTTATAGTAATAATAAAAAAAGGAACATGTATATTCAATGCTGCAGAAAATGTGTGAGATTTCAGCTTTTTTAAGAGGGTCTAACATGTCCTAGAAAATCAGTATTTGTTTATATTTCAGATGTTCTATAGACTCATCCAGTTCAAACGTTTCCTAGATATTTTTATTTGAAGAATATGATTTTTCTAGCAAGGGCAAATCCCTTCAGCTGACCACTGAGAACTCCTCTGTCAGGCGGAGCAGCCGGGTATACACTATAATACTTCTGGGCTGTATACCACAGCAATGGATGGAAGCAACCTCAGGAACGTCAAGTGCATCACTGTAGCATAAGCAAATGAAAGTAGATAAGAGCTGCATTCATTAAATAATTGTTCCGTTTTAAATAGGAGGTACGCTAATATTGGCAGCTTTAAGCAATTCAACTGTACATTTGGCCCGGAGTTGTGATCCGCCATTTGGGTTTCCTTTGGAAAATAAATAATGTCACCTTTTTTTCTTTTTTTAATTAAAAAAGATAAGTAAAAAGTAAATACCGCTTTTCAAGTTTATCTAATGAAGCACAAAGCACTTGGAAAGATACATAAATGTAAAATTAACTTTTTATTGTTCAAAGGAGGAACTTGGATTTGAGAGCATGTGAGCTAAAATAAAGTCATGCATAATTTACACTCCAGATGGATATATTCTCCACATTAAATGATACCTAGAAATTTCAGAAAGAAAATAAAGCAACAATCAACATTAAGAAGGTGGAAGAAGTAATCAAACATGTGTCACCTGTACAAAAAAAAAAAAAAAACACATAATAAAGCTCCTGAAAAAATCTATTTTTCATGATTCAGACACCAAATAACTATTTCACAAGTTTCAGCAAAAGTTCCCAGTGCTGTTATCAATAATGCATCCAGCTACAGCTTTAGATATTAACACAAGAGGAAGTTGACTATATCAAAATTCTAAAGTTCAAATACGTTTTACTATGGAACATAAAACCAGGTGAGAAAAAATGTGGGGGTGAGGAAGGTGGATTATGTGCAAATGCAAAAAAATACTTTTGTTGAAGGTTGAGAATAAATTAATAATAAGGCACAGGGCCTTAAGTTTTACAAATCAGAGTTATGCCAAAGATCCTATAGCTGTGAACAAAATGTCCACCATTTAAACAATATTTATTAGGTAATGGAAAGATGGAGGTCATTGTAATTTAAAATATTTGCATTGCATGAGATAATTTCATTGGCAATGACCACTGTATTTGCTGAAAAATCTCAGCAGAGAGACAAAGAACTATGATACAGACCCTTAAATTGAGAATGGAACACATTAATGAAGCAACCAAGTGACGTTTGAATTGCCAGGTATGATATTTATAGTTGCGTAGTTGCAGAGATTCAATCTGGTCTTAATCATAATTCATAAATAAAATGTTATGGGGAAAAACCCAGCATAATGGGAGTAATTGAGAATGTTTGTTGTGCTTTAACAGATATTACAGTAAAGACTTTAACTTACTCTGCCCTTATCATTTTGTATTGTTTATTTGTCTACTATTTGGCTAGCAAAATATTCAGAATATGTTTCAATATGTTCAGGAGATTAAAGTCTATAAAATAAATATTATATGGTTATGTAAGTTTCTGATAAATATCTGAAAGTTATCTCTTGATTAATTAAAAAGGTAAATAAAAAACATTTTTTTGTTTTATGTTTGATTCTATAGAAGTCAGCCAAAGATGGACTTCAAGTCTAGACAGAATTATTGGGTAACAAAAATTCAGAACATTTAGCAGACGACAATAATATATGTAAAATGCAATTTTGGAGTGCCAAAACTTTTAGTTTGGATTTGGTGTTAATGCAATTAGTGTACTATTTTCCAATTTGGTATCTTAAAGTGTTTGCTTGGATCATAACTACAATATCTGTGTTAAGGACCCTCGCTTAAAGATGTTAAATCAGAGTCTATATCCAGGTTTATTGATTTAGATTATACTGTATTGAAATAGCAGGTCAGCCATGCATCGCTACTTAACTTCTTCATTAAACTCATTTAGAAACATTAATCCCAGTGAAATTTTAGGGGGAAAATTATGTATCAAGAAAACACTTTAGAAAAGGTGTCTGTTGATGCGTTTGAGTACACCTAAAAGTCAACTTTAAAATAGATGTTATTTTTCCCCCTTTTAATTATAAATATAGTGTTTCCAGTTAGAAGAGTGTTTTCCAATTAGGAAATAATTCAAACTCAAACTTCAAAGTAATTTCTCTTGTCATAAACATGTCTTATTAACTGCTAAATCAGCAGCAGTGGTCTTCTGTTCCAAAGCTGAATAGTGCATTTAACTATATATTTTAAAAATGAGGTCCTTCTCCCAGTCAATAGCATATTCGTTAAAAAAGCAAGGGAACTGAGTTGAAGAAAATATGTTGTTTGGCTTCATAGAGCTATAAATACACCAAATAACTTTAATATGTAGCTCAATTGACATTAGAAAGAATGGGATGTTTGGTGTCACTAACAAAGATATGACTTGCAATGGGACATTCTTAGAGACTATTTCCACCTCAGATGGAACTTCCTGAGATTCTGACAATTATGACCAAGGTTTAATTGCTCTTAAGTATAACCTAGCTTCATCTGATTTTCAGTTCAAATCCTGCTTTAGGCTTTGAAAGATGTCCTAAACTACTTCCCACAAAATGTGATCACTATAAGCCACTTATGGTACAATTACAAATAGCTATTTGCAGCCAGTTGCTTTTAAAAATGTTTTCTAAGTCCTAGTGATCAGATTTCAGAAATTACATTTATATAGTATATATTATATTCTTCATAGATGTTTAGTACGCTGCCCTAATTATTTCTATAGGTCAATGCCAAGCTTCATCCTATGGAAACATAAACTATAATTACTTATAAAAGCAAGGATACTAAAACCAGACTACAGTGGTACCCCCTTACCTGTAAGCGTCCCATTCCAATGCCCCCAGTGGATGCCTGGAACTGAAGATAGTACCAAATTCTGTATATACTATGCTTATTCCTATACAAACATATATGTGATGAAGTTTAATTTATAAATTAAGCATAGTAAAAGACTAATAACAGCAACTCATAATAAAGTAAGATAATTATACAATATACTGTAATAAAACAGCAATTGCATACTTTCATTACATATATAACCTATGAACACATAGGTTGTATTTGCCTTTACTTTTAAAAACCTTGTCAAACTTTTGTTACTGATATGTTTATACATTGTACAGTAAATGTTTTCAGGTTTGCTTTAAAAATTTTGTATGATTTTTACTTTTTCCATACTTGGCAGCAAATAAGACCAAGCATATTAAGACAGAAGTTTTCAAAAGGACAGGATAAATAAATACATAAATTACAGCTTCATTGATAGATTAGTTATATGACTGAGGCTACTCATGTGCAATGAACCGACCATACTTTAAAATTCAAACTTGCTAGCCCTGACTGGTGGCACAGCGGATAAGGTGAAGGCCTGCGAACCCAAAGGTCTCTGGTTCAATTCCCCAGCCAGTGCACATAACCAGATTGCAAGCCAGGTCTTCAACCAGGTCTGTAGCTGGAGGCAGGTGAAAGGCAACCATACATTGATGTCTCTTTCCCTCTCTTCCTCGCTTCCTTCTCCTCTCTCTAAAAATAATAAAATCTTTTAAAAATTAAATTAAATTAAATTCAAACTTTCCACTTAATTTTAGTTTCTGGTAGCCCATTTCATTAATGTGGGTAATGTTAGTGCAGACTGGGAAAGGGACTGCTCTAGATCCAAGCAATACTGCTTTGTAGCTCTATTATCTAAATAAACACTACAGCTACACCAATGAGTAGCCTGGGTTGTCTTTTGCAACATAGTCATTTTTTCTGAGTGCCACTAGAAGCTAGCTTTTCTCTATAAGCTTTCACTATTATCTCGAGTTCTTTATACACAGACATTATCTCTCCAAAGGGATTAAATGGGTTCTTTGTATATAAAGAGTGTTCCCCCAGTATTTAGCAATTTTTTGTTTCAAAATTGAAGTGAGTGAAAACAATCAAATACCTAGGGAAAGAAAATAAGAATAAGATAAAACTTTTGAAGCCAAAATTCTGAAATCCTTGGGAAAATAAAAGCACTTCTTTTTAACCAGTAGAATTGTTCCCAAATAGAACTAATTTATTTTAAATTTGAACAATAAGCCACAGTTCATTTTAATATAAACAGAGAAAGAGCATTCCATTAGGTTGAACAAAGAAAGGTTTCTGATTATTTTTAGAAATGTTTATAGTTTTGCAGCAGATGTTATTAGGCAACTTTGGAAGATCTTGTGTACTCATTCAGTTGCCTCTAATGAGTTTACTATCTCATTGTGTATATCTTTCTAAGCATGAAAACAAATGATTGTGCTAACAGATAGCCTGTGTAGTGAAGTAGTGATACTCTCACAGATTTCAAGTGAAAGCAATTCATAAACTGTCAACATAAAAAGAGAATAGTTGTCAAAATCATGTTTAGCTTAACTATTAAAAGATAACTTATTTTTCTGCATTCATGGTGAAACTCAAGATCGATAACAACCATGTAGTGATTAAGAAATCCTTGTAAGGATTTTCAAAGCAGACTGGATTTCTTAAAATGGAGTTGAATAGTCAATGAGAGAAAACTTAAGAGTGAATATGTACAAGGCTGTGCTATAATAATCCAATTATTTTCCATAGTCCAGAAATAACATGCAATTTCCACACACAACAGGATGTTACTTACACAATTTGATTCTGAATATGCTACAGTAAACTTTTCCTTTCCCATTTCTGGGCCTAGTCTTCCTTTTCTAGGTTAAAAGTGGCCTTCTTTCAGCTTGCAGTTTGGCTTGGCAAACAACATTGTTCTTCCTTCTCCTGGGATGGACTTGATTGAAGGGGATGCAGCCAGAGCAGAACTACAAGTTTGTTTGCCTATTGCTCTGGGGTTTCTGCTTCTCCCTTCCCATGAGGGAGATGGCGACAGCTTCATAAGGCCTTTGCAATTTCATATTTGCCTGAGAGAAGGGACATCAAACTGAAACCACTAATAGGAGCAATATACAATTTGGATTGGAAGAAAAAACAATTCTATTTAAATTTAATCCTCCCTTTCAACTTAGAAACTCTCCTACTGAAGAATGTTAAGGTTTGAAACTTACAGGAATGGAGCTATGTTGCAGTTACAAAGGGAGAAAATTTCATATTTTGCCATTTGCCTGCCTGTAAAATATCTTAATTTGGCGGTTGAATTCTTAGTCCTTAAAAAACACTAAGTTGACCATTTATTCAGGTTATCTATGCTCTTTTTAATGTTTGTAGAAATAAAGAGTTTGTATTTGTTTCTGGAAGATATTGAATTCATGAAATAAATACAGAAATAGCAGAATATACATATATTATATATATAATTTTTATAAGACCATGAAATAATTTGACAGGCAGAGATTTTCTTTAGTCAAACATTTGACTCAAAATATCTACCTTCATAGGTACACAATGGAGATACACTAATCTATGAGATTTTTTTGTTTATTAAAGCAAATGCTCAAAAGGAGAGCCCAGTTTTCCACATATCATATCTTTCATTTCTGATGTCTAGAATTTTTTAAATTTGATTCATAATTTAAGTCAAAAATGGGTACATTATTGGTGCATTGTAATTTCTGTTATCTGCTTTTTAATTGCACAGATATTTTCCAAATGGGCTTTCTGCTCATTTAGTGCTGTGACATTTCCGCAAACACTGAGTAGGTAAACACTCTCACATCGCCCTGAAGAGCAACACAAAAGTATCTTAAAATATTTGGGTTAAGCCCTGGCTAATGGCACAGTGGATAAGGCTTCAGCCTGCAAACCCAAAGGTTGCTGGTTCAATTCCCCAGCCAGGACACATAACCAGGTTGCAAGCCAGGTCTCCAGCCAGGTCCATAGCTGGAGGCAGGTGAAAGGCAACCATACACTGATGTCTCTCTCCCTCTCTGCCCCTCTCTCTTCCCCTATCTCCAGAAATAAAAAATAAAATCTTTAAAATATATATTTGGGTTAATACAATGCTATCAGTTGTATTAAACCAATATATTAAACACAATGCTCCTAATATTTCCCTTGGATGCACTCTAAGTACCATTGCCAATCCATGATATTAAGCTTTAAGCTGAGGTGTCAAATATGTTTTCAGAGTAAATATATATTTTTTAATAAAATCTTGGTAAATATAAACTGTAAGTAATTTTGTGAATAAGTTTTAATACTGCAAGAGGACCTTTTAGATTATTTTATTTATTTTTATAGAAGTTGCAGAATTGCCAAATAAATCAGAATGATAATGGGAATATTACTTGTCCTTTATCAATTCACCCAACCATCATGAATAAAAGAAACAGTATCATTTGTTAGCTAGAAAAAAAATTCATGTCTTATTCTGATTATGATCAATAGATTCATATATTCAAAAATGAAAGAATTTCAAGGCTGAAAATATCTTAAGGGAAAAACCAAAAGATTTCAAAGGGAGTTTCCAGAGGATGAAATGGGCACGTAGCAATGCCGAATCACTTTCCCAGTTCAAACAGTTAATATGAGCTGCAGACATGGAGATTCCAAGAAGATACTCTTTTCCCCCCTCCAGCTCCAAGGAAGACTGATGCTTCTACTTGATTTTCACCCACTTGGGAGGAGTTTGTGATAGAAAACATACTCATGTTAATTGAACAATTTTTAGCCAGTAATTATTTTGTTCAAGGTCAGAAATTAACTTGATGATTTCTTTTCAGTCAGCAAAACATAAAAATAAAAATAAAGAGAACAGTTGGATCTTTGTGATTTGAATAGATAAGGTGGTAAACTGACAGCTGATAAAAGTCATAAAAATATACATCTATTGACTTCTTTACACAGCAGAAAAATTTCTGACTGATGAATACAGATTCTTTGTAGACCAACTTATGAATAAAATAATTTTCATTGGAAAAAATAAAAATATTCAACATGTTGCTTTGTTAATTTAGTAAATGCAACATTGGAAATTGCAAAGTACCTGTAAATAATATGTACTATCAGTTATAACAAGCTGTAAACTACAAGAGTCTCACTTGGCAGTTATTTACACTCAGATATTTTTATTATTATAGGAAATATATGTTGTACATTCATAAATAATATTTTCATTTTATAATTTTGTGAGTGCTAGCCTGATATTATGAAAGGTGCATGTGTGTTTTAGTTGAAGGACCTAAGTTCATGTATTTCTCAACACTTATTAAGTAAGACTTTTAATGAGTTACTTAACATAAATAAGCTTTCCCAATTATAATATAAAGATAAGGGGGGGATAGCTATGTTATGAGTTACTTTTGAAGCTGAACTAAAGCTATAAAAGAATTTTTAAAATGTCCTATAAACTAATATATTTAAACATCTTAGTTATTTTTGCCATGGTTTACTGTCATTCAAACTATAAAAAGCTATTTTTCAGTGATGTGTATTTCCATCTATTTTAAGGTTCAGCCCTGTACTCTTATGGCAGAGTCTCATTTGGAAATTCAGTTTAAAAGGCACCTAAACTATCTATGAGGAAAATATATTACTAATGTAACCCTAGAACATCTGCCAAACAACTGAGGAACTGCTGGAATTTTTGCTGTGATCTGAGATACTTGTGAGTGCCATTTTTTAATATTCCCCTCAACCTTGATAGTACAGGCAGGTACACAGACCAGGCACCTGAGTTGACCTTCCTCGGGCACTCTCATGTGTCCAAGGCCCAACCCCTCATAGGCTCCAGCTGTCTCCAGAAGTGGTACCGGGGCAGAGCACCCTGGCCTTCCACCTGTGGCTGCCCCAGCTCCAGGCAACCCTCCAAGGTGGTCCCATACTCTGGATCTACCTTGCCCACACTCACCCAGCCTCAGCTACGCTGCCAATGTGGAGCCAGAATGATGTGCCCTGGGATTTCCCCTGGCCTGTGCCTGCCCCAACTTGGGCTGTCCCAGCAAGGCTAGGCTGGCAAGGCATGCCTCAGCGCCCCCTCCCCACCCACGGCCATGCCTGCTCCAGCTGGCTCGCCCATGCTGCTAAACACACAGAACTCACCCAGGGTCACATCCACACAAGCTGTTCTGTCAACACCAGAAAGGGTAGATGTTTTGTCTAATCTATAATTAAACACACACACACACACACACACACACACACACACACACACAGAGCCAAACAAAATGAGGAAACACAGGAACATGTTCTAAGTAAAATACAAAATAAAACCCCAGGGGGAAAAAAACACCTAATAATATGGAGGTTAGTAATTTACTTAACTGAAAGGTCAAAATAATGGGCATACAAAGAACAAAGAAGAAGGAACACAATGAGAAATTCAACAAAGGGTTAGAAAATATAAGAACTAACTAATCAGAACTAAAATACATTAAGTGAAATAAAAAATATGTTCGAAGAAATCTACAGAAAATTTTATGATATGAAAGAACAAATAACCAATCTGGAACAGTAAATAGTAGAAAATACAAAATAAGAACAGAAAAGATAAAAAAAGAATGAACAAACATTAGCAATAGTTTAAGGAGCCTCTGGAACATAATCAGGTCCTGACATCTGCACTACAGGGGCCTCAGAAGGAAAAAAGAGGGAAAGAGGCAGAAAATCTTAATCTGAGGAAGGAACAGAAATTCAGGCTCCAGAAGCACAAAGAGTCCCAAACAAAATAAACCCAAATGGAATCACACTAAGAAATATTATAGTTAAAAATCAAAAAGAATATAAAGTGCTGAAATGTAAAAACAGAACAAAACTTATAAGCAAGAATATCCTATTCTACCTGTCAGGGCTCTCTCACTCACAACTGAAGGAACGATAAAAAATAGTTTCCCAGACAAGCAAAAAATAAAGTAGTTAACCACTACTAAAGTGGCTTTATATGAAATGTTAAACAGTCTTGTTTAAGCTGAAGAGAAAATAAGAGACTAAAAATAAGAAAACATATGAAGGGAAAAAAATCTCATATATAGTAAAGGCAGTGAATCAGCTCCCTAAAACGCTAGTACAAAGGTTAGAAGACAAAAGTAGTAAAATCAACTATAACTACAGTAAGTACTTAGAGCTTCTACAAAAAATAAAAGATGTAAAATGTAATAATCAACAACATAAAATGTGGAGGGAAGGAGTAAAAATGTATTGCATTTAAATGCATTTGAACTTAAGTGACCATAAATAGACTGATAGATATGGGTATACATACATCTCATAGAATCCACTAACTAAAAAACCACAATGATAAGTAAAGAAGGAAAACCAAATATAACACTAAAGAAATTTTTTTAAAAACATAAAAAGAGATCAAGAGAAAAAGAAATAGAAAAGAACTGCAAAAATAACCCCAAAAATAACAAAATAGCAATAAGTGCAAAAATATCAAAAATTACTTGAATGGACAAAATACTCCAATCAAAAGATGCAATGTGGCTGAATGATTAAAAAACTATAAGATGTATCTATCTATATACTGCTTACAAGAAACTCACTCCAGATCTAAAGACACAAATAGACTGAATGTAAAGGATGGAAAAAGTATTTCATGCAAATGAAAACAAAAAAGAAAGCTAGGGTAGCAGTACACATATCAAAAAATAAACTTGAAGAGAATTCCATAATGATAAATAGGTCATTACAAGAAGAGGATACAACATTTGTAAATATTTACGTGCCCAACCTAAAATAGAAAACATATATTAACTGACATACAAGAATAAATTGACATTAATAAAATCATAGAAGGAGACTTGCATATACTACTTACATCAATGGACAGATAATTAGTCAGAAAAATAGCAAAGAAACATTGGCCTTAACTCATTAGGACCACATGGATGGAATTGTTAAACACAGAAGATTTCATCCCCAAACTGTGAAACACACAACACACTTTCTTTTTAAGTGCACGTGGAGCATTCTTTAGGATAGATCACATGTTAGTCCACAAAAATGCTTTAAAATCAAGATGAAAATCATATCAAACATATTTCTAACCATTTCTAACTATGAAACTAGGAATCAAATACAAGAAGAAACCTGAAAAATACCACAAATATGTGGAAACTAAACAACATGCCAATAAACAATCAGTGAGTTAATAGACAGATAAAAGAGAATATAAAAAAAAATATGTTGAGACAAATGGAAATGGAAATGCAACTTTCCAAAATCAATGAGGCAGCAGCAGCATTTCTAAGAGGGACATTTATAATGATCTGGGCCTGCCTTAAGAAAGAAAAAAAATTCTAACTTCAAAACTAGTAGAAAGATTAAAATAAAGACAGAAAAGACATAAAGACAAAAAGTGTCAATGCGACTATAGTTGTTGTTTTTCTTTATTTAATTTTATTGTTGCTGTATTACATCCATCCCATTTCCCCTCCCCTCTCTCCCCTTCCCCACTCACCCACTCCCCACAAAAGTCAATCCCACTTGTTGTCCATGTCCATGGTTCTTCCATGCTCGTTCCTTGACTAAACTGCTCCCCTTCTTTGCCTACTCCTCCCCTCCCAACAGTTGGTTTTTAGAAAGATAAATAAAATAGATAAACTTCAACCAGACTTATCAAGAAAAAAAGGAGGTAAGGGTAAGAAACAAAATCAAAACTGAAAGAGAAGTTAAAACTAACACCACAGAAATAAAAAGGATCAGGAGATTACCATAAACACTTGTGTGCTAACAAGTTGGAAAACCTAGTAGGAATTAATAAATTCCTAGAAACACAATATTCCAAAACTGAATCATAAAGAAATATAGAATCAAAATAGTCTGATTACAACCAATAAAATTCAACCAGTAATTAAAAGAATGAAATTCCAAGGCCATTTTCACAGTTGAATTCTACCAAACATTTACAATAGATTTAATACACATCCTTCTCAAATTATTCCAAACCATTTAAGAGAAAGAAATGCTTCCAAATTTATTTTACAAGGCCAGCATTACTTGACCCAAACCCAGACAAAGCCACCAAGGAAAAGAAAACTACAGGCCAATATTCCACATGAATGTGGATGCAAAATTCTTCAGTAAAATATTAGCAAACTGAATTGAACAATACATTAAAAAGACCATATGTTATAATCAAGTGGCCTTTACTTCAGGGACAGAAAGATGATTCAACTTCATAAATCAATGGACATAATATACCATGTTAACAAAATAAATAATAGAAATAATATGATTATACCAATAGAATCAGAAAAAAAAACATTAAAATTGAGCATCCATTTATGATGTAAACCCTTAAAGTGGGTATAGAGTGAATGTACTTCAACATACTAAAGATTATAAATGACAAACCCACAGGTAAAATTATAATCAATAGCAAAAAGCTGAAAGTTTTTTCTATGAGATTAGAAAAAAAGAAAAAGAGGCCCACTCTCACCACTATTATTCAATATAGTACTGGAAGCACTAACTACAAGTAGACAAGGAAAATAAATGAAAAACATCCACATTAGACAGAAAGAATTAAACTTGTCACTATTTTCAGATAATAAAATACTATATATAGAAAACCCTTAATTGAGTAAAGTCCCACAATACAAAACTAATATACAAATAGGTAATTTCTTTGCAAAAATAATGTGCTATCAATAAGAGAAATAGGGAGCAAAAAGGGGATGGATGTAATACAACAACAATAAAAATTTAATAAACATTCCAAAAAAAAAAAAATAAGAGAAATAATTACATTTACAATTACATTAAAAAAATACTTAAGGAATAAGTATAACCAAGAAGTTGAAAGACATACACTTTGAAAACTATAAGATATTGTTGAAAGAAGCCCTAGCTGGAGACTCAGTGGATAGGTGCCAGCCTGCAAACCCAAAGGTTGCTGGTTCAATTCCCAGCCACAGCATGTAACCAGGTTGTAAGCCAGGTTGTAAGCCAGGTCCATTGCTGAAGGCAAGTGAAAGGCAACCATACATTGATGTTTTTCTCCCTTTCTTCCTCCCTCTCTGCCTTTCTCTTTAAAAATAACTAATAAAATCTTAAAAAAAAAAGACATTGTTGAAATAAATTGAAGATGGCATAAATAAATGGAAAGATATATGTTGTGCTTATGTATTGGAAGAATTAATATTATTTAATATTCTTAAAAGGACTACATTATGCAAAGCAATCTGCAGATTCAATGCAATTCTCATCAAAATATCAATGGCATTTTTTCACAAAAGTAAAACAAAGAATCCTAAAATGTGTATGAACCTCAAACAATTTTGAGAAAGAAGACAAAGGCTGGAGGTATGCTCCTTTATTCCAAACTGTACTACAAAGCTATCATAAAAGAAAAAAATATGGCATGAAAACAGACACATAGATTAATGGACTAGAAAGGAGAGTCCAGAAATAAACTCATGTATTTATGGCCAATTAATCTATGCAAAGAAGGCAAGAATATATAGTAAAGAAAAGGTAATCTGTTAAATAAACATTGTTGGAGAAACAAGGCAAACACCTGCCAAAAGAATAAAACTTAACCACTATTTTATACCATATTCAAAAATAAATCCAAAATGGTAAGGAATTGTTTATAAGGCCTAAAACCATAAAACTTCTAGAAGAAAACATAAGCAGTAGGGTCTTTGACATTGGTGTTAGCAATATTTTTTGAACCACTCTTCTCAGGCAAGGACAACAAAAACAAAAAACATTTTTAAATTAAAAAGTAATCCCTGGATGGTGGCATAGTGAATAGGGCGCCAGCCTGTGATCCCAAAGGTTGCTGGTTCAATTCCCACCCAGGGCACATAATCGGGTTGCAAGCCAGGTCTCCAGCCAGGGCGCCAGTCAGCTGGAGGCAGATGAAAGGCAACCATATATTAATGGTTCTCTCCCTCCCTGTCTCTATCTTTTCCCCTCTCTCTAAAAGTAATAAATAAAATCTTTAAAAATAAATAAAAAATAAAGGCCCTGACTGGTGGCACAGTGGATAAGGTGCTGGCCTTTGAACCTAAAGGTCACTGGTTCGATTCCCAGCCACGGCAACATAAACAGATTGCAAGCCAGGTCTCCAGCCAGGTCTGTGGCTGAAGGCAGGTGAAAGGCAACCATACATTGATGTCTCTCTCATTCTCTGCCTCTTCTTTCCCTTCCCCTCTCTCTAAAAAATAATAAATAAATTTTTTTAAATATATTTTTAAAATAAATAAATAATTAAATTAAAAATAAGAACAAAGAGCTTATAGAGTAAGTATATAAATAAATTATTTTTGTACAGATATACAATGAGTATTTTAAGCCATCATTATAAAAGAATTTAAAAGATTTTTAAAAGTTAAAAAGTTTTAAAGTAAAAATGTTATAGTAAGCAAAAGTTCATTTATGTTTGAATAAGGAAAAATACATAACTTTAACATAGACACATTGCGTAGTGTTTATAACATTGCAGTGGTGTACAGTAGTATCCTAGGTCTTCACATTTACTCCCCCACTCCCAGCAACTTTCAGTCTTGTAAACTCCATTCATTCATTGTAAGTGCCCTACAAAGGTGTACCACTTTTATGTGTTATTCCATACTTTTATTGTCCCTTTTCTGTGTATAGCTACGTTAGAATGCACTGATACTTACCATTGTGTGACATTTGCCAATAGTATTCAGTACAATAACATGCTCTACAGGCTCGAACAATATGCTTTGTCATACAGCCTAGGGTGTAGTAGGCTCTGCCCTCCAGGTTTGTGTGAGTGTGTTCTCTGATGTTCACACAGGAAGAGACCACCTAATGACTCATTTCTGGGAGTGTATCCCTACTGTTAAGTGATATGGGATAGCACACATTATTTTAATTGAACAAGATGCATTTTCTTTTTTTCTTTTTTTTTAAATTTTATTGTTGTTGTATTACATCCATCCCTTTTTTGCTCCCCTCTGTCCCCCTCACCACCCACCCTTTCCCCCCAAAGTCAATCCCACCTGTTGTCCATGTTCATGGTTCCTTTATACTAGGTTCTTGTCTAAGCTGCTCCCCTTCTTTGCCTCTGCCTCCCCCCTCCCCCCAACCCCTTTCCCCCTGACCACTGCAGGCCTATTCCTTGTATTCATACACTTGGTTCTGTTTTGCTTGTTGTTAGTTTTGCTCATTATTGTCCC
>PVIW01002913.1:0-157472 GCA_004026585.1 Noctilio leporinus
CTAGTTGTTATTGGCCTATTCAGGCTTTCTGCTTCTTCTGGGTTCAGTTTTGGTAGATTATACCTTTCCAGAAATGTGTCCATTTCATCCAGGTTGTCATATTTTTTTGTCATAGAGTTGTTTGTAGTAATTTCTTACAATCTTTTGTATTTCTGAGGTATCAGTTGTGATTTCCCCTCTTTCAGTTCTGATTCTGTTTCTTTGGGTCCTCTTTCTCTTTTTCTTGATGAGTCTGGATAAAGGCTTGTCAATTTTGTTTATTTTTTCAAAGAACCAACTCCTGGACCTGTAGATTCTTCAAATTGTATTTTGAATCTCTGAGTTATTTAGTTCTGCTCTGATCTTGATGATTTCCTTCCTTCTACTTGTTCTGGGCTTTGTTTGTTGTTGCTCCTCTAGTTCTTGCAGCTTTGTGGTTAGGTCGTTTTTATAAACTTCTTGTAACCTTTTTTGGAAGGTCTGTATTGCTATAAATTTCCCCCTGAGAACTGCCTTTGCTGTATCCCATAGGTTTTGGGCTGTTGTGTGGAACAGCCTTTTGATCCAGCAATTCCATTACTAGGACTATACCCGAAGAACCCCAAAACACCAATTCAGAAGAACCTATGTACCCCTATATTCACAGCAGCACTATTTACAATAGCCAAGTGCTGGAAACAACCTAAGTGCCCATCAGTGGATGATTGGATTAAAAAATTTGGTACATTTACACCATGGAATACTACACAGCAGAAAGAAAGAAGGAACTCCTAACCTTTGCAACAACATGGATGGAACTAGAAAGTATTATGCTTAGTGAAATAACCCAGTCAGTGAAAGACAAATACCATATGAGCTAACCCATTACAGGACAATAATGAACAAAACAAACAAATAAATAAAACAGAGCCAGATACATGAACACAATGAACAGATTTCTAGTGGGTAGAGAGGAGAGGGGAGGGGGAAGGGGAGAGAATGAGGCAAAGAAGGGAAGCAGTTTAGTCAAAGAACTAGTATGGAAGAACCATGGACATGGACAACAAGTGGGATTGACTTTGGGGAGGAGGAGGTAGGTGGGGAAGGGACCAGAGGGAAAGAAAAAGGAGATGGATATAATAAAACAACAATAAAATTAAGTTTTAAAATAAAAGAAAAGTGGAGGAAATGGTAGTATCTATATTAAGATATTGTTGTGAGGATCAGTAGGATTTATTTATGTATTTATTTATTTATTCATAGAAACAGGGGAAGGGAAAGAGAAAGAGAGGGAGAGAAATATCAATGTGTGGTTGCCTCTTGCATGCCCCCAGTTGGGGACCTGGCCAGCAATCCAGGCAAATGCCCTGCCTGCAAATCAAACTAGTAACTTTTTGATTCACAGGCCGGCACTCAGTCCACTGATCCACATCAGCCAGAGCAGGATCAATAGAATTAATGTACACACAATACTCAGTGGGGCTCCTGGTATTTGGGAAGCACAGTGTGTGAGAGATTGTTACTATTATTGTTGTTAGTGAAAAGTTATTAGTGGCACTTTTTTCTCCTCTGAAAATTAGTTTTAAGAAATTAGTTCAAATTTTGTAATTTGTGGAAAGTCTGTGACTAAAAACCAATGGATTTTGAAACATTTCCATTAGTTAAGCGGTGGTCAGTGTTGACTAGATGTAGTGGGAGACACACTTCTATAGATTTTATACTGGGCTGAAAACTAGAACAAGAAGATACTGATTTTAATACTCTTTTTGCCCCCTTCATGTTTCACAGTTACAGATAATTTATTTTTGTGCTCTGCACAAATAAAGTATATGTGTCCATCTCATTTACTTGGAGCCTCACTCATGTGTCAAAGCTTATTCTTTAAATCAGCTTCTCTACAAGTATAGTTTGTTAGTAAATGAGCAGGAAGTTAACTATTGCTTACCTTGATTTATTTTGTAATCTTTTCATGTGTTTTAGTGAAATCTTTCCAAGTGATGACTTTTTGCTTTTAAATAGTATAATAATGAAAACCTAACAAAACTAGTGAAGACATTTAAGTAATTACATATGATTCCATACATAGGAATTGTCTTTTCTTCTTGCACAAGTAGGAATGGGTTTTCTGTCAATTAGTTCTTCAGATATTTGGAATATTTGTCTCTTATGTAGCTTTTGCTTGAAATTAAGAACTTAATAATATGAACCAAGTATGTAGCATATACAATTGTATGTATACAAATTCACCATGGTCAAGATTGGCCAACTCAGCCTCACATTCCCTATCCGACATCCATCTCGTCACTGTGATGCTCAAAGCAAGGACAGCATTTTGCATCTTATTCCCATATCAATGTCTACGCTAGAGAGCTATGTGCCTTTTTCAGTCTCATTTTCTTTTAAGTGTACAATGAAGTTTTCAAGAGGCAACATGTCAAAATAGATCAAAAGAAGATATGAGAATCAAACATAGAGATTTTAAAAATGTAAAATAGTGCCACTATCTTCATTCCTTTTTTTTTTATTGTATTGTTGTTGTATTACATCTATCCCCTTTTTGCTGCCCTCTGTCCCCCTCCCCACCCACCCATTCCCCCCAAAGTCAATCCCACCTGTTGTCCATTTCTTTTGTCTTTAAA
The DNA here is from genome assembly GCA_004026585.1 of Noctilio leporinus. NCBI lineage: Eukaryota > Metazoa > Chordata > Mammalia > Chiroptera > Noctilionidae > Noctilio > Noctilio leporinus. The sequence goes on from PVIW01002913.1 coordinate 2,598, forward strand.
AAGTGTTTCAATGAAAAATGTTTTTATATTAATATTTAATTAAATTGTTAATAATAGAAATAATTTTAAAACATTTCTTAGTTATGACTTATAGTTCAGTAAATATTATTAGATGTAAACTGTGTAAACAAAAACTTTTGGGGACTCTCAGTAATTTTTAAGAATGTTAAGGGGCCCTAAGACTAAAATAACTAAGTCTTCTGACCTACACTATTTCCTTGGTGTGAACAAGACACAGAAGAAGGTGATGTTTGGCCTCTAGTCATTCTCCTTGTATATTCTCTGACAATTATTTACCTTACCTAATGCTTTGCTTCTGGGGTAGAAGGGAAGGAGAGCAATAGAGTGAGCCAAAGAAATATGAAATGCTATGTGGGTACATGTCTCCTTTCTAGATAATCAGGTGCCTATAGTATGGCATATTAAAGAGATGACATTTTTTCTTTATTTAGTAAAGTAAGTAGAATTACTGAACTAATTGAATGTGATTATGACTGATTCTGTGAAGTACTTGAATTTTAAGCAATCCAAGTCCATTGCACTTTATGGCAAAGAAACTAGAGCTGGTCTGGATGACAGGACCTGCTCTGAGTACCTGTCCTCTCAGTGAGCAAATCAAGAATCCAACTTGAGGTTTTGGTCCCTAGTTTTATTATACTGTTATGTACCTCACAGCAGTGAATATTTATCCATGTTTTCAATCAAAATGAATTATTTCTATAATTGTACATAACCATATGTATAATACTACTTTGAGTAAAAGGCTAAAATATGAACTAATAAATCTGGAAAGGAATATTGGAAAACTATAAATACTGGTATTTGTCAAAAGGCTAGCTACAGAGGTTCAACTTTAAATTCCAAAATAACATGTAATTCTCCCTGTAATGTTGGCAAATTATTCCATTAGCCTGTAAAACCCTTTATTTGGGGATTTTAAAGGGTTTATAATTATACCTCTACTTTCAAAGCCATATCATTATCCATTCAGTTAATGGAGTGCATTGATAAAATCACAGTATCCCCTGTTGTACACTAAAACTATGAAGTAGAATAATTTAAGGAAATTACTTATAGAGTTAATATATGCTAAATATGTTTAATTACACTGCAGAACTTAGTTTGCTGCAGCATACACACAATTATTTTTAATTATAAAAACAGATATTTTGGAGATTTATGTTCAGCCCATTGCACTGCTTGTTAATACCACTTTTCTTCATTGCTTCCAGAAGTAAACCAAAGAAAATGTTAATTTGTGCCAGAATAGTCTTCTTACTAAAAAGCTTATGTGTATTTTAATGTCGACATTCTCCAAAATTGAAAAGCTACCAAAACCTTGTTGGGCTTCATTTAAAATACATACTTATTACCAAGAGATGGTAAGGAAACTAACAAAAGAATCAGCTTAAAGATGCAATGATATTTACCTCTCAGGAGCAAATCTAGAGCAATAAGCAACTTTTGCTTTAATTATAAACTTTTCTTTATTGCTTGTGTTTTAGTCATATAATTATTACTTTGACTAAAATTAAATGTAAGAAAATGCAATCATGTATACAGAATAACAAAGAACAGTGCTCACTCATGAACTTTCTGGTACAACCTGTTTCTGTTAATTTAAGTAGAGAAAGGATAGTTGGACAGTGAATGTTCACATGTTGAAGACAGATCTAATATAAATAAATGTAAGAATTTCCAGATTCTAGACAAAATATTACTTTGTTATCATTTTTTCACATTGTGATATTAAATAATAGTTTATAATATATAAACACTTCTTATATATTATCTGTCAACAAAAATCCCAAGACATCTTAATAATAATAAAGCAGTGAAGTGACTATTCATGTCAAAGTGTAAGCTCACCAGTGTCTATGAATCTGCCTTGTGTACACCAATCCTCAGTCCTTGAAGTTGCAAGTCTGAATATTATAACTATTCAGAAAATAATAGACCTCATTATAGGAAAATGCATCACCTAATGAAGCTCAAAAATATAAATTTTGGTGGACTACTTTATTTAGTGACATCATCTTACTATTAAATAAATAATATTGAGTGTATAGAAAACTAATAAGTTAGTAAATAAAATTTCAGAATAAAGAATTTTTGTTTATGAAGTGCATGTTGTACTTTTCTTAGCATATACTATACCAATAGTGGAATATAATAATCAAATTAAAAACAGGACATTTTAATAATTGTCATGTTATAAAATCTATAGTGATTCCACTACTGGGAATATAGCTGACAAATCTGGAAACAGCAATTCAAAATAATTTGTGTACCCCTATGTTCATAGCAGTGCTATTTACAATAGTCAAGTGCTGGAAACAACCTAAGTGCCCATCAGTAGATGAATGGATATAAAAATTATAGTATACTTATACAATAGATACTAAGCAACAGAAAGAAAAAAGGAATTCCTACTTTTTGTGGCAGCATGGATGGAGCTAGAGAGTAGTATGCTAAGTGAAATAAGCCAGTCAGTGAATGACAAATACCATATGATTCCACTTACAAGAGGACTGTAATGAACAAAGTAAACTAATAAGCAAAATAAAATCAAAGAACAGACAGTTCTATAGAACAGACAGACAGTTGTAAGAGGGGTTTGGGGAAGTGGGTGGTGACTGAAAGAAGGTAAAGGGGCTAGTCAAAGAACACACATGAATCACCCATGGACATGGGCAACAGTGTGGGGATTGTCTTTGGAAGTGGGTCAGGCTGGGTGGAGGGAGGCAAAGAGGAAAAAACTGGGACAACAATAATAACATAAACAATAAAATATTTTTTATAAAGAAAAAAGATTACTGAGCTAAAAAATACTTGAAGAAATAATGGCTCAAACTCCTCAAATTTGGTGAAAGATATAAGCCTATAGATTCAAGAAACTGAATATATCACAAACAGAAAAAAAAAACTTCTAAAAATCAAAAGCAAATAAAGACTTCTGAAAACAGAAACAAAAGCAATTACCAACTAGGGAATAATGATTCAGATGAAAAAAGTTTCTTCTTGGAAATTTGAGGGACAGAAGAAAGAGGTAAACATTTTCAAAATCCTGAAACCAAAGTAGTCAACCCGGAATTCTTTATTTAGAAAAAAATATTTTTCAGGAAAGAGGTGAAGAATGACAAGAGAATTTGTCACCAGCAGATCACAGTAATCAAAACAATTTGGTACTGGCATAAGAATAGACATATAGATCAGTGGAACAGAATAGAGAGCCCAGAAGTAAACCTAAGACTCTACGGTCAATTAATATTCAACAAAGGGGTAAAGAACATAAAGTGGAGTGAAAATAGCCTCTTTAACAAGTGGTTTGGGAGAACTGGACAGGGACATGAAAAAAAATAAAGCTAGATCACTAACCTACACCATACACCAGAATAAACTCAAGATGGATAAAGAATTTAAACATAAGCTGTGCTGCCATAAAAGTTCTAGAGCAAAACATAGAAAGTAAAATTTCAGATATCCCACACAACAATATTTTCAACAATACTTCTCTAAGGACAAGGGAAATAAAGAAACAAATAAACAAATGGGAGTACATCAAACTAAATAGTTTCTGCTCAGCTAAAGAAAACATCTGCAAAATGAAAAGTGAACCAGTTGTATGGAAAAACATATTTGCCAATGGCATTTCAGATAAAGGTTTGATCTCCAAAATACCTAAAAAACTAATATGACTCAACACTAAGGAAACAGACAACCCAATTAAAAAATGGGCAAAGGACCTGAAAAGACACTTGGCTGAGGAGGACATACAAAGGGTCCATAGTCATAGGAAAGAAGGTTCAACATCACTAGCCATCAGAAAAATGCAAATTAAAACCACAATAAGATACCATATCACACCTGTCAGAATGGCCATCATCAACAAATCAACAAACAAGTGCTGGCAAGGAAGTGGGGAAAAGGGAACCCTCGTGCATTGTTGGTGCAGACTGGTGCAGACTGGTGCAGCCACTATGGTAAACAATATGGGATTTCTTCAAAAAAATTAAAATGGAACTGCCTTTTGACCCAGCAATTCCACTGCTAGGATTATACCCGAAGAACCCTGAAATTCCAATTTAGAACTTATGTACCCTTATGTATTATTGTAAATAATCAGCATTATTTATAATAGCCAAGTGTTGGAAACAGCCCAAGTGCCCATCAGTGGATGAATGGATCAAAAAGCTTTGGTGCATTTACACAAATGAATACTATGCAGCAGAAAGAGACAACATGGATGCAATAACATGGATGGAGCTGGAGAGCATTATGTTTAGTGAAATAAGCCAGGTGGCAAAAGACAAACACCACATGATCTCACCTAATACAGGAGTCTGATGACCAGAACAAACAAACAAGCAAAATAGACCAGAGGCATGGAAACAAGAAACAGAATTTCAGTGTCCAGAGGGGAGAGGCGAGGGGGAGAAAGAGGCAAAGAAGGGGAACACTTTTAGTCAAGGAACTAGTATAAATGACCCATAGCCATGGACAACATGTGGGATTGACTATGGGAGACGGGATGCGGAGGGTAGGGTAGGGGAGAGCAGTGGAGGAAAATGGGATAAATGTAACACAACAACAGTAAATTTTAAAAATATATAAAATAAAATAAAATGGATAAATGAAGCTCTTTAGACAGAAATAAAATGATAATGAAAGGTCATTTGGAACATCACAAATACAAAAAAATAGCAATGAAGTTACATAGATTGCATATTGTATAAAATTATCAAAGTGACAAAATTATAGTGATGGAATATAGATCAGTGATTGCAAGGGAATTAGGGTTGGGAGTGTGATTATTAAAATGTACCCCAAAGGAAAAAAATTAAAATCTGATTTTTTTCTGATAGATTGCTGTATTGAACATGATGCTTATACACATAAAGTTCTCAAAGTTAACCCACTGACATTGCAATCATTAACTAAGGAAGTTTTATACATAAAAGAATGACAAACTAAAGTAAATGTGGAATGTAATTGGATGTTAAAATGCTTAAATAATGCTTCAGTGATCAATGATATTATATCCTACAAAGAGGAAATATAAAATATAAAAATATAAATATAGATATAATAAAACTAGTACATTATTTATTTGCTACCTTTATCTAAAAATAGATTTATCCTGAATTCTATTTATTCTGTTTGAAGAAACAGAAAATATGATCTTTTGATGAAGACAAATCTGCATTAATCCTCTGAAATCTCATCAATCCACCATTCTCTTTTGTTTTCACACTATTCATTGCTTTGTTGAATTTTACATATTTGGGTTTTTAATGAGTTTTTTTCTCATTGAATTCACCACTGAGGTTGGGGCTTATGACTACAGAGCATCTGGACATAATTTATTATTGTTATTGTGTCAGTTGGTCGATATACTATGAAAGTGGTTTGGCATGGGAATGTCTTTCTGAATTCCCTTCACACAACTATGTTCCTTTTTAAATGTAATTAAACACTAAATATGAACCTCTGATTAATGAAAAGGTCTCTAGTGATCTCATAACTGAATTATGGTATTTTAATGCCATGGAACTTTCATTTTATTCTTGCATGTATTAAGTGCTTTTATTAGTATCTTGTGCATAGTAGGCATTTTTAAAAAGATTTGATTTATTATTAGAAAGGGGAAGAGAAAGAGGCAGAGAGGGAGAGAGACCATCAGTGTATGGTCACCTTCCTCCAGCTACAGACCTGGCTGGAGACCTGGCTTGCAGCCTGGTTTTGTTGCCCTGGCTGGGGAATCAAACCAGTGACTTTTGGGTTTGCAGGTCGGCACCTTATCCACTGTGCCACCTGCCAGGGCATAATATGTATTTTTAATTATTTCAAAAACAATCTTCTCTTTCCAAATGTCACAAAATTATGTAACAAATCCTGTGATTAGTAATAACCAATATGTTTGTAGCACCTACTATGTGCCAAACTCTACTTTAAGCACTTTGCATACACACATTAGCTGATGTAATCCTCACAACAGTAGATATTAATCTGACCACATTTTGCAGGAACTGAACAAAAAGAATAATTTTCTCAGACTCAGACAACAAGTAACAGCAATGTTTTGAAATTAGGACATTGGATGCTACAATTTATCTTATATAATACTGCCTATTTTCATAATGAATCCCCCTGAAAATACCTTTAGTAGAGATTTCTCAAAAGCTTGGTTTTGTGATGGTTAAATCATATCAAACACATTTACAAAATAAAATACACAGGCCCTTTGAGCAGTGTCCTCAAAAATGGCTGCTATACAGTACAGAGATACATTAGATGAACCACTGGCAATGGAAGAAAAATATTAGAATTTATATTTTTATTATATTTATCCTGTTTTTAATTTGGGAGATATTTTCTATTATTTAAAAAATAGGTAAAATGTGATATAGTATAGTAGTATATATGACTCATAAATAGGTATGAGTACAAGTATATGGTATTTTTAAAAAGATTTTATTTATTATTTTTAGAGAGAGGGGAAGGGAGAGAGGCAAAGAGGGTGAGAGATCAGTGTATGATTGCCTTTCATCTGCCTCCAGCTAAGGACCTGGCTGGAGACCTGGCTGGATACCTGGCTTGCAACCTGGTTATGTTCCCTAGCTAGGAATCCAACCAGCGACTCTTGGTTTTCAGGCTGGCGCCTTATTCACTGTGCCACCAGCCAGGGCCTGTGGTAGCTTTATACTTTAAAAAATGTTATTGGTATATTAGCTATAAAGTTTGGAGGTAATCATCTTATAGTGTTATGCTTAGTGAAGATCATATGCTTAGGTAGAAACTACCCAGAATTTAGAGAAAAATAGCATTTATGTCAATAAGGCATATATCATTCAGTCTCTGTTAGAGTATGTGAGAGTAGTAGTTGTTTTTTTTTTCTGAATCTCCATTTCTTATCTATGTAATGAGAATATTAAGTACTTTATAGTTTTATTGCGATGATTGAGTGAAATGTATGTGAGTTTTTAAAAGCATAAATCCATGCAATGGCTAATGACTCAAGTATTATTCAGCAACACTTTGAAGTGGCATTCTGAATGTCTGGGGAAAGCCCATAGAGAAACATTTTTACAAAGGGGAGCTTCTGGGCTCTTTACTATACTTTGTATAGTAAAGTCAGACAATCTCCTAGAGGCACTGTCTCCTCCACTTCACTTCCTGCTGCTGGTATTTCTGAAGTGCATTAATAGGCTTTTAAGAAGCCACACTAGCCTCTGACTAGGCCAATTTGAGCTTGATATAAGCAAACAAAATGATTAAAAATCTGAAAAGAAAGAAAATAGTTTTTCTTTAAAGGTCTACCTTTGAAATGAAAAATGAAAAATCAGTTGAATTAATAATTTGACTTGTGACTATATCCAGGACATTGATATTAATATTTTTTTTCTGAAAGGATCCACATAATTCCCAATGCACATTTTCATGTATTCTCTAATACCACAAAGCTGAGTAAGCATAATCAGTAAATGTCTACTAACAATATTAACCTATATTTTAAATCTCAAATCCATGCATTAATAGTTAAGTAGGTATATAATAGTTTCTTCTGCATTTTTTATACTTTCTATAATCAAATATAAAATACATTCATATTAGTGTATTATTGAATCTAAGAAATCTGAGTGTTTTGAATATTTCTCAAAATTTTTGACTAAAAACATTTGGAATTATGTTTATTTGCTAACATAACAAGGCTCTAAATTTTACTAAATAGGGTGGGAAATATCAACATACAAATTTCTCATTCATAAGCTCTTCAATAACTGAAATCGGATTATTAGAAACTGCAAAAGTGGAAATAAAACTTTTGCAGATGTGTATTTTGGCAAAATAACAGTTATATTACCAAAACTTATCATAATATAAATATATAATTATGTGTGATTCTAAGATACCTGGACCTAGGATTACTTAACTAATAGAAATAATATAATATATTAATAAATATTTCAAGATAAATTGTACATCGATTTAATTAACACATTTTTTAAATTGATCTTACCTTACCCCCACTACATAACAATGGGACATGGGTCATGGTCCAAGGAATGTACCATGAGCCCAGACAAAATTCTGATATCTTCTATACAAACAAATCACACACAGTACACATCACCTCCTATGTCCTCCACCCTGCTACCAAATTATTTGATGTGTATTCCATTCCTCAGTAAAAATGACATGAAGATGGGGTTGACAGAAGGAAGAAGACATAATGTCAAGTTAGCTGTAGTCTCATATTTTCATCATCTTCATGAATCCTTCTGGCAGTATGACAGACAAGGTATCTCAAACCACCTTCCTGATATAAACCATATACAAAACAATTGCTGAATGAAATACAATAAACATTCTCATCAACTCATAGTTGAAAGTAAAAAAATAAAGGAAAATTTCTGATAAAATCCTGATAGAATATTGTGCACATTCATTAATACCATAAACCTAGAGAATTTGTGTTCCAAAGGTTATAAAGAGGTCAAGAGACAGTAACTGACTCTTATGGTATTCAGAGATTTCAGTTTTAACCTAGATTGACTCTTATATATACTCACATAAAAGTGTTCATATGCATACATTAGCATTTTAATAGTTAAAATTGGAGACATTCTAAACATAGCAACTTGTCTATTGATATTTATATACATATTGATAGACACAAATATACATCATTCAGTGCATTCCATAAACATAATGATAAAAACATTGCAAAAAAGTAATTAAAATGATACTATTTATACATAATATTAAAACAGCAAAAAATATTATTTCTTGTTTGGAGATATTTATATGTGTAGGCAGAGCATAGGAATTATAATAACCTGAGAGGCTGAGAGGATAATGTAGTTTGAAAACATTATACATTTAGTTTCAATTTTATTAAAAAGGTTTTCTTTTTAAACTGGATCATAAGTATATTGAAGTTCAGTTTATTATTTTTGTCAAGCTTTAGATATTTAATAATTAAACATAATTTAATTTATTCCTGAAAAAATCTAGTTCATTTAATTTTAATAGGCATTGATTGTGTTTTGGTTGTCACTTTCCAATGTAATAAAAAAAACTTACCAAATCACATGTTCCAATAAGAGATTACATTATTCTTTTTGGGTCATGAGTTTAAAATGAATAGATTATTTGATCAATGATGACATCATAAGGTTACCATAAACTTTAATTTTGAAGAGCTTGATCTCATTCTGTGAGAGGGAATAGCTTATGATTTTTAAACAGTGCAAGTTTATTTCAACTTTTTATTCCTTTATATTTTATTTATTTATGTGTGTTGTATTTTTTCATTACCATTTAGTCCCCTTATATCTTCTCCACCCCCAAATCACCACACTGTTGTTCATGTTATGAGTCCTTTTTCTTTTTTGTTCAATCCCTCCACTCTTACCCTTCCCCAGCCTTAGCTGTGACCCTGGTCTCTATCTATGAGGCTGTCTCTATTTTGCTTATTAGCTCAGTTTGTTCACTAGATTCTATATATTAGGGAAATCATGTAATATTTGTCTTTACCTGACTGGTTTATTTCATTTAGCATAATGCTCTCCAGGTTCATCCATACTGTCATGAAGGATAAGATTTTCTTCTTTTTTTGGCTGAGGAATATTCCATTGGATAAATGTACCATAGTTGTTTTATCCACTAATCTACTGATGAACACTTGGGCTGCCTCCATATCTTGGTCATTGTAAATAACACTGCAATACACATAGGGGTCCTTATGTTCTTTCAAATTAGTGTTTTGGATTCCTTCAAATATATTCCCAGAAATAGAATCCCTAGGTCAACGACAGATCCATTTTTAATTTTTGGAGGTATCTCTATACTGTTTTCCACAGTGGCTGCACCAATCTGCATTCCTATCAACAATACAAAAGGGTTCCCCTTTCTCTACATCCTTGCCAACACTTGTTGTTTATTGATTTACTGAGAATAGCCAGTTTGACAGGTGTGAGAATATGTCTCCTTATGGTTCTATTTTTATTCTTTAAGAGGCTTTATATATTTTTGTTGTGTTTTTCTTTATTACTATTTAATCCCTGCTTCCACAATCAACACACTGTTGTCCATGTCCATGAGTCCTTCTTCCTTTTCGCTTGATCCCTCCACCTACTAACTCAACCTCACCCTGTAATTGTCAACCTGCTCTCTATGTTTTAGTTTGTCTCTATTTTGCTTGTTAGTTCATTTTGTTCATTAGATTCCACATATGAGTGAAATCATATGGTATTTGGCTTTCTCTGACTGGCTTATTTCCCTTAGCATAATGTTCTCCAGGTCCATGTTGTAAAGGGTAATTTTTTTTTCTTTCTTATGGCCAAATAGTATTCCATTTTGTAAATGTCCTATTGCGTTTTATCCACTAATATACTGATGGATACTTGAGCTGCTTCCATAACTTGGCGATTGTAAAAAATGCTGCAATGAACATAGGGGTGCTTATGTTCTTTCAAATTATGTTTGGGATTTCTTTGGATATATTCCCAGAAGTGGGACTCCTGGGAAATTTATAAATTTCTGTTGTCTGATTTTGTAAATCAAACTTCACGTTTTAGAGCAGTTTTAGTTTTATAGAAAAATCGAGTACACCAGAGGGGAAAAATGTTATCCTTGGTCAGCCTACCTTGGCACATCATTATCATCGAAAGTCCATAGTTAACATTCACTCTTGGTGTTGTACATTCTTGGATTTGGATAATTATGTTACAGCATGTATATACCATTATACCATTATACAATCCTAACACTCCTCTGTGCTCTGTCTGTTCATCCCTCTCTCCCCTTTGGTTGTCTTTGCAATCAAAAATTTTATAATTTTTAAAATAGCTTTACCTCCTAGAAGGTCATATAGTTGTAATCATACAATATGATTTTTAGACTGAATCCTTTCATTTAGCAATATGCATTTAATGTTTGTCATGAAATGGGTCTTCTAACCCATTTCTTAGTGCTGAATAATAGTTCATTATCTGGATACACTACAGTTTAGTTATCTGTTCACTTTCTGAAGGACATCTTGGTTGCTTGTAAGTTTGTACAATTATTAATAAAGCTCATATAAACCTCCAAATGAGGCATTTGTGTGGACATAAGTCAGTTTATAGCTCCTTTTGATAAAAACCAAGGAGTTCAATTGCTGAATCATATGATAACAATAGTTTTATAAGAAACTGCCAGTTTTCTCTAGTGTCTGTACCATTTTTCTTTCCTACTGGCAATTAATTTGAGATTTCCTATTGCAACACGTTCTCATTAGCATTTGATGTCAGTATTCTGGAATTTGGCCATTCTAATAGGTGTGTAATAATACTCATTGTTTTTTTTAATTCACATTTTCTGGTGACATATGAAATGGAACTTTTTTTTTTTTTTCAAATGAGAAAGGCTTTTATTGCCTCTACTTTCCCAATTTCATTCTTGTTAATATTGATTTTTCTATAATCCCTTTTCCTTTTTTACACTTCTCAAGGTATTTTGTTTCTTTCTGAAAAAAAATTTTCCCTATAACCATTAAGTCACCTTATTCCACACCCCCTCCTCAATCACTACACTATTGTCCATATTCATTTGTCCTTTTTTTCCCCCTTTTTGCTCAATCATTGGATTATATTTCATATGCTTGTGTACCACTTGTATATCTTCTTTGGTAATGTTTCTATTCAAGTCTTAGACCTAATTTTTAAAATTATTTTATTATGATAGAATGCATATAACATAAAATTTACCATTTAACAATTTTTAAGTGTGAAGTTTAGTGGTAAAATACATTTGTCATGATATACAAAAATTGATTGAGCAAAAAACAAAGAAGACCAATGAATATAGATAACAGTGTGGTGACTGGGGGCAAGGGAGGTGGGAACTAAATGAAAATGGGGAAAAACAATAAAAATAAATAAGTAACTGGAATCTATATTGTGTAAAAAACATTACCACTGTCCATCTTCATAATTCTTTTCATCTCATAAAACTGGAACTGTATACCTATTACACAATAACTGCCTATTCCCCCTCAACCTATCCCTTGGCAACCACAGTCATACTTTTTATCTCTGTTGTTTTGACTACTCAAGTACCTCTTAGAAGTGGAATCATTTGTCTTTTTGTAACTGATTTAATTTAGCAAAATATCCTTAAGTTTCATCCATGTTGTAGCATAATTTCAGAATTTTATCCCCTTTTAAAGTTAATTTGTAGATTTTTTCCTTATTACAGCTGAATTATATTTTATCATGTGTATACAAGGTGGACCCTCCAAAAAACTAAAATTTATTAAAAAAAATATGTATTTGTTCTTACATGTTTAAACTACAGTCACCTTTGAAGTACTCTCCATTTGATGCAATCAACCTATTGAGAGGTTTGTTTGTTTGTTTTTCCCACTGCTGAAAACAGTTTTTGAACTTGTTGATTTTGATGCCTTTTAGTGTTTCTGCTGTTTTTTTGTTTTGTTTTGTTTTACCTTTTCCACATCAGCAAAACATTTCCTTTTGAAGAATTATTTATTATTATTATTTTTTATCCAGGGTAACAAACAAATAAAAGTCACTAGGATGAGATTGGGTGAATAGGGAGGTTGGAGCATGGGGTCATGCCATTTTTTGGTCAAACACTCCTGAACACTCAGCACAGTGTGGGGAGGTACACCTGTAAATAACCCATCATGAAATGGGCAAACTCATTGAAAGAGTCTTTTAAAAATTTACTGAAGCCAAATGTAGCCTCTCACAACATCAGCTGGTACGCTCATACAGATGCATTCCTAGAACACTTGCCTAGCAGAAGAAGCCTGTATTACAGAGGGCCTACCCTCCAGAAGGTAATTCTGGGTTTTTGGGAGGTCCCTCCTTGTACTGCATATTTTGTTTATCAATTTCTGTTGATGACCATGAGGATTGCTACTACACTTTGCTATTGTGAATAATACTGCTATGAAAATGAGCGTACAAATATTTCTTTGAGACTCTTAGTTATTTTTGGTATATAGTCAGAAGAGAAATTGCTGAATCATATGGGAATTCTATTTTTTAAAATGTTTTAAGTTACCTCCATATTGTTTTCCATATCAGCTGCATCATTTTATATTCCCATGCACAGTGTATAAGGGTTCCAGTTTCTCTACATCCTTGTCAATAATTGTTTTATTTCTTATTGTAGCTATCTTAATGGGACTGAGATGATACCTCATAGTTCTAGATTCCATTTCCCTAATGATCAGTTTAAGCATTTTTTTCTGTACTTATTAGACATTTAAATATCTGTTGTATTACAATATCTATTCAAACTCTTTGCCTGTTTTTATATTGAGTTGTTTGGGTTTTTATTAGGTTTTAGGATTCCTCTAAATATTCTGGATTTCTTAACAGAATTGTGATTTGAAATATTCCCTCCCATTCTGTGAGTTCCCTTTACTACCAGTATCTTTTGATGCACAGAATTTTCTAATTTTCATAAGAAAAATTATTTTAGTTTTACCCCTATGAGCATGATGGTGGATATAGGTTTGTCTTACATGGCCTTTATTATGTTAAAGTATATTCCCTCTATTCCCTCTTTGCTGAGAGTTTATATCATTAAATGCATGCTGGAATTTATCAAATGCTATTTCTGCATTTATTGATATGATCATATAATTTTTATCCTTCATTTTGTTTATGTGGTGTATCATATTAATTGATTTGCAGATAGTATACCAGCCTTGCATCTCATAAATAAATCCAACTAGATTATAGTTTATGACCTTTTAAAAATATTGTTGGATTCAGTTTGCTGATATTTTGTTAAGGATTTTTTCATCTATGTTCATCAGGAATATTGACCTATAATTTTATTTTTTTAATGTCTTTACCTGGTTTAGTATTAGGATAATGCTGACCTGGTAAACTGAGCTTAGGAGTCTTCCCTCCTCTTGAAGTTTTGGAATAGTCCTGGCTGGCTTCTGACCCTAGGGTCACACTTAGCACAGTGGGCTCTACCCCATGATTATTGACACACTAAAAAGGCTTCTTTTTCTTTTCTTCCCTATGATTGACCTCTGATCAATCTGAGATTTCCCTTTAAAATAATAAAATACACCCTGGCTGGTGGCGTAGTGGGTAAGGTGTGGCCTGCGAACCCAAAGGTAGCTGGTTCAATTCCCCAGCCAGGGCACATAGCCAGGTTGCAAGTCAGGTGTCCAGCCAGATGTGTAGCTGGAGGCAGATGAAAGGCAACCATACATTGCTGTCTCTCCCTCTCTGCCTCTACCCCTTCCCCTCTCTCAAAAAATAATAAAATAAAATAATTTTAAATGCTGTTTAAGATAACATAAATATATGTGAGCAGACACAAAAAGGCATCTATTGTAAGATTCCATTTATAGGAAAGGCTAGAATAGGTAAAGGACAAAGACAGAAAGCAGGTCAAGGGTCACCATGGGCAGGATGAGTGGGGAGTGAGTAATTCTGGTGCAGGCTTTCCTTTTGGGGTGACAGAGTGTCCTGTAAGCTACAGAGCAGTGGCGATGCTTACACAAAGTCATGTATGCATTTCATACTCAGGAACGGCAGTTTAAATACAACAATAACTTTTATTTATTACTAAAATGAATCATGCCATGGAAAAACAAAGTATAAGAAGAGAAAAAAGAAAAGAATATGAGAATAAGCCCCACCAAATCCCAAATAATAAAAATTTCAAAAATAAAAAACTGAACCACACCATGGCAAAAAGAAAAACATGACAAAGGAAATAAAAAAAAAAGTCAAAGGAGGGTAAAACGGATTCCCCCGGTGGGAGAGAGAGCAGGTTAGTGGCTGGCGGGCCGGCTCACACTGCTGCGCCTTGCAGAGGCAGCTCTTCCTCTGCGCCAGGAACCGGGGCAGGTTGGAGGGAGGGCGCCTCAGGCGCGGGTGGGGGCCTCCATCTGGTCAGGAGACTTGCACAGGCCAGAGCTCCAGAGCCGCAGCTGGGGTCTATGGAAGTAGCATAACCGCTGGAGGTGGACATCCCTCAAGGTTTGGAGGAGCCTGTGGTCTGCCCCCCCAAGGAGCCCCCCCTCGGGATGGGTGACAGGTGCGGATGCAGGAGCGGCTCTGCCTCCTGGGCTGGCGCTGGAGTTGTGAGAGGGGCAAAGATCACCTACGTGTCTGCATCTCCATGGGCCCCCCAACCAAAGACAGGACATAGCCAGCACCCAGGACCCACCCCAGGGCATCCTCCCTGAGAGCAGTCCAGCACACAGGTGGCCTGAGGCCATTTTGCTTCTGGCCAGCATCTGTAGGTGATCACTTCCACAGAGGTTACATGATATTCATCTCCAGGCCTCGGGGAAAATTCGCAATCAGAGGACGCTACCAATACTTCATATCCACCCAGCCAGCCTTGGCCTGATGTGTGAACATGAACAGTCCGCCAAGCATCTGACACCCCACCTCAGCCTCTTCCGGCTTGGGCAGCACCCGCATCCCCCTCCCCACAACCACCACACACACACACACACACACACACACACAGGAAGGAGACAAGGTTCTCAGGTGGGATTGGAGTGGTGGCCTGGCTGCAACAAAATCACTCTTAGTCATCCTGTGTTAATTCTAGGTCCCACTGTGAAGAGGACCATTGGTGTCTGGGATGAGTGTGATCCAGTGGCAGAACATATTATCACTGTCTCCTTTGAGGCCACAGCTTCAGGACACTGGCAAATAACAAGAAAATATTATGTTGGGGGCAAATATCTGTAGCAAAATGAGCTGTGCAAAGACACTTTTAGAATGTGGCTGCCTGGTTTACCAGGCTTCCAGGTTCTATTGGGCTCTATCGCCAGGAAGTGAGGTCACTGCTCAAGGTAGTGAGATCACTGCCTGGCTCTCCTACCTTGAGCATCTCCTCAGACAAGAGCAGTGACTGTCCTTCTTTATTTTGTTTTTGCACAGTATTTTCTATTGTATTTTTTCCATTTCCATTTAGTCCCCATATACTGCCTCCCCCTGCACATTCACTACATTGTTGTCCATGTCCATGAGTCCTTTCTCCTTTTTTTGCTCAAAACCTACTAATCCCACTCCATTGCTGTCATCCTGCTGTCTATCTGAGTCTGTCTCTATGTTTCTTGTTAACTCATTTTGTGAATTTGATTCCACATAGGAGTAAAATCATATGGTATTTTGTCTTTCTTTGACTGGCTTATTTTGCTTAGCATAATGTTCTCCAGGCTCATCCATGTTGTCATAATGAAAAAAATGGTTTTCTTTTTTATGACTGAATAGTATTCCATGGTGTAAATGTCCAATAGTTGTTTTATCCACTCATCTACTAATGGACGCTTGGGCTGCTTCCATATCTTAGCCATTATAAATAATGTGACAATGAACAATAGGGGTGCTTATGTTCTATCAAATTAGTGTTTTGGGTTTCTTGGAATATGTTTCCAGAAGTGGGATGGCTGAATGGAAGGGAAGATACATTTTTAATTTTTTGAGGCATCTCCATACAGCTTTCCTCAGTGGTTGCATCATCTGTGTTCCCACCAACAGTGGGAAAAGGTTTCCTTTTCTCCACATCTTCATTAGCACTTGTTGTTTGTTGATTTATTGATGATACTATTCTGACAAATGTGAGGCGATATCTCATTGTGGATCTGATTTGCATTTTTCTGATGATTAGTGATTTTGAGCATCTTTTCACATGTCTATTGATCTGTATGTTCTCTTTGGATAAGTGTCTATTTGGGTCCTTTGCTCATTTATTAATTGGTTCATTTGTTTGTTTGGAGTTGCTTTTTATAAATCCTTTATACATTTTAGATATTAACAGCTTATTAGATATATCAAGGGTTTTTATATTAATGACCTTAGGATGCTTCCTTGAGAAGTTTTCACTTGTCCCATATGCTCTTCAAATCCTCTCTTCTCTGATGCTGAGATTGAAGGGAGTGATGAAATTTTGTAGTATTATTGAGAATAGAAGATAGTGGAATTAAAATACTATTTACTGGTGTTTATTATATTAACCCAAATAAGCTGTCTGTTTAATTAATATTGATGACTAAAAATATTATTATTGAATAAACAAGTCCAGGGATTGTCAAGTGCCTGGCAAGGAAAAACATTTGGCTTTGTCATTAGTGGTTCCATCAGTATCAGACCATTACTACAAGCCTTTTTACACTGTTTTTGGTGCATATTTCTGCTACTTTAACATTAACATGGCCACAATTCCAAAATCCTTATTTTAAGGGGTAGTGTTTTAAGCAAGATTTTAAAAGGAGGGTTTCAAGTATAAAGTTGTAACAGAGCTCAGCATATTGAAAATTATTATTTCGAAGATAATTATAAAATTTTGGATTCAAGTAAACAGCTGATAAATTGGGTAAAAATTGGGTTTTCTGGTATTTTTAAGGGTGTTTTAAAAGGAAACTTGCAATACATATCTTGCCTCACATACACATTCTGTGTGGCCTATTAACTTTGAGAGGATTTTACTCAATTCTGAACTATGTTGAATATAAGTCAATAATTGATTTTTCAAAAGCCACTTAAAGATATTTAAGAATCAGTATTATGGATATTGTACTAGAGAAGCAGAGAAATAAGAGCTAATATAAATTTCTCTAGTTAAAATACTACATAAAATAGGTTTATTAGGTTTATTCCATCTTGTAAACTTGGATATCACATTAAATATAAACATTATAGTGACTATGGTAATAGAAATGTGTCCTTATTTTATGATCAAATACTAATAAATTGTGAGAAAGGTTTATTTCCAATACTTCAAAATGCTAGAAGGTGCAATACAATTAATTGCAATACATATGCTCTTGGAGTTATAAATCCACACACTCAACACATGTATAACTATTAATTCTTGTGATCCATATTTTATCCATTTAACCTTACATGTAAGACAATTGCCTGTTTTATATGCAGGACCTCAACTGCTCTGTCTACAAAGGTGATGTAAAATTTCTTCTTGAATAGCAATAAATCATGTTAATTCAGCCCTAGTGAAATGAAACATGGTAGAGAGGATGAAGAATGAATAGGAATGAGAATGGGCAAAACAGACTATGATAAGAAGTGGCTCAATTGAAGTGATACACTGTAATATTGCATTAAGTACTTTTACTTATGAAACAAGAATTCAGATCAGGAGGAGCATTCATATAATCGTAATAATATATTCATACCCTGGCAGGTGTAGCTCAGTGGATTGGCACCAGCATGCAAACACAAAGGACGCTGGTTCGATTCCCCATTTGGGGTATATAACCAGGTTGCAAGCCAGGTCTCCAGCCAGGTCCTTAGCTGGAGGCAGGTGAAAGGCAACCATACATTGATGCTTCTCTCCCTTTCTTCCTCCTTCCCTGCTCTTCTCTCTGAAAATAATAAGTGAAATATATATATATATATATGTATATATATATTATATATATATATATATGAAAACAGAATAAACACATTTTGTATGTTTTGATTTTAGTACACTATTTTCTTAGAGATTTAGTGAATACAACTCAATTTAATTCAAAGTGGGATGAAAATGAGCCAGCTGCTAAAGGTTAATGATAAAATGGGTTTCACTGGCACAACAAGCAGAGCCCACAGGTTGATGAATAAGAACCCACCTTATTCAGTCTTCTCTTCATCATATTCTGTTCTTAAAGTGAGGCTTAGAGAGATACACAAACTGCTATTATTCTCTAAAGAGAGTTTCTGATCCATCTCGGCAGGTCTGCATTTCTGACCCTCTTTCTTCATTGTCAAAATGCCATCTGGAAAATGAGCATGTATATTATTTTGGTTGTTTCCTTGCACTTTTTTTATGTCCCCAAATATCTGTTCTTCAAAAGGTTTTAGAAATTAATAAACAAAGGGAGAATATGAGGCATTTTGTTCAAATGTAAAACACAATTTTAGGAATCCTTTACTTGACAAATTAAATTTCAAATACCTGGGAGATACTAACCTCTGTTTTATCAGTATTACTCATATGTCTTGAATAAATTAAAGCTTTTGATCCAAATTTCTGCATGATTAAAGGCTAAGTGTCCCAGCCATGACTGAAATGACTGAATCTAACGCAGCTATTTTATTCCCTGTAATCAGTTCAAGTCTTCAACACAATGTCCCTTTTTAGCGGTTAATAAGAAGTTGTATTTGAACAAATCCAGCACTTTATTTAGAGAGGTTTTGTGTGTAACTCTTAATCTTCATCAAAGTGTAATTGAGCACTAGGAGAAATAGATTAGTTATTGTCGACTATATGATAGGCACTGCAGAGAGCCAGGAAAAGACATGATTCATTGGTTTTAATAATGTTAAGATAAACCATTCCAAAGAATATCATGTAAAATAAATATTATGTAATATAAAGGAAGTATTTTAGATAACAGAATTGTTTTTGGAATGCCTACTTCCAAGATAAATTGACTTGGTTCTGAATGTTACTTTTTAGTTTATTTGACTGCATTTTAGCATTAAAGGAAATTCTTGGCTGATTAATTGATGAAACATTTATAAACTGATAAGGTTTTCAAGATTTTTCCCTATGAGAAAGCATAAAGAAGGAAAAAGTATATTCTGTAGACTTAATGTAACAGGTCTATTTATTAATCCATAAAGTATTATCTAATTCAGTGATTTTCTACTGGTGTGCACAAGAAACTAACAGATGTGCCACAGATTTTTAGAACATTCAATATCTGAGTATTTAGTCAGGGGTATTGACCTCTTTTTCCTTTGATTGTCAAGTTTTAAAAAATGACAACAGTAAAAACAATACTTGTCCATTGTGGATGAATCATAATTATGCCTATTTTTTGACAGATCTGCAAAAAATGTATGTTCTGGTGTGCAACAGAGTTTTAGTAATTAGTTCATGTGTGCCATGAGATGAAAAAAGGTTGAAAATCACTGGTATAATCCATTTTGTGCCATAGCCTATGAACTTGTACCACCTGACAGCTAATTCTACGTGTCCACTGACCTTAACAATCATTATCAGTATTTCTTTTTTCATTATTTGAAGGGTAAAGGATCTGAATGCTGAGTTGCTTTGTAGCAACATGATCCTGAAAAATTTCTAGTCTTATCAGGGTAAATTTCTAATCCTATCTCATCCACTGTTTTTTTCTCTTCTAAATCCTCATCATATTAAAGATACAAGATCTGTTTAAAAGGTATCTAGCCATGTAATATGAAAAATAGAGACATTTAAAGAAGAAGATACAGGAAACATTATACAATGACATTTCAGTCCCCTTCAAAATAGGCACCTTAAGACCTCACACAGTTCTCCCAGTCACCATCACCTGCCTTATCATATTTTCCTGAATGTCATTGGCAGTCTGAAATCTCTTTCCTTTCGTAGGTAATTTTAGTTTTAGGAAAAGTCAGAGGTCACAGAGTGCTAAATCTGGGCTTGTAGCAGGCTGGAGTCACCTGGGTGATTTGATGTTTCGCCAAAATATCTGTGCACAAGACGTGATGCATGAGTAAGTGTGTTGTAGTGATGAAGCTGTCAATCACCAGTTGCCCATCTTAAGCTTTCTGAATCATCCAAGTAGCTTCCACAGAGGAATATTACAGCTTAACATAAATATGATGCAGATTTGTTTCTCTAACTGCTCAGTAATTTTGAATACAATGGCCACATAGTACATATACTCAGTCAATGGCATCTACCATCCCCACTGTCTTGTATGTACATATAGTGAAGTTCTCATTGTTCACACATGCACTTTCCAGTCCATTCTCCTCTGGCTGAGGGATTACGTCATTGTAATGCAAAATGTTCATTCTTGTTATATTAACAATGGCTGGACTTTTTCCAGACAGACCTATACAGGTTTATTCTCTACAAGTGAAAGAACCATATTAAATAATATTCCCTCCATGAAAAAAAAAAATGATAGGCTTGACTTCGTATAAATTGAAACTTCTTTTGCTCTGTGACCATGTCAAAAGAATATAAGACTAGACGTAAACTAGAAGAAAATATTTGTAAAAGACATCTTAGATAAAGGATGGTATTTTAGTTCAAGTTTTGCTGTAACAGAATAAAACAGACTAGGTAGTTTAAGCAGGAAGCATTTCTTTCACGCAGTTCTGGGCTAGGAAGTTTAAGATTAGGGGTCTTCTAGATTTCATACGGCCAACTCCTTTTGTATGCTCATGTGACAGAAGAACTAGAAAACTTCGTGGATACCTTTTATAGGGTCACTAATAAAGCGCCCCCAGGAGGGCTCCATCTTAATGAACTAATTGCCTCTCAAAGGCTTCATCTCCTAATATTATCATATTTGGGATTAGGATTTCAACATATAAATTCTGGAAGGACACAAAAATTCAATTCATTGCAGACTGTTACTCAAAATATATAAAGAACTCTTAAAACTCCATAAGGAGTTAAAATAAGTCAAAAACTTTAGATACCTCACTTAGGATATGTGCAGTTGGCCAATAAGCATATGAAAAGATATTCTATATTATACGTTATCAGGAAAATGTAAATTAAAACAATAAAGAGATACCACTACACACCAATAGAATGGCCAAAATCCAGAATACTGATTATATCTAGTGAGAAAGCGGAGCAACAGGAACTCTCATTCCTTGTCTATTTAAATGCAAATGCTACAGTTACTTGGGAAGACTGTTTGGCAGTTTCTTACAAAATGAAACATACTTTTACTGTACTGTGATCCAGCAAACATGCTCTTTGGTTATCTACTCAAAGGAGTTGAAAATTTATGTCCATCTTTCTGGCTAGTGTGGGGCTCAGTGGATTGGTGCCAGCATGTGAACCCAAAGGTCACGGGTTCAATTCTCAGTCGGGGCACATAACCAGGTTGCAAGCCAGATCTCCAGCCAGGTCCTTAGCAGGAAGCCTGTGAAAGGCAACCACACATTGATGCTTCTCTCTCTTTCTTCCTCCCTCCCTGCCCTTCTCTCTGAAAATAATGAATAAAATGTTAAAAAAAAATTTATGTCCACGTAACATCTGTACATGGATGTGGACAGCAGCTGTATTCATAATTTCCAAAACATGGAAACATTAAAGGTGTTCTTTTGTATGTGAATGGATAGACTATGATACATCCAAAAATATAATTATATTTTGTGCCAAAAAGAAATGAACTATCAAAGCCCTGGCTGGTGGCATAGTGGATAAGGTGCTGGCTGCGAACCCAAAGGCTTGATTCCCCAGCCAGGGCACATGAGCAGGTTGCAAGCCAGGTCTCCAGCCAGGTCCATGGCTGGAGGCAAGTGAAAGGCAACCATAGATTGATGTCTCTCTTCCTTTCTGCCTCTCTCTCTCTTACCCTGTCTCTAAAGATAATAAATAAAATATTAAAAAATATAAATTAATAAAAAAGAGAAAGGAACTATCAAACTACGGAAAGACTAGAGGAACTTTAGATTCATATGACTAAAAAAAGAAGTAAAACTGAAAAGACTATATACTGTATCATTTTACATTCTGCAAAAGGCAAAACTATGTACATGATAAAAAAGATTAGGGGTTGGAGGGAGGGAGGTTTGCATGGGTTGAGCACTAAGAATATGTAGCAAAACAACACAAAGAGCAATACAAACTTGTATGATATGACAATGACAGATAGTATCATTATATATTTGTTCACACTCATTGAAAGTACAACACCAAGAATGAATCCTTAAGTACACTATAGACTTTGTGTAATAATGATGTGTCAATGTAGTTTCATCAATCAGAACAAATGCATCACTTCAATTAGCTTTGGTTGGGGATGTTGATAGTGGGGGAAGCTATACATGTTTTATAGGATGATGTGGGAAATTTGTGTAAATTTTCAAATTAATTTTGCTGTAAATTTAATACACAGTAAAAAAAAAACTAATAGAAAAATTTAAAAATAACATCTTAAAAAGCAAATAGTTATTCTCTTTTTATTTTAAGAATTTTCACTCATTATTTTCAGAGAGAAGGGCAGGGAAGGAGGAAGAAAGAGAGAGAAGCATCAATGTATGGTTACCTTTCACCTGCCTCTAGCTAAGGACCTGGCTGGAGACTTGGCTTGCAACTTGGTTATGTGCCCTGACTGGGAATTGAACCAGCGACCTTTGGGTTCACAGGCTAGTGCCTACCTACTGAGCCACACCAACAGGGTGCAAGTAGTTATTCTTTATTAATTTTATTTCCAAAAATGATAAATGATACTGGAAAATACAGTAAAGTTATGTTAAAAAATAATTTACAGAAAATTGATGAAGGATTTGAATAACCATTTTTCCAAAGAAGGTAAGAAAATGACCAAAAACACATGGGAAGATACCTACATTATTAGACATTAGAGAAGTGCAAATCAAAACTGCAATGAGATACAATTACAGACCCACTAACATGTTTATAATTAAAAAGACAGATAATAACAAGTATTCTTGAGGATGTGGAGAAATTGGGAGCCTCATACATTTGTTTATGAGAATGCATTGTATATGCAGTGTGGAAAACAATTGAACAGTTTGTTTAAGTGAATACAGAGTTACCATGTGATCCAGTGATTTTACTTTAAGATTTACTCATGAGAAATGAAAACATATGTCCAAAACAACTTATACACAAATGTTTATTGCTTGGCTGCATTTTTTCCTGGGAGGTCTAAAGTAAATCTGTTTCCTTGTCTTTTTGAGTTTCCAAAGGCTGCCTGAATTTCACATGCACAAATCTACCCTCAAAGCCAATCATGATAATGGCTAGTAAAGTCATTATTATTCATATTCATACTCTTCTGCCTCTCTCACTTAATAAAGGGATTCTTATCATTGCACTAGACAACTTGCATAATCCAGGATCATCTCCACCATCTCAAGTCAGCTGATTAGCAATTTAGTTCATTCTTCAACCTTAATTCCCCCTTTACCATGTAACATAATGTACTCATGGGTCCTGGGATTTAGAACATTGACATCTTTAGGGAGAAATTATTCTCCCTACCAAAAATAATTCAGTCCTGGCTGGTGTGACTCAGTGAATTGAGCACCAACCTGTGAACCAAAGGGTCACTATTTCAATTCCCAGTCAGAGTACATGCCTAGGTTATGGGGCAGGTCCCCAGTTGGCAGTGCGAGAGAGGCGACCACCAATTGACTTTTCACTCCCTCTTTTTCTCCCTCTCTTCCCCTCTCTCTAAAAATTAAAAATATATGTACTTACAAAAAGTAAAATCTTAAAAAAAAAAAAAAACGTAGTTCATTTTTCTATTCATTTTTATAATTTCCAAGTGATTATTTTAAAATTAAGTTTCATTTCAACAGATGTCACTAAAAGAAAATGACCATTTGCACTTTTTCATGTATTCAAATATTCATAAATTAAGTTTTAAATTAGTGACCCATTACAAGACACTCTAAAAACATCTAAGAACATGGAAAAATCCATAATATATCAAATAGAGAGGTTTATATATTTGCACTTGTGTGTATTTGTGAATGTTACAACTTAGGAACTTATTTAGGAACAAATTTGGCTGAAATGATTTATCTTCAGGGCCTGGAATTGAAACTAGAAAACATGTGCATGTATGCATATTTGTGTGAATGCATGCACATGTATATTTATGCTTTTCTGCATTCCAGTAATTGCATTTCATTCTTAATGTTAGAAAAAATATTCAAGAGATTTTGAAATTGAAGAAATAATGCACCACATGCCATACACAAATGAAGGAGGTAACCAATTTTTGTTTCTCAATAGCATTTGTGAAAGGTGTATTTTTAGTAAGGGATAAAAGGTTTTGTCTTGGGTGCTATAACTAACCATGAGCATATTATTATGAAAGATTCAGAGGCCCTAGTGTTGCTCAGAGGGAAAGGATTGTGGCCATGGTGGTGAATGCTATGCATGGGGCCGTCCGTATTGCAGCATTTGCAGTATGTGCTCATTATTTCTGTTTTAAGTTAGGAGGGTTCTGATTTACACCCCAAACACTATTTTCTAACACTCCTTTTGCCTAAAATCAAATGGCATCTTAAAAAATCTTGATAACATTTTACGTTAAGGAAGAGGATCATAGGCATATGTAATTGGTAATTTTAGATAATTTACCATTAGAAGCTCAGGCTGATCTTAATATTGCCTCATAAAAAGTTATGAAAGAAAAAACCTCAATTAAAAACAAAATGCACTCATGAAAAGGAAGGATTGGTCTGGACTAACCCCAGCAAAACCCATGAGAGTATGAGAGGCAGGACTAAGGATGAGAAGCAAAAGGCAACTGGGTGGCATGTGGTTTGTGAAAAGGAAAATGGATGGAGACTTGCAGGGTGGTTGCGTGCTATAGTAAGGACAAAGAGGAGGATTGTTGTTTCCCCCTTGGCTAGGATTTGACCACCTATCAAATGTAAGTATTTAAAAGTTTTCCTTATTTATTTATTTTTTTAATTTACTTTTTTACTTTTTAAAAAATTTTATTTATTTTTTAGAGAGAGGGGAAGGGAGAGAGGCAGAGAGGGAGAGAAACATCACTGTATGGCTGCCTTTCATCTGCCTCCAGCTGGGGACCTGGCTGGAGACCTGGCTTGCAATCTGGTTATGTGCCCTGGCTGGGAATCAAACCAGCAACCTTTGGGTTTGCAGGCCGGCACCTTATCCACTGTGCCACCAGCCAGGGCTAAAAGTTTTTCTTACTTTGAGGACATCACAGTTATACAGCACACAAACCTAACTCTATTGTAGAATTCCAAACAAATTGATAATCAGACAATGGACACACCCAGTTCAGTCAGAGCACAACAGTTGCTGTAAGGCATCTGAAAGAACACACTTCTATCGAACTACAGTGCCTCTTGATTTCAGGTCCACACCTGTACATCCCTTTTTACTATTGATTTTAGCAAATGTAACCCAAGAACCTGAAAGCAAGATGCTCCCTTCTTTCATCAGGTCAGTTTACAGAGATGGACAAAAGGTGTTCTCAAGAACTGTCTGTCTTCGGTGCTAATTCTTATGGTACAATTTAGAATGGAAAAGGGTAATGGCTTATAATGAAATGTTTTAAACCTATCTATCTATTCAGCTATATTTTATATTTCTGGAGTTCTAATATCACTTATAGTTAATATTATGTCATCATCTTATAAAGCTAACACCTATGTATTCAGTGCCATATTAATTTAAATCACTATATCATACCTTTTATACTTGTCCAGTATTTATTTTTAATAATTTATACACTACAAATTTTTAGACATTCTGGATAAAGTAATTAATTGATGCATTTAAAACATTAATTGAGCATTTATAATGAATAAGGTATTGTGTTGAATCCTGAGGACAAGTTCAATAGATATACATTTTGCTTTCAAGAACAACTTCTTATTTTAGATGACATAAACTAAGAGCTAGGGAAGGGATTTTGCTTTTCATTTGTCTTTTGGTACTTTTTTAGTTGCAGCTGGAGTGTGTATGGGAGGCAACTGATCGAAGTGTCTCACATAGATGTTTCTCTCCCTTTCCTTCTCTCTCATAATTAATAAACATATGCTTGGATGAGGATATAAAATTATCAAAATATATATTTCATGTGCAAAGCCAGAAATATATTATGATCATTTATAAGCTATAACCATTTTGAATAGTTTCTTTATCCAAGAAATAATTATTGAGCATTTGTCATGCGTCAGAAACTCTGGCGGGTGATTGGAATGCATCAGTGTACAAAGAAAAGAAAAGATTAATCTTTTTGGCTTGAACATTCACAAATTTTCTTTCCAGGAGAGGTAGGAAATGGTATGTAGGGCTCAGAAACAGAAAATTACATAATTGTACTATAATAAGTATGATGGGAGATTTACTATGTATAACAGCACCTAAAATAAATACCTAGCATAAATATGGGACAACAGACAAGGCATGACATCAGGGAATTTTTTTATATAATTCTGAATCTGCTTGTTTTATAAAATAAAAATTATTGCATTTATAAGACATATAGAGTAGGGCTATTTAAATGAGAAGAATGCTTAATTTTTAAACAGAGGTACCAAAAATATCATTATGCCTTTTGAGGAATTGTGCTATTTTCATTTGTTTTAAGTAAGAATTTATTTTAAATCTACTGGGAAATATGCTTGTGAGTAAATATCTGTGGAGGAAAACATACATAAATTGTATGCTTTAATGGAGTTTACAATCCAAAGGACTACTTACTTTGCTTTAGTCTTTAAATGTCTCATTTCACTGGATAATTATACAGGCACATGCTAAAATTTATTACATATAAAATACCACTTTGAAAAGAAAAATTAAGAATAAACAAAATTATACTTTAAGCATACTTCTTTATTTGAAGACAAAATTTGGGGTTCTTAATGAATTATTCAAATAATGTGTCAGCAAACATGCCTATCCTGTGTTTTTCTATACTATAAATTAATTGTTTATATGTATTTTACTGTTACTTTAATAATCATGCTTCTTCACTATGTGGATGCTTTTGTCATTTCTGAATTGATGTATATTTTTGTCTTAAATATATAGAAATAGGAAGAGAAAAAGGCCAGCAGCAATACTGAAATGTTTAGAACATTTGAGTGCTTATATACACATGTTAAATTTATTCTATGTTCTACTTTATTCAAATGATGGCTACACTCTTCAATAACAAAATAAACAGGTAGAGAGTTTTTGATATGTGTGACACAGAACAAAGTCAAAGGCACACACATGATGTGGACAGGAGTCAGTATAATCTGATAGTCTCCCAATAAAAAGTATGTGAAGTCCATATTAATTAGCTTATAAATCAGACTGATACTGGAGATTACTTGGACCAGAAAGACTACCTACTGTCAAGCAATCAAGCACTACCTCTTTAATTGCAATTTATTCCAACAACAAGAATTTATTGATCCAGACATACACTTATGCCACAGCAGTATCATTATTTGACTTTATTTTAAGAGCTTCAAAAGGTTAGAAAGTTAGAAACCACTGTGAAAAGATCATTAGAAAGTTGACTTGTTAACATTGCTTCACATCCTATGCTGAGCAATCTTACTATATATACATACATATATATGAAATTGTATGAGGGGAAGGAACTAGTATTTATTAAGCATTTAATATGATGTAGTGCTTCCTTTTTTTTTTTTTTTTTCTTTTTTAAGATGTTTATTTATTATTTTCAAAGAGAGGGGAAAGGAGAGAGACAGAGAGTGAGAGAGACATCAATGTATAGTTGCCTTTCATCTGCCTCCAACAATGGACCTGGCTGGAGACCTGGCTTGCAACCTGGTTATGTGGCCTGGCTGGGGTATTGAACCAGCAACCTTTGGGTTTGCAACCAGTGCCTTATCCACTGAGCCACCAGCCAGGGCTGATCTAATGCTTTCTTTTACATAACTGTACTTGAATTACAAAAAGCAAGGAAAGTCAATATTGTTATTTGCATTTTGCCGATAAGTTGCAGCTTAAAAAGAATAAGTCAATTTTCCAGAACTGTATATTTAAAATCATTTGTTTGATTCCAAAGCACATGTTTAATTTCTTGCAAGATTTTGGCACACTGACCATTCTACAGTATTGTGATCATCTTGACACACACTGTATGATATTGAAAGTTTAAAGACAGCTCACCTACATGAGTTTAGTGCTCATCACAGTCTTTAAAATACAACACATCAATACCTGATCAATCTCATTTGTTAGTTATATTGTGTTGCATAAGCCAAGATTTTTGTATTTACTCTTGAGAGCTGTGAAATTTCACAGCTAATTAGATAATGTACACAGCATACTTGTTAAGCTATAACTTTGGTAGCTTCAAAAAAATTTTAGGATATTGTCAGTGGTTATAAAGAGTAGCTTAAAAATTGGTATTTCCTTTATTTTTCCCCAAAGTAAAAAGGCTATATTACCTAATTTAATTTTTAACAACTCAAAATTGCATACATTTAAAGTTAAAAATTGAGAATTTGAAATACATACATGTTTTGAAATATTCACCATAATCAAAATCAAGCTAGTTAACATTTCCATCCCTCATATAGGGATTCTGTGTGTGTGTGTGTGTGTGTGTGTGTGTATGTGTGTGTTAAAATTACCTAAGATTTACCTTTTTTGTCAACTTTCAGGTCTGTAATACAGTATTAACTATAGCCACATTATTGTACATAACATCTTCAGAGCATATTTATATTGCAAAAGTGAAACTCTCTATCCTTTGTATTTCACTCACTCCAGTCTCGGCTAATTACCATTCTATTCTGTTTATTTGAAACTTTATTTTTTTTACAGACAATGTAAAGCATGTTCTATTTGTCCTTCTGTTTTTGGCTTATTTCACTTAGCATAAAGTCTCCAGGTTTATCCATATTGTCACAATGGCAGGATTTCCTTCTTTTTTTATGCATTCATCTGTCATTAGAGAAAACAGGTTCTTAAAAAAAATAAAATAAAACAAAACTACCTTATAACTCAGTACTTCACTCCTGGATGTACACCCAAAGGATACAAAACCAGCATCTTGAAAAGATATCTGCACTCCCATGAGTGATTAGAATCAACCTAAATGTCCCTCGATAGATGAATGGATAAGAATTGTTGTTTCCTTTGAGTAGGCACCTGTGACTGAATAGCTGTAAAATTTTTTCATGAATCCTCCTTAAATCCATGACTAAATTTATTTTATTTATTTTTTTAAAAATATTTTAGTTATTCTTTTTAGAGAGAGAGGTAGGGAGAGAGGCAGAGAGGGAGAGAGACATCTCTGTATGGTTGCCTTTCACCTGCCTCCAGCTACGGATCAGACTGGAGACATGGCTTGCAACCGGGTTATGTGACCTGGCAGGGAATTGAACCAGGGACCTTTGGGTTCACAGGCCAGAACCTTGTCTACTGTGCCAACATCCAGGGCCTTCCTGTCTAAATTTAAAGCTGATGTATAGGAAGGGACCAACACATGAAGGCCCTAAACCTCCTCTTTATATCATCAAGAGTAGTTCTGCTTTTATTTTGTTATTTCCATACATTTTAATTTGTATAATAAATAGATAAGTCAATATATCTTTTAATTAATTAATTAAAAATTTCATTTAATTAATTAACTTTAAAATTATGGATGTATTTCAATGTCCTCATTTTTGCAGGTGAAGAAATGGAAAATCAAAGTAAAAGACCTGTCTCAGAATCACACTATTAGTAAGTAATATCTGCAGATCTAGAATGAGATGCTGAACTGCCTGACCAAAGTTTTATTCCTTGCATAATCATTTATCATTTCAGTCACAATGATAAAAATTCTTTGTGAAATCCTGTTTCCATTCCAGGTTAGACTATGTGTGGTCAGTGGCACTAGTTGCATGTCACCTGTGTTCATTTCTGCTATATACTTTGGAAGATACTTTGAAAATGAGTTACAGCATCTTCTTTTTAAGAAGAAAGAATGTAGTTCATGAAATAATGTAGGCAAAAGAAAGCTGGGATTTATTTGAAGGCTCTCCATGATGTGCTTAGTATGGGTCATCCTATTTAATCTTCGCAAAAATATTGTAAGAGAGATGGTTTTATCCCTATTTTAGACATAAGCTATAGATATGAGATGGTTGATAGTTTGTCCATGTACAAACCATAGAACAATTTAATATCAGATTTAGTTTCAAATCAAAATCTTTCTGAATTCAAGATCCACACTTTTTGTAGTATAAAATTCCCTGCTTAAACAAACAAAGGCAGAGATGAATACAAATAGTACGTAATTTCACTAAACACTGTTCAAGGTGCTAAAAGAAAACTAAGTAGTGGAGATCAATTTGGGTTGACACTGCAAAGATTGATATGCTCTTGCTATTGACTTTTAACTAGCAATTCTTTAAAAGTATATACTGAAAATAATGATACCTGTAAAATGAGTGGAAAAATATTGGCAACACATACATAATGATACTACTGGTAGAAATTAATGCCTTGTCAAAGTAAACAGAATGAGAATTTTAAAAAGAGGGAGGCTTTACTTTAGCAGTTAGTATATGAAATAATTGTTAAAGTAAATGGCATTTTGAGTTGGATAGGATATAGATGTGTGGGGTTGGATAAAATTTTAAGTGAAGAGTATGAGAAACATGGATGTAGCAATGAACAGGCACATTTTAACAACAGGGGATAGGCTAAATAATAGAATATGATAAGGAAGAGTGAGTCATTCTTTCAAAAAGTTGAACTGGGATTTGTTGGTAGAAGTCTTTGAAGTCTAAAAAAATATGTTTTACCATATAAACAATAACTAGTCATTAATAGTGGTGGTCTTTTGTTATTATTTTATGTTTGTTTATTGTTCACATCTATACAATTCTGTAATAGTCAAACTGTCTTGGGAAAATTATGACAGCATTACAATGGAGGGACTACGTAGCTAAAAACTCAAAAGTGAGGAGATCAAAAAGTGGGTATAAAAACAATAATGGCAAATGCCCCCACTTAATTTTTATCTCTTAAACATAGTAAGACAACTATGATCACTCAGATTTCTATAGTATCTTTCAGGAGAAAATGTTACTAAACTGATTTCTTATGCCAAATTTTAAGTCACTTTTTCTTCAAAGAAACATAAAATTTCCACATATTCAACATTTATTTTCCTCCCAATTGCTATTTTATTGATAAATATTTGATAAATAAAGAAGTGCCCTTTTACAGCAAATTATAATTAAATTTATTGGAGGGATATTGGTTAATACAATTATATCGGTTTCAAGTACCTCACCTATATATTACATAAATTCCTTTTCAATCTGCCTAGTCACCTAAAAGTTTTTGTTATGTAGATTATCGATCCCATGAAAGTTATTTTGTGACTTTTATTAATATTATTATTTATTTTTTTATTGAATTTTATCTTGACCTAGAAGAGAAGTCTTTCTGAGTAAAAACTTTCCTTGTGCTTCAAAGATCCCTGTTCACCTAATATTTGTACTCAGATGGAGGAAGAATGAAAGTAAGGGATACATGTTTCTCTCCTGAGAGGTATAAACAAATAGGAAGTAGCTGTTATTCTAAAGCATTTTGCTGGGAGAACATGGGAATAATAGCAATGGAAAACTCCTTATGCAAACTAAGAATAATTTAGCTTATTAAAGGTCAACTTCTTGGTTTGAACACCGATATAGGAAGGAAAGAGCCCTGAAAGCTCCCTGTTCCCCTGTTAGGTAACACAAGGCAACTCCTGCTCTTAATTCCATTTTAAACAGCTTTTCCTCATTTTAGAAACCTTCCTCTTCCAAGAATTAAGTGCATCCATTAATGAACATGAACGATACCACTCTATACCCTGCAGCTTCCTATGATCTCTCAAGAAATGGCAACTATACTTTGAATGATTTTCTTTCTTTTTGCTCATTTGCATTCATACCTGTGAAACTTCTTTCAGAATTTTTTTGTCCCGCATTATGTTTTTGTTCTTATCCCCACTTTAAGAATTTCCTCCTTTTAATTTATATTAGTTTGCCTTTATGTAATACATGTATATCTATTAACTTTATTCCTTCTATATTGGGTCTCTGGTCAGCATTTTTAGAAAAAAAAAGTTTTTCTCTTGCTCCAAATATGACCTATCCCTCTCAAAGGCAAAACCTCTGCCATTAGAGATCTTTTTTTGCTAAACTGATACACATTTACATTTCTGAACATCTAGGAGAACACTACTTGGATGTAGGGGCTATTCAAGTCAATTCTATAAATAAGATTTAACATTTTGTTTGACCAGGCATTTGCAATAAAAAGGTGAGTTAGTGTTTTGGGTGGAAATGAACAGTAGCACTACACCTTTATTATAGGTGCAATCAAAGTCAAAATAGGCCGAACATGTGAAGGTTTGGTGTGATCAATAAAATTGTGTCTGATGCATAATTACTATTCATTGAGTGAATGGTGTCTTGCTGGCCTGCAGTTGACAATTCTTTTGTCTGTTCACTTGTCTATTTGTGAATATGGTCTATCAATTAAAGATTACATCAGTATGGACATGTATCTAGGATTTGATTGTAGGCAATTATTTAAAGTATTAGTCTTCTGTTTGCTTGAATGTCATTCACTAGCCAAAAAGGTGAGTCTGTACAGGGACTGACTCCCAGTAGCCAACTGTGCTGAGAATTAAAGATGAACCTGGCATTCTCATCATTGTTTCTTCGTTATGACTCTGGTATCAGTAGTAAATCCTATTGGTATTCCATTTATAGTTTCCAAATTGGTCTTTGAGCTGAAAATGGAATGAGATTTGTATAGAAGTAAAGCTTTGTTTCCTGAGTCTGTAATATCTGGTATGGAGAAATGAGGGAAACACTTGCTTTGTTCCCCAAAAGATAAATTAATCAATTTTATAATACTATTAAAGTTTTAAAGGAAAAGAATTGTTAAAGACATTTAAAATATAAAACATAAAATTATATTATAGGGATAAATTTTCACCAAGATCAAGAGTATCGATTATAGGGAAACATAATATGTACAAAATTATGAGTTCCACCTTTAAGTATTTGAATGATCTTAGAGAAGTTTTCAAATATTTCTGTGTCTCAGTTTCTTCCCCTGTAAAAACATCTAATTTACAGTTATTCTTAGTATTAAATAAATTAATGCATGTGAAGTTTCTAACACATATGCATATATAAGCTTTTGTTTTAAAATTATTAAAAATTTTGCATATTTAGTATTAAGTGCATGTAAAGGTTTGGCTTCTTGAGTACATATACAAAATCTTATTTTATATTTAAGTTTACAAGAGCACAGCTTTTTATGTTAAAATGTTATTAATTTGCTTAGTACACATTCATTTATACTTTGTCTAATATTTTCCACATAAATTTTCTATTCAAAGGCAGATATATTTCTTTGTAACTATATCTAAATGCACTTGGAATATGATATTTAAAAAAGTAAGGCACATTATGTTGGTAATATACCTATATCTATAAGTTTATAAATCTATATTTCTAACCTTAACTTATTACGTACCTTTGGATTAAAATATTATTTGAATTTATAATCAAATGCATACACATATAATGTAATATTAAGGGGTAATTCTGTTTTATAAATGATATTTATTAAAAGGATAAAGAGATTCAAAGTAATTTTTAATACAGAACTTTTCCCCACATTTAATAAATCAACAATAGGGCACTAAGTTTTTAATTTATAAAATTGGAAAAGGAAGTTCTCTTGTTTGTTAAAAGAATTAAATACTCTAGCAAATAATATGCCTATATTTGCTGATGTTGAACTTGCGAGCCAATTAATTCACCTACACTTTCATTCTACCTCCTGCACGAAATTTCTTCATCGCACACTAGGAAACAATTCATCTCCCTTTCTATGGAGAAGGACCTTCATTTCTATCTCTAAATTTCAAAGCTTCAGGGTCCTTTACAGTCTGGTTCTAATGTTGCTTTCCTGATTTCATCATTGGAACTCACTGCCTTCCCTCCCCCAATGCTTTAGTATCTGTTTCTGATATGGCTTTTGTTGATGACGGCTCTATAGTGTTTATACAGGGGCACTAATAAAAAGGAAACTTTTTAAATAAAAATTTAATCTTCCTATGATCTGGGACAAACATAAAGATTGTCTGGACATCATTCACTTAATTATGTATCCATGCCCTCTGACTCCAGTTCATCTCCTTATTAAGTTCTTAATGGGGCTGAATTTTGGCCAATGATACAGGGCTAAATTTATGTGTCCCACATCTGGCCTATACTGATCTCCCACACAAGCCCCTCTATAATCCTTTCCCTTTATGTGATAACTTTGGGAACCACATAAAATAAGTGCTCTCCCAAAACTCTCCTGCTTTTTGATTCCTTTCTCTGTCTACTACTGATCTCCTCCCATCCAAACCCTGGAATTCAGTCTTGGCTTTTGCCTATTTTTTGGCGTAATGTTGGTTAAAACTGTACAATATTTAGCTAGCATTAACATGCTCATTTTAATTACAAAAACACAAATAATGAATGATGTTCCACTAGCCTTTTTGCTGAGTTTAGCACTTGTTTATTTGTGTTTGCATTTTATTTCCATGGAACTTTTTTGAGAAAGTTAGTATGCTAGGAGGAGAAACTTACTAAACACTAAGTTCAGATAATTTTTAAGGGACTTTCTGTAGGGGCAAAATTGAGGCACATAACTCAGGCTATTAGAGAGGGGATAGTGAAACAAAAGCTTTTGAGATAATAGCTTTAAAAAAGAGGAAAAGGGAGAAGTAATACTAGATAAGTTCTGAAAAAATATTTTGGAAGCATTTTCTTCAGATTAGGAAAGGTTACCTTTTAAATGTTGATTTCAAGTATAGCTCTATTGGCCTATCATCTTATAAGACCTTTCTATAATCTTTATTAACTAAGTCAATGACCTAATTTCATACTTTCTCCAATCTTTAGTTTATGCTGATTTCTGTGTATAATACTTAGCCTTAGCACCTGGACATGAATAACATACTACTTGGCTCACAACCTAGGCATGTGCCCTGACCTTTCAGTTTGTAGGAGGATGTCCAACTCACTGAGCCACACCAGTCAGGGCACCATGGGGATTTTTCTTGTTGTTGTTGTTGTTGTTGTTGTTGTTTTTATCACCATGTAA
This sequence comes from Noctilio leporinus, assembly GCA_004026585.1. Classification (NCBI taxonomy): domain Eukaryota; kingdom Metazoa; phylum Chordata; class Mammalia; order Chiroptera; family Noctilionidae; genus Noctilio; species Noctilio leporinus. The sequence goes on from PVIW01002913.1 coordinate 38,223, forward strand.
ACTGGCTTCTCTAGAAATCCAGTATAGCTACCTCAGTACTCATCGTTAATTTGTTCCCCAACTCATGACAAGAACAATGAATCACTTTCTCTTGTGGAGTGGCCTTTTGACTCATACAAATTCTAGCAAGTGCGATGAGTCCCAAGCAAGCACTGAGTGCTGAAACATTTCTTTCCTCATCAAAGGGGGACGAGTACAGGGTTTGACAATTTCTGAAGCCAGCGAGCACCGAGGTATGACCATGAATATTTTATAAGCTGATGATACCAAGGCAAGACTGTATTTTATTTTATACATTAAAAATTAAAACAGGACCCTAGCTGGTGTGGCTCAGTGGATTGGTGTCAGCCTGAGAACCCAAAGATCGCTGGTTCGATTCCCCAGTCAGGGCAAATAACCAGGTTGCCAGCCAGGTCTCCAGCCAGATCCATAGCTGGAGGCAGGTGAAAGGCAACCATACATTGATGTTTCTCTCCCTTTCTTCCTCCTTCCCTGCCCTCCTATCTGGAAAATAATGAATAAAATCTTTTTAAAAAATGAGAAAGACTTGTGTCAACTTTGATATGATCTTTGTAACATTTTGTGGAAGGAGGAAAAATTTTTTGCAATAACATAAACTATAACTGTCGCTATATTTAATGCATTAGTTCAAATGTCGAGAAGGCAGCAAGATTCTGTCCAGTGTACAGATGCAGGAGCTGATTGCATGACAAGCACAGAAACCTGGGCACAGCAACCTTCAGTGGTGCAGGAGAAAGGATCAGACACTTACAACCGTTATGCTTCTTGCTATGATTTATTGGGAATAGCAAACCTCTTCAGAGTAAACTTGACACAAAATAATGTAGCATTCCTATGGCAAGTGAAATTCCATTGACTAAAAGGCAGGTTCAATTGGAAGATAAACAATTATCGCAAAGCCTTTGCAGGGACTGAGTGATCTTCATAGGTACCCTAGTGTGTGCTGTGGAAGTGTCAGATCTTAATTAGAGAGGCTGAGTTTAATATCCCTCCTGAACATTTTAAAACCTTATTTAATGGAAGTAAGTGTTATCTGTCTCCCGGCCTCTCTGTATCCTACACCCCTCAAAAATGCAATTAAAAAATAGCAGATTTCACCTCATCAGGGCAGCCAATTAAATGGCTGAAGGTGTCTGTTTCTGTGTTGTTTTCAGAAATGATTTTATCACTAAATCGCTAAAATTGTAGTGTCAGCAGTAAATAGAGCAAATAGCTGCCAAAGGGAGAAAAAAATATGAACCATGCAGTTACTTTGATGTCATCCTGACCTCCTTTTCAGCGTCTATTGCTGAACAAGCTACAATCAAAATGTGAGGGGGCAAAGACTTGTGTGTAGGAAACTGGGGGGCTTCATGCTCCCTTCCCAGGAGGCTTGCACGGATTTCTTCAGTTTACACTTGATGCCTTCTGCAGAGGACACTGATCAGTGTTTCAGAACACAGCTTCCATCACTCTGCCTCTGTTTTTCCCCAGTTACTGTTCACTCATGGAATACACCCTCTCATCTCATTCTTAAAAATACCCATTCATTGATTTATTAAAAAAATAACCTGTTGAGCTCCTACCTTGTGCTAGATGCAAATCCAGACTAAGATACATCAGTGAACAAAACAGGCAGAAACACCTGCCTTTAAGGAGATTGCTTGCAGGTAGTAAAGACCGTAAATTAAGAACATCATAAATCTGTCCATTATATAGTTGGGCGAGGGAAATAAAGACTCAGAGGGTTGCAGTTTTTAATGAGGTAGTAAGAAGTGTGGGAGAAAGTGTTTTATATGTCCCTGAGAGGCTCATAGGGCAGTTAGTACAGGTTAGTAACATAGGTTAGTAACAGGCTCTTTTGCCAGACTGACAGAGGGTCTTTACTCCATCCAGCTCTGCCACTTGCTAGTTGTATAATCTGGGAAACTTACTTTATTCCTCAAGGTCTCAACATCCCCATCTCTAACATGGGGATAACGTTCGTACCTAGTGAATCATATTGTATGCAAAGGACTTAGAGCATAGTGTATAATACATATCTGAGAGTAAAACCCCAAAGATTTTTCTTTTCTCCTCACTAATCTGAATTTTTTTTTATTATCATGAAAATAAAGACAATTTCTATAATATAGAGCTGTTGTCAGGATTATATCAACATTTTTAGTATATATTCATAAGACATCTTTGTTAAATACCATGTCTTACCCTCTTCTAGACCCAGTTGGAATGGTTTTATATCTTCCCATATTATTTCAACTAGTAATAATCTTAACTCTCCTAATATCAATCATGTTGGTTATCAGATACTAGCTTGTGCTACATTGCATTTTCTCCATTCTAAAATATCATAGATGATTACCCTGTTGATTCAATAGCAGCTTTTCAGCATTGGTGCTTGGGGGTGGGGGCAGTCCCATATTAAGGGCACCCTTCAATTATATGATGTGCCCTGATTTCATAATGGAATCAAGAAAATGTGTTTGTTTCTGTTTATGTTTCTCATCACTGCTACTGTGTGATTTGCTACTCAAAGCTATTTAATTCTTTGTATCGTTCTCTTTTCTTAACCCACTACCTTGCATATTGAAAGCCCTCAATAAATATTTCCTAGATGATTGAATGGATGGCTGTACAATTTCTTGAACAACATAACTAATTTAACTTCACATAAGTATTGAATGAAAGTGGAACATGGTTTTTCAAGCAGGAAACATTCGTTATTCAAAATTTTATACAAGAGCTATTCATGAGGTATCCAGCCATGTAATATGAAAAAGGGGCATTTATTGAACAAGATACAAGATAACAAGAAACATTGTACCAAGGACAATGACACCTCAGTCCCCTTCAAAATAGGCACCTTGTGACCTCACACAGCTCTCACCATCAGCTGCCCCATTGTATTTTACTGAATTTCATCAATGGTCTGAAATCTCTTCCCTTCCAAAGGTGATTTTAGTTTGGGGACAAGCTAGAAATTGCAGGGCACCTAATCTCAACTGTAGGGGTGCTGAGCCACTTAGGAGATTTAATGTTTTGACAAAAACCTCTGCAAGAGATGTGATGCATAAGCGGGAATGTTGTTATGTTTAAGTGGCCAGTCACCAACTGCCCATAGCTGTGGCTTTCTGAATCATCTAAACAGTTTCTGTGGAGTAATGTTCAAGCCTAACGCAAAATTTGATGCCCATCCATTGCACTATTAACTCAATCATTTCGAATGCTATAGCCACACATGGTACATATGTTCACCTAACTAAGTCTACTGCCTCCACTGACTAGTACAATGCAATGATCAGTGTTCATACATGCTCATTCCAGTCCACTGTCCTTGGTTGCCAGGTCACATTGCTGTGATGCAAACCATACGTATATTAATAACAATTGGATTTTTTCCAGACAGACATTGCCATTCATATATATCCTTACTATTTATATATGCATATATACATAAACATAGAGAGAGGGGGAAGTGGTCATTTTTTAAAGCAATATACATGACAAGCTTTAAAAATATTTATTTCTGTTGATTGTATGACTGGTTAGGGCTCTTTGCAAGCTGGTGAAAGATTGAATTAGTGAGTAAAAAGGGGGAAGGGTTTCTATAAGCATAGGGTACTTTAGAAGCACAGTATAAAACTCAGGAACAGAAATGCAGATGTAACTTTGGGCCTGTTTCAGCAGCAATTTTTCTTTTTTATGAATGATCTCTTACTGAACACATACCACTTCTTTCTGAGTGGCATAAAGCAGACTGTGGATAAAGGTTTCGGACAGAGCACCAAATGGCTGGTTTGGCTGCGCACTGCCATGTTAGGGTTCTCAGGTGGGAGGCCTGAGCAGCGGGCTCTAGTTCAGGTAGGGGCTGGCCGCTTTAAAACCTCTCTGATAGCCTCCTTCAGGCTAGCCAGGCTTCAGCTAATGGTTTTCTCAAGTAAGGTCCTTTGAGCTCTCTTCATCATTAGGTCCAAGGGCATTATTACCATGTGGTTTGGGGTTTTACTGTAACAGTACTCGGGTTCTATACCAATACCTGTATCAGTTCAAGATTGGTCAGAGAAGCAAAATCATTATGATGATAGGGGATAAGGAATTTATTACAGGGATACTAGGGAAGTTTGGGGATAAGATGGGATCATTTAGATGAGGCTGTTGAGCCTGAAGTTGCTATGTGTTGATTGGACTATTAGCCGGTGACTGTGGAGTGGAGGAGAGCAAGGACAAAACTGGAAACCATGAGGTACCACTGGGACCTTTGAAGATAAACTGGAACTCATGTCTACGGCTAACCTCTGATGCTGATGATACCCACATCCTATAAGCCATGTTGGTTGGGCCAAACTGAACTTAACCCAAACACACAGAACCCTAAGTCAGAGAAGCAGCTTAAGGACTCATATGCGTCAGTGCCACCCTGTGCCAACAAGGTAAGTCGGAGGGCCAGGGCCTGCACAAACTGCCCCAGAGCCTGACATCCCATTAAGGAGAAGAGTGGCTATTTACTTAGTAAATCGTGTTCAGATTTCTCTTGCCACCTAACTGGAAACCATACAAGGAATGAAATGATGGACAATGTAGTTCCAGCTTCGCTAAGGTGACTCAATAAAAGACACCACGAGGAGTATAAATCAAAAACTTTTAAAATGGTCATTTCTACTTTATAATAAGTTTTAAAAATCTTTAAGTTGTAGAAGACCAACCTAGACAAATAAGAGGAAAAAAGAGGAGGAAAGTTGTTATAGACACAAGTTTCCTGAATTACCTTCTAAAACACCAAGATCAGGAATGCAGCAGATTTGCTACAGGAATGGTCTCTGTGAAAGTCCATGTCATATTCTTTCTAAGTCTTCCTCTCTGCTCTGTTACAGCTTTTCTCTGTAATTTGTTTTCATTTTTCCCTGTAACACCAGTCATGTTTCCTGTGTATGCACAGTCCACATGTTGGAAGATACCACCATTAGCACTTGAAATTTACACAGTGGTACCACCCAGAACAGATTAAGGGTATTCTTTCAGTCCCAATTAAAATATTTCAATAAAATACTTATGTTTACTATGACACTAGGCGAGTTCATGTTATACATGCTGTCAGTTGCCATCTTAAGTATGGGACAATCCCTCCCACCAAAAGGTACATGAATACAGTTCAATAGAGGTCTTCTAGAGTCCAAGTTTTGTCTCTAACTCACTGATCTGGAATTTTAAAAATATGTGAATGCAGTTATTTTTCTGTATTATTTTAAAATATTGAAAACATAGAAATTGTGAATATTCAATGGTCACTTAAGTAAATTATTAAACCATACAACAGATCATTTTATAGACATTAAAATGATTATGAGGTTTTAACTGATATAAGAATGCATATTATATCACATTAAATGCATATAGTAGATAAAATGGTATATTCTGCATAAAATCAGTAATATGTAATAATATCAATATAATACTGTGTCTGCATTGTGAGATGGTTCTCTTTTATATAAAATGGCTTATCCACAAGACGTTAGATGTACAGTGTACTTAAGTTGTTTTTTTATCAAAACCAAGTGAGAAAGATCTGATCACCCTACTGATCAAGAATTCAAGTAAAAAGAAAAAAATATTCATGGGCTTTATGATGTATTTTATACATCATAAATGACTAATTTTTTAAAAATATTTTATTATTTATTTTCAGAGAGAAGGACAGGGAGGGAGGAAGAAAGGGAGAGAAGTGTCAATGTATGGTTGCCTTTCACCTGCTATGGGCCTGGCTGGAGACCTGGTTTGCAGCCTGGTTATGTGCCCTGGCTGGGAATCGAACCAGTGACCTTTGGGTTCGCAGGCTGGCAAAAATCCACTGAGCCACACCAGCCAGGGTCAAATGACTAATTTAAAACATATAATAACATGATCTATTCCAAAATAATAATACTACTTTTAGCTAAATCTAATTATTTGGAATATGCAATTTATAAGAATTGCTTTTAAGCTCCATTTTACGTTCTTGAATAAGTCATGTATTGAACAAATAGCAAAGGGCAATGACAACTAAAAGAAACTTAAACAAAATCAGATAAAAAACAAATAGTCTGTTTTCAATTTATTAAATGATAATTCATATGAAGTTCACAGTAATAAGTTTATGAATTTAACATGAGCATTAACATGGGAAGGATGTAACCAAAGCTCATAGTTCAACTCTCTTCTTAAACAGAAAGAAACTATTAATTCCAATATATTAGGGTAATGTTCTGAATTTATTATTTGTCAAATACTAGTGAGGTTAATAACATTATGGATTCATTTATTATCAAAAAGCAAGAATTTGACTTGACATTGCTAATATAGCATTCATTTTCCACAATAACACCATATTCTGTTGAAGCTAGGGAAAAAAAAATCTCCAGCTACGTTGATGCAGATTCAGGAAACTAGTCTAATCTGAGAACTTCCATCTACATGGCATTCGACCTATCTGACTTACAAAAGAATGAAATGCAAAATTAAAAAAAAAAGTTCTACTTTCTGATTTTAAAATTCTGTTAAGTTGAACCTTTGTCGTCATGAATGTACCCTAGTTTGAAGGCCAGAACTCACAGATTGTATAATCGAGTATTTTTCCAGGTGCCTACTTTTCTAAAGCCTTACATCTAAGCAAGCCTTTTAAGAAATCTCATAGTAAAACTCTTGACAATCACCGTATTGACTTTTTTCCAGGAGATAAATAATTTTTCCTCCTCTTTATGCACTTGCCTAACTTACTAACAAGTTTCTCTGGGCAGAAAGAAGTTTGTAATAGGTGTGTGTCTCTCTATATATGATATGCATTTTAAAAATGAGATTCTTGTATTCTCAAATCTTGAAAATAAATGTAAAAAGCTTGTCTTCTTTTGTGCCACTCTTTCTTCTATGTTCCCACTCTCTTGTTCATAAACATTTTAAATTGCCAGGTGTAATTCAATAGGCATCATGAAAAACTGAGTTTATACCTTAATAAATATTAATAAAGCATCTGGAATGGCCCCAGGCTAGGTAAGTCACTGATTAATATGTGTGGCTCTTAATATTTTTTAGGAATTCTAACATTTTTCTAATCTGTGCAGGACCAATTAAAGTTTTAAAGTTTGATTGCATTTATTATTATTTTTAGGGTTTTTCTTTTTAAATGGAATCTAATCTAGAGAGGCAGTGAGCTTATGTCAGGGAATCCAGAGGTTGTTTCTTCTATCTCAGCTTAGTGGCAATTAAGACTCCAGAAATTGTGGCTGCAAGGTATATGTTCCCTTTTGCCAGGATTTCGAGAATCATTCTTCCAAGAGATGTCAAAAGGTGAGGCTGGGTCTCTGCAGGGGTCCTAAGATGATCAGGCAGTCATCAGTGGGCACCTTGACAAGGCGTTAGATATCTATATATTGACATAAATGACAGATTTAAAAAGATTGATTATTTTCTTGTAAGTCCTTTCTCCTGAGGCTTGAAAAGGGGAAAATTAGTTTCAAACATCAGCTTTAGTAAATTTCCTGAGGTTTTGCTAATAGAATGTTTTTGTTTTCCTTCAAACTATAAGGAACTCTACTGTATAGTAATCATTATTCTATGCAAGAATTCTACATTTTGTTATGCTGGTCCAATAAATGATCTCTGAACCTATTTTTATGATATACAATATTTTAGATATTAATGCAAAATAGAGTTAACTTTATTAAGTCTATGTAGTACATGTAAATTAAAGACCTAAATATAATTCCAGTTATTATAAATAATTAGAGAATTATAGAGAATAATATGTAAGCACAGGAACATTTTATAATGATTTATATCACAGCTTTAGGTTAACCCACTGAGTAATAAATGATCTGGTTGTTTCTTTCAGATAAATCAACTTTCATGAAAATAGTATTTTATTTTAGGGGAAATGGTCATGTTCTCTCTAAATGAAAATAAAAATATTTTTTATTTACAGGACTGTGAGAATTAGAGAATAGTAACATTATTATATATAGTTATATCTATATCTTTAAACATATGACCTATATATTTATAAAATATTAGTAATATGTTTACATAACATATATTTTATATATATTTATATATGTTTGTTTATTTGTTTTCAGTACCTACCAAATTGCCTATTAAAAATAGTAACTGGTCATTCTAATGAATTAAACATTATCTTCAGCTGTTAGAAAACTTTGAGGTTATTTGAACATGGATTGTCAGATATGCAGATGTCTCATGCCAGAGCAATTTGAATTCTCATAGCTATATAGCATTCCAAAGAAATTTTAGGTTGAAGGAATGTGCATTACATTATGGAATTTATTTGTTGATTTTCTAGTTATAATATTTAAAAAATATATGTAGTGATTTTAGAGAGAGAGACATTGATGTGAGAAATAGTGATGGTTTGATGCCCATACACTCCTTGAACAGGGATCAAATCCCCAATCCAGGTATGTGCCTTGACCAGCAATCAAACCTGCAGCCTTTTGGTGTATGGGATAATGCTCCAACCAACGAAGCCATACTGTCCAGAGCTCCAGTTATAATCTTAAATGGGAAATTGGCCTGAATATATTTTAGAGTTAAAAAATAATAATTTTAGTAATATAGAGTGCATGTTTTTATTTAGAAATAATCTAACACACACATATATAATGAAAGTGATATTTTTCTGATAATAGAATTTATAGGTGAATTTTTTCTTCATTCCACATTCCTAAAATTTCAAATTACTGAGCTTTACTTTTACCATAAATATGCTAAAAAGACAAAAATGAGAGGTATTCTAGGCTCAGTGGATAGGCACCAGCCTGTGAACCCAAAGGTCACTGGTTTGATTCCCAGCCAGGGGCACATAACCAGGTTGCAAGCCAGGTCTCCAGCCAGGTCCCCAGCCAGGTCCCCAGCTAGGTCCATAGCTAGAGGCAGGTGAAAGGCAATCATCATTGGCATTCAACTTTCATTACATTGATATTTCTCTTCTTTCTTCCTCCCTCTCTGCACTTCTCTCTAAAAATAGTAAGTAAAACATAAAAACAATAAAACAATAAAAAAACAAAACAGAGAGAGAGAGAGAGAGAGAGAGAGAGACTGTTTGAAAACAAAGAGTGGGCAGGAAATAAATTATGAATCCTGTTAAAGAATGAATATAAGCAAAGCCAGCCTGAACTAAAATAGTTCAATGATATAAGGTTGAATTCATCTTTAATCATTAACATATAAGTCAATAGTGGGAAATTTAAGCTCTGCAAAGATTTATCTTTCTTACACCAGGATCTCAATACTATGGTTGTATTTCTGGTCTTCTATAGACAGATATTAAGGCTTGTTAAAATATCAATCTATCTATAATTTGCTTTTGCAAATTCTCTTATGATCTCTAATAACAACAACAAAAATTCAAATCTAATATTTGTCTATATTAGCATATTTCATAATATCCTATTAATTTTTGTTATTCTTAATTCTAAATTCTCTAGTATGCAATTACATTGAACTTTGTTTAAGTTGTTATTTACTCACAAGAAGAAGAACATCAAATAGATACTTTACAAATATATCTTTAAGTCTGGGCATTATCAAATTTCTAACTAGCCCAATAAACACAAAGGGCCTCCTTTTTGGGTCTTAGCATTTTATCTGAATTATTTGGCAGCTTTTTATTAGGGAACACAAAAATTTTTGAGTCTATTTTTGAAGTTGACAGCTTACTTATTTGGACTAAGATTATTATTTTTTTAATTTCCAGTCAGACATGGTAGATTACCTTTTCATTTTGCTTTATTTTGTGTTTTTAGGTTAGAGAAATGAAAAAAAAAAAAAAAAACTTATAGAAAGGGAGTAAATGTATCTACCTTCAAATTAATTAGTGAATAAAATTCCAGGTTTGGAGAAACTTTTCTTTTTGAATATTTGTGCTGATATTTTCCTCAATATGAAAAAAAAAATACCTCAAAGCAGTTTCTGTCTGTTGCATAAAAATTATTAAAGGCTAAGTTGTGATTTCATATTTGCTCTCTCTAAACTAAAGAAAAATATACTTAATATTTAATGAGAATGTTACCATATATCAATAGTTATTCTTTTACCTAGGCCAATGTCCCCTTTAGTCATCATGCTGAGAAATTGGACAACAATTAACAAATTATTATTAAATGTGATATTAATCTTACAGGTTGAAAACAATATACTCTCCTAGGAGTTTTGGTTGCTTCAAAAGGTTTGATTATTGTTTGGTGTATTTACAAATTTTTTTTTCAATGATTCTTTTCTTTGAGTTTCTTATAATAAAACTTTGAAAGTAGCAAAGAATTTAAGCAAGCTAAAAAGGTAGACTATTGATTAGCACTGCACATTTCCTTATTTATTGACACTTCTCTTTTTAATAATGGGAGAAGATTATAGGATTAAAATTGTATACGACATAAAACATAACCATTGATGTGCACTTATTAATCATTTATTTTTCCCTAAAACAAAAGAACTATGTCCAGTATAAAGATTTAAGTGCTATATAACATAACATTTTTTGGTTATTTAATGTGTATTATCCTAGCATGTTAAAGTGTAGCTAGGATTAATATAAACAATATTAGTGTCATATGGGAGCTTGTAAGAAATTCAGTATCAGAGACCCTTACCCCCGACCTATTGGGATCTACATTTCAACAAGACACTTGGGTGATTTGGTACCTATTAAAGTTTGAGAAACCCTGTTCTATAATACCTGTTTCTTCAATTAGCCCAGAGTTTTAGTGTGGAGAAGAAAGTAGATTTGGAATCTAGAAACCGCTCTGGCCTTAATGCTGTTTTTGATGCATAGTATCTAATGTCATGTCATTTAACCAATCTGAGTCTCTTTGATAAAATGTATTAATACCAAAATGCACCAAAAGTGGTTGTTATGAGCCTCACTTAACTAAAATACAAAAACAATATTTTATATATTGAATACAAAAAGATATTTTATGTATTGAGATTATAGATACATTAGTATAATTTACAATTCAGGTGTCTTGTTGAATTGGGCATTTTATTTTTGAATACAGCTTTGAGTAGGCCACATTCAGAATTCTGGAAGTCGATCTTACAGTTGGTGAGGCATCATTATTGGTACAGTATTTTAAAAGCTAGAAGTTATGTTTTCAAAATCCAATAGTGGTCTGACAAAAAGACATTGAGTTCTTTGAAGGCAAAAATTCTCAAAAGAGTAATCCTGATTGCAGCAGATTGTATCTCAGAAAATGTGTTGCATATGGTTAAATAAATAAATACAAAGCCACTGGAAAAAACTGGATCATCTGACTAAACAATTTAATCAACTCAATCAAACATGGAATTGATGCAGTGACAGATCTCAGAGAAATTCTGCATATTCATTTAATGTTGCTAATTTTAACAATAACAGCATACCTATTGACCAAATAGAAAATATACCTTATCTCTTAATTTTTTTTTCTTGCTGTGAAATCATATCCACTTAATTATCACTGATTATTTTTTACATTAAAAGTGAATGATATTTCCTAAATCTGGCAGGGCCAAAATCTTTGTTTAAATTAATGACAATGAGACATGTAGATATCAATCTACATTGATATCGGTTTAAAAGTTTATTTTTTCAACTGAGAGGACAGTTTATCAGCTTATCTAATAACTGGACATTCTTCCTATAAGGGATGGTATATTGATCAACTCCCTTTTTGTATGCTGTATTTCTTCTCTTTAGAGAAGAGCCAATCAATTTCCAGGATAATAGGAAGGCTCTTATATTTTAACCTAAAATTCTACAAAAGTGAGAGAGAAGGCATTATAAGAGCTTGCTTTGTTTATAGAAAGGCTTGAATATCTATCCATTTAAATGATTCCTTTTCTTCTAACTTAATTCAGTGAAAGGCAATCATCAAATTTATTTTAAATTTCTCTTTAAAAACCATACAAATGCATTCTCCAGTCTGTTTTTTCCCTTGGAGAATAGATACTTTTCTGATCTAAGCCTCTACATATACTCCTAAAATAAAGTTTTTGGTGGTTAGCTGCAAGTTCTGGTAAACATGTGTGTATGTGTGTTCTTTTTGCTTTTTGGTACAATATAAATCCCTGTTTTTGCTACATTCAACAGATTGATCTAGGACAATAGAGAAATCCTTAGTTTATATTTGAAATAGTATGAATTGACTAAGGAATAAATTAAGGATTTCCTTATTGTCCTAGATACAATACTTGTAACCTCCTGATTCAGGCTATAATGATATCTCCCAAATATGGCTTTATTTTATAACTAACTTTAGCTCTCATTTTTTGTTCTATGGTTTTCATCACTTTTATTTTTACACACAGTAAGGATGTGCCAACGTTTCACTACTTTATCACACATAATTTTTTTTATGGGCCTGTCATGCATTAAACTGTCTGCAAGATGTTCATATTCGTGGTTGTGAAGAGTACATACTGGTCTTTCACAAACTGATCAAACATTTAATGGGTTTTGGTTGAGCATGTTGGAAATAGTGATGCAATAACCTTCACACAATTTGTTCAGAGCATACAGTTTTCTCACTTCATCTTTTGATATGAATGTACTTTGATTCCTGGAACATAATCTTTGACATATTACCATTTCATCATTAAATTTAAGACTTCAGTTATAATAATATTCATCTATAGCTGATAAATGTTCCTTCTTGGCTTTTTTTTTGTCACATTTATTTCAAAGCTAAAATACTTAAAAGAGTAAAAGGAATTGATTCATCTTTAGAGAAATTTGGAATATTTATAGTATAATGTTTTTGCTATGTGAGTGCCTTAGGAGTTAACTATTTTAGGAGATGGGTATTGATTCTGTGTATCTACTTCCTTGGATATCAACCTCAAACATAAATATTTAGTAAATATTTATGACTATCCCATCATAATTCCTTTTAAGCTATTTAATAAATAAAAATAAATAAAAGACTTGCTTTTGTTTTAATAGTTAAAAGATTATGTTTCTACCTATCTACTTGACCACCAATTCTGTTCCTACAAATTCCTCTAACTGCTCTGATTTGAATTGAAGTCTAATCTTAACATTCCACATTTAACATTCTGTTTGATGTTGCTGTCTCCAACATAGTCTTTCTTATGTCTCTTGTCTTCCAAAACACATTAAGCTTCTCTCAGTTTGTTTGATGCCCTCAATTCATTTCAGACTCCTTGTAATTCTATCTAGTTTGTTTGTTGCATCTGTGGTTCAGTCTGCTTTTATGATACGTTCTTCAACCATTCTATCAACCAGTCTTCTTTCTCCTCTTCATATTCCTCTTCTTCCTCCTCATATTCTCTGAGGAATATGTTATTTCCTCAGAGCAGTCTTTCTCTGATTCTACAGATTCTGTTAGAACTATATAGAATATAATTTTATAGTAGTTACTATTTTCTTTTGGGTGCCATTATTATAATTGTAATTAATTGTTCACTTAACTGATTATTAGAATAAAATCCATTATTTGACTAAAGGTATATGAGGGCTGAGGTTGTCTGCCTTTTTCTCTATCCAGTGTCTAAAAGGTAATATTACTCTACACATATTTTGTGAGTGGATAAATTAACGGAAGAACCTTCAAGTAGATGTATAAAGTAGTAGTGTCTAAAAACCCATAAAGAGAAAAGAATACAATTTGCATTTTTACAATATTATTAATATATGGGTTGGTAATAAGCTGAATTTCCATGCTAATAAAGATGATGCAATATCAAAAGATCCATGGGTTTTTGCAAAAGATGTCTACCAAGCACATAACAAACCAGTTGCTTAAAAAAATTAATCTTAATCTTTTAGAGGAAAACTGGCCAAGCTTTGCTAAATTCTTTATCCTTATATTAATATGGCTTAGTGTGATTAAGAGAGAGGATTTTCAAGCTGATATAGTCAGCTCTTTTTTCCTCGGCCATAGGCGTTGCTGACTTAAGCAAGTCTGAGACATTATTTATCAATATTAAGTACAGAACTACTCAATTGCTAGTTTTTTATAATGTGGTATACATGTGTAACTGAAACTGTTATTTATAATTGAACTTGATTTTTTTAGACATCCCTTGCTAAATAGCTGCATTGAGATGTAAATTACTCTGTAAAAAAGTCAAGAGTTTAGAACATAAAGCAGAAATCCATACCATGTAAAGATTTTTAGAATCCACAATCGACAAGCTACTTACTGACCCACTAAAATGTCAGATAATGCATGTCAGCCATTTTCATTAGAATTTCCATGGGAAATAACATTTGGTGGCTGGAAATAATTCACTGGAAAACATATTTTAGGTTAGCACTGATTAAACTGGGTGGGGCGATAATACTATGAATGAAATTGTAAGGAGAAAGGAAAATATGTCATTGCTAAATATTTCATCTAGAAGCCCTACTCTTGTATGTTATAGTTTTGTGTTTTTGCATATCTTAGCTCTCCTTCATGATATCTCTTCAAATATGCTTTATTATTATAAAATAGTTATTATCGTTTAAAAATGTAAAACCTTACTCTTATTAACAGTGGCTGATTTTATGCTATGTGTGACTTTCCTTATAAAATAATTGAATAAAAATATCTAAATTTTAAAACTTGTTTCCCCTTGCAAAAATATATAATCCAGAAACATTCTAAATTAATTTAATAATTGAGCTTGTAAACTGAGGTTCTAGAAAACAGCCATAGAAGCTGTCATCCATGTAGTGGGGTAGATAGTGCCTCACACGTATTATACAATTTGGATGTGTTTACAAGTTAAGGGAATTTTAAATGTGAAATCTAATGTAGTAACAGACTGTAAACCACAGTATGAAATGATCACTAATTTATCCACAAAGGGAAAGGCTAAGTGCAGTTGTTTGCAAGATTGAAGAGACAGAATGAGAAGGTAATTACAGTTCCAGAGACGGATTAATAATGCATTACAGCTTAGGTAGGCACTGTCCCCTGCCCATCCTTTGGAATCATCTTACTAGAGCTCATGCTGGTGGTATGCCAATAGAAACAGTGTGCTTTCCCACCTTTATTTCTATTTTTCTCCAATGAGTAATTTCTTAAGAGTTGATTATAAAGTTCCAGAAAAATAAGTTAGAGGAGAAGGAGAAAGGAAAAGCAGCAACAGCAACATGTTAGCCTGATAGATAGCTAATTCTTAGATGTCTCCTTGTTGTGAAATTCAGCCCCATATCCAGATGCAGGAGTAAAATGGCCAGGGCAGGCAGATATTGCTAGATGTCTGACAAGGATATGTTCTCTCTTGCTACAGAATTCTATCTTATGTGGAGCAGCAATGGACCAGGTAAAAAGTGACCCCTTCCCAGACTTTCATACACCAACTGTGTTGGTCCTTCAACACAGTTTAGCTGACTAGCTATGAGAGGACATGTCCTGCGTAGGGGTTCCAGTAAAACTATTGATTTCCTGACTAAAAGAGACTCTAACAATGTTGTCAGAAACTTTATGCTCTATGTTCAACACTCCATCTTATTTCCTAACATCTTTGCTTTATACCTGACGTGGAGTTCCTATGCTGTGGTCTTAACAATTACAAATTGAGGATACTGAAGCATGAAACCTGATGTAGCCTAGACCTCTGGTGGTTTTCTGAGCAAACTCTGTACATCTTTTGACTTGTTCTTATGTGAGAAAACTAACTGTGTCTATCTTTATACCACTGTAATTGACCTAACCAAGTGTAGCCATTTGTAATCCCCATGAATGCAAACATGAAGATGGAAAAACAGCACTTGCAGCAAATGTCCCATTACTTTTCAAAGGTCATGACTTAGAGGAAACTTCACAAGTTTGATTTAACTCACTTGGGGAAAAGCAATAGCAACTTAATAGGTACTAGATTTGTGAAATGAATAAAGGGCTAAGTTTTAGATAGTTCACCAAGGAAGAGACTTTTATGCTATGATTCAAATGCCACATGTATATTGAAAATTAGAGAAATAAAGCTGAAATTGAGAATATGTTAGCTGCAGAATCGTGAAAATCATTGTTATATGTATGCATCATGTGCATGAGCCAGAGGTGAATTTTGTAAATTAAATAGGCTGTACACTGCCAACTTGAGAGTCAAAATGAGATTTTTAACTAGCTACTTGCTTGCTTTTTATGTTACTTTCAAATTTATATGCATGAGTTGCATTATTTAAAAATTGATTATATAAATCCAGATGTTTAAATTTTCTCTCAAAATATTAAAAGAGTGAGAAACACAGGGTTCATTTTCCAGTAAAGTTTAGCTGCAACTAAGCAACTACTGCTTGTTGTTTTTTAGCTTACTATATATATAGTATCTTGTATGGCTGTTACCATAAACTATCTCTTGGTTCTGGCTCTGGTTTTCCAGACAGTTTTATTCACCTTGTTGGTTTATACAGACATCCAAAGCAGCAAATTGTGTTTGCTAAACGAACTTCTTGCTTAAATGTGCTATTATGGGTTTCGCCTACATGATAACATAAAATTGAAATATTTAATACTATAATCTTAGGTTTTTACATTATCATTAAAAGTAGGAACTTTTTCAAATCTAACTTTATTTTTTTCTTCTTTCCTTTTTAAAAATTAATTATTTATTTTTAATATATATTATTTACTTTGCTATTACAGTTGTCCTAATTTTCCCCCCTCTGTCCCCTTCCACTGAGTACCCCATTCCCTCCAGCAATGCCCCCCTTAGTTCATGTCCATGAGTCATGCGTGTAAGTTCTTTGGCTTCTCTATTTCCTTTGTTCTTCTTAACATCCCCCTGTCTATTCTGCAACCACCAATGTATACCTTTTATTTTCCCTTTCACATCCAGACAATTCACCATTTAATTACAGCCTCTGTCAGCTTCTCAAATCATATTAATACGAAGTTTTCTTTCCATTATTCCAAAATGCCTCCATTAATTCATTTGTTCAAAGAAGTACTCTTTTAAGTAATATGAATTGCCTTATTACCAAACATATGCAAAAATACATTTATACCCATACATGTTTTTATACGTATTTAAAGTATATACTGGATTCTGAAGAGTTAATACAAAAAATTTAAAATATACCAATAGCTTACATAATTATTACATGTTAAATCATAGTATTTTAGATATATTGTAGCAAGATTAAGTAGTTTTTTCTTCTTTAGTACTTATTTTACTCTGGAATGCTATTTTTGTGAAATATATCACAGAAATGGTGTATTGCAGAACTCACTTTTGTGAAAGTTGTCCTAGAGACAGTGCCAAACCCACAGTAAAAAATGAATTTGGTTTTTGAGTCAGATCCTCCCCACTCCAATAATACAACTCAACTTTATTTTAAGCTACTGAAACTATAACTTATTCTTTTTGGAGTTTTCCATCTTAAATAGTAGATTTATTTATTTATTTATTTAGACTTCTTTCAATATCCTCTGTTTTTCCTCTACATGTGTTTTATAAGTTGAAGCCTTCAGAAATAATGGCACTTGCAGTGCTCAGTTGGTCCCCAGAGTAGAAATTATTATGTCTTCTAAGTTGAGGTAAAAAATAAAAATCCCTAGGATTTAAATAATTTTGTAGAATATTATTCTAGCTATTTTTTGAACTTGTGGTTGACTTCCTCTGTGGTCCTAAACTAACCCCTGAACTATTTAAGAATCTGTTGAGGTAGAGATTAGGTATGTTCACATTTCAGTAATAAAGTTTACTATAGCATTAATTCCTTTTCCCAAGTATCCCTATTTTGGGCTCCTTCATAACTGGAAATATATATTTCCATGATTTAGTTGAAAGGAATTTCATCTAATTTACATGCTAATATGAGAATATATATTGTCTATGTGCACAAATCACATAGTTTAGTAGTTTACAACTTCCATTCAAATTGGTCTTCATTCTCAGCATCTTTTCTAATCTCAAGATTGATTTCACAACACATCCTCAAATCTAACTTTAAATAACAGCATAAAATTTAACTTAATGCATTAGGAAGTTAATTTTTATTGTGTTATTTTATCCCTCTACTTGTCAAAGTACTGTATATAGCCTAGCTTTTTTGCCTTGGTTCTTCTAAATACTCAAAATGTGAATTTCTGTAGCTAGTGTCAACAGTGAAATAAACCCCTAGTATATGGAATTACATTACACTATGCATTAATAAACTAATAGGGATTTTGTACAGAAGATAAAATATATTTACCTTATGAATACACACATGTGTTATTTTTTGTTTTATTTTTGTTTTCTTAAATAGTTATGACTATCTAAAGAAGTACCTGGGATTAGGTTTAAAGCCTTTAATTAAAACATTCACTACAGTATAGATTGTGAGCTGCTTATTCACCTGAGAAATAACTTTCCTGTTTTTGAATCTATACTTATGTTGCCAAGATGGAAAATGTTCTAACTGCAGCACTAAGATTTTTTTATACATTTAGAGTAATGTATTACTCATAACTTTGATAGGAATTGCTATTATCAGTGTGTGTGGGAAAAGTACATTAAAAAAGCATCTAATTTAACATTTAGAGAAATGTATTGATCTAAAAATTTTAATCTAATATATTCTGTATATATATTATATACATAGTATATTGAAATATAATGTAATGATCTAATATAACTTAAATTTAATGTAAAATAATAGTAAATTCTCTGGGAAAAAAGACAAAAATAAAGTCATTCACAATTTAAAAAATGGTAATTGTGACCAAAGATATAATTCCTAGTTTTCTATATTCTTTCCACATTCACATAAACATACACAATTAATCTCACTTCTTTATTCTTTTTTTCTATTTATTTTATGTTAATCATCCACATTACTTGATCTGCAGTTACTGAAAGATAATATATAACTCACCCATGTAGGAGTTATTCTGTGTTGGTATTTTTAAAAATTACTTTTCGTTTAAGTACTATTATTATTACTATGGCAGTTGTACTTTTCTACATTCCAAAGACCCTTAATGCCTATGGTTGAAGGCACCATGATTGTTGGCTAAATTACTGAGAATACTATTAGTATTACTTCTCTTTTCTGTAAAATAATTCATAGTGACCATCATCATACATATCCACCATGTAATACTAAGGTAATACTCATCTGATCTGTGTGTGTCTCTCTCTCAGCCCCTCTTTCATTCTAACTCTATCTCTATCTCTATCTCTATCTTTATCTCTCTTCTGACTGTGCCCTGTCTCCTGTTTTTGAAATTGTCCTGGGTTTGTTCCCTTTACATAATTTAGTTAGATATGTCTCTGAATTGTAGAGAAAAATATTATTTGAGACTTTATCTCAAAATTAGCTTCCTCTGAAAGTCTGACAATTATGTTAGAACAATTAGGGAGCGTGATTAACAGTGCTTTAAAGCAATTATAAAATATATATCACATTGTAATTCAAAACCCCAAATATTATGTTCAGCACACTTTGTGTTTGAAATGATCTCTCCTTATAAATTTCATAGTGGCTTTCCTTGGCCCAAGAAGAGATTCTGATGACAGTATTGTAAACTTAGGACAAGCCAGAGAGGAAAATATTATGAAACACATGCAGCATGAAGTTGTCCTGAGCAAGAATCAGCTCTGTGAATATACTTCTAAAAATACTATAAACAGCCCTGGCTGGTGGCATGGTGGATAAGGCACTGGCCTGCCACTCAAAAGTCACTGGTTCAATTCCCCAGCCAGGGCACATAATCAGATTGCAAGCCAGGTCTCCAGCCAGGTGCTTAGCTGGAGGTAGGTGAAAGGCAACCATACATTAATGCTTCTCTCCCTTTATTCCTCCCTCCTTACCCTTCTCTCTTAAAAAAAAAGAAAGAAAGAAACTAAAAACAAACAAACTAAAAAAAATGACATAAGCCACAAGCTAACAGCTGAGCCATTTTCTGGGGATCAATCAACTTGAGTGCGAAATTGGTAGAAGCTGCAGAAGGAGCTTTAATTCTTCTCTCTCTTTCTATAGGGACTATCACTGAGCACTGCAGAGCTGTAAAGAGCTTATAGAATAGCATGTGTTACATTTTTACATACAAATTATTTGGGTTACCTTGTGGGAAAATTTAAAGAGAAATTTAATATCAAAGAAATGCTATGAGGCTGGCGTGGCTCAGTGTATTGAGCACCTGCCTGTGAACCAAAGGGTTACTGGTTCAATTCCCAGTCAGGGTACAGGCCTGGGTTGCCAGCCCGGGGCATGTGACAGACAACCATACATTGGTGTTTAAAACAAAAACAAAAAGAAGAAATGCTATGATAGTAGGATTGAAACATAAAAATAGAATGCAAGTATATTGTTGAGTTGAAGAATTCCAGAAATTGGTTTTTAATTATTTCTATATTATATATTCTAGTTAAAAAATAAAACCCTAAACTTTTGACACTTTAATTAAATATTATATATATATATATATATATATATATATATATATATATATACTTTCATATATGCATTATAATCTCAGAATAGGTATGTTGGTGACTGTAATGGAGTCAGGCAAATTAGAATGCTTGCAGCTAGATTTTGCAAATATAAAACAAATTTATCCTGCATTTAAATTTATCTCATCTTAACTTGTATGCATGTCATACATCAAGCTTTCTAAATCATGGAATCTATGATTGACCTTATTTTAAAAAATAGCCAGGTAGCTCAGTTGTTTATAGTGTCATCCCAATACACCAAGGTTGTGGGTTTGATCCCTGATCAGGGTACATGAAAGATTCAGTTAATGAATGCATGGATAAGCAGAACAACAAATTGATATCTCTCTCCCCCAATTCTTTTCTCTATCTGTAAAAATCAATAAAAATTATAAAATTTTAAAAATAATATAAAATTGAAAAAACATATTATTGGGATAAATTTAAAAAGCTTAAACAATAAAATTAACAGAAACATCAAAACATTTATTCTGAATGTCTCATATAAAAATGAATTATAATTATATATTTTCTTGGCATGAAAATTAATGATATGTGCATATATTTGAATGCCAAGTTGGTATTTGTCTTTCTTTTACATATGTTTGCAAATCTTCCCTACCTATTAACATCACATCATTTTCAGATGCATATAAATGATAAGGAATAAGAGTTAGACCGTACAAGTTTTCATTAACCTGTCTCAGTGCTCAGAAGCAATTTATGATCAAGCTCTCAAATTCCGTAGCGAACGTACAATTCTGAAAGTGTAGGTGTGATATTGCACCATGGGGTATCATTAAAAGACATAGAGCTTGGAATTTAGAGAGACAAATTCTAAATCTGTTTAACCATCTATTTAAAATATTTTACTAATAATGGATGGTACATTGGGTAATATTAATCACAGTTGCACTCTCGAAAGTCTTCACCCATGGCTTCTGTTACACTGTATACTTGTGGTTCTTCATCCATTTATATTTGCATCCCTTTGTCTCTCTCATCTCTTTATAATTTCTCATTGCCACTATGAAAACTATAATCAAATGTACATGTATATATGCATATATGCACACATATAGTACATATTTATTTTGTAATGTAATGTGTATGTATGTATGTATGTATTATTTCAACCTTGAATTCTCCCCCAAGCTTTAGGAATGCATTTTCAATGGGTCCCAGTATCCCCTAATAGTTCATGCCACTGTAAACTCAAAGATTCCTTGACAAGAACTAAATCCATCATCTATTTCTCTTCTCAACAGTCCCTGATTAATTTTTTACTTGCCTCTGATACATTGTTATTTATTCAGATTCAAAATAAAGTCATTCTCTCTACACTTTTAATCTCATCCTTCACATCTATTAAGATAAATCCTATTAATTCAGTCTCTAGAATCTCTTGAAATTTGATTTATTTAAAATAAAACATAAAAATGATTTCTGTGTATATGCTTCAAAATTTAAGGCCAGGAATTCAAGTAGATTTTATAGAAAATGCTGTAGCCAGGTATCAAGTCCTTACAATGAAGTATGTTCATAACCACCCCAACCCCACCCAGATTTTGCCACTGAACCATTAAGTTCTCTCCCTCCCCATAAAAAAAAAAAAAAAAAAAAAAAAAAAAAAAAAAAAAAAAAAAAAAAAAAAAAAAAAAAAACACTAACTAAAACAAGACAATTTTTATTACAAAAATGGCCAAAGTCCAATTAATATATTTTTCTATAATAATTATTATCTGGACTTCACATATGGCATATGATTTTTTTAGACAAATAAACCTGTATGCACTTACCATATTAATATCTTCACAAGGTAATTATGGTGATTCTTCCCTTGCTCCATAGCATCCAAAATTTTCCTCATTAACCTCAAGATTAAAATGCAATTTCCTTTGGCTGAAACCAAACTTTTTCAACCTTACCTCTAACTCGGAGGCTTATGTCTCTACCACTTATCTTCATCTCCACTTATAAAATCACCACAAGTCCAAGGCAAGACCTAATGCTCTGTGAAGTTGGGCCAAAATTTTCTCAAGTGAAAAATAGCCAGTCTAATCTGAATTGCCAGAAGCTTTTGCCTGTACCTTTCTTATGGTAGCTATCACAATGGTCCTTCCAGATTTTATAAAGTCCCTTGCAGCATAGGAAGAGAAACTATGGAAGGCTTCCTCTAGGAGGTGTTACTTCATCTGAACTTTGGTGACTAGAATTCAACACATAAAGAAAATTGGTAACAGCATATTGGGTACAGGGGAAGCAATAGTACCAAATGCAACAGAGTGGCATATTCTGAGGCCTGCAACTAGATTTTGATGGCTTAAGTGTGTGGATATGGTGAGAGTTGGTGCAAAACTAATCTAGTAGCTACAGAGAGACAGCCTTGTATCTCTTACTAAAAAATGTCTATTTCAAGTTAAAAGGTATTTGAAGGATTTTAAACTTTGAAATTTCAAGATTAACAGTTATATTTTGGAGTAAACATCAATAGCTGTAGTAGTTTAGAATAACCATAGTAATGGCAGTGCAAAGTGAAGGTAAGCAAAATAGGCATTGAATATATTTTTTTTTCCCATTTGGGGAGATAGATGTGTATACTGCCCTGTCCCCTGTCTCAGCACGTATTTTACATTTCTATTTCTAGGTTTTATACTCTCTCTTCTTCAAATTGCTAATTATTAGCTAAGTAGCCTTTATGAATAGTGCAACAAAGATACTACCTAGGCTATTGCTATGAAGCTGTGAAAGCATCAGGATGGCTTTCTGGATTGAACTGCATAATGGTAAAAATTCTGCTACTTAGCTTCTTCTTGAAGCACCCCTTCAAAAGCCCCTCCCATTTTCCAGTCCAGAGAGTTTCACCTAGGGAGATTACAAATTATACAGCTGTTATCCAGGGGAATTCTCAGTCTATGCATGACGGGATCTTCCCACTGGGTTAGCCATGGATTAGCCTTGAAGCTAATCTTGTTCCCAGAGCTCTGGAACACTGAGCCCCAAGAATAACCACATAGCAACCCTACCCTGAGCAACCAGGTGTTACCCTGGGGTACACTGCCTATTTGTTCTAGTATGTATAGAGCCTCCTTTGTTCCAAGGTGTATATAAGATTGCCCTGATTGTAAACTAGGTGCATACCACTGTGTGGGAGAACAGAGAAACCGTGTATGTGCTAGTTGACACTCTCAGAGCCCGGCTGCATGGAAGTAGGAGAGGGGGGTGTAGGGACGCCCAGACTCTCTGCAGTCATTAACCTAAGTGCAGTTGTGATAGGAGTGGGACAACTGAGCATGAGCACGTCTCCACTCTAGCTGCCCGGCCATGTGGTCGTAAAAGCTTGCCTCTGTAATAAACCATGCCAACCCCCGCTGAAGGCTCCGAGTAAGTTCTGCTTCACCACCAGAGCTGAGAGGCCTCTCTGCTATCAGAACCTGCTGGTCCAGAATCCCTAGGACCTGACAACAGCCAGTACAGGAGACAAGGAGAATGTAGTGGACACATTATCTAATCAGTACTTGTAGTCACAATATGGCTGTCTATCTGCAACTATCATGTATTAATCAACACTGTTGACAGACAAACAGGCCTTTTATTGTTTTTACTACATATATCTTTATAGCTAGCAAGAATGCTTTTATTCTGTACAAAAGTAATAAAAGTGACAAGAAAATTTTTATTTCATAAAATTACATCCCAAACCTTTTACATTTATTCCTGAACTTTAGCACAAATGCAAAAAAGTATTTCTTTGGCCAAGGTCAGTGGAATTGTACCTTTGATTCTCATTCTTAAACTGTTTTCTTGATGGCTCTTTAATTTAATTTTATTTGTATTGTATAGCTCTATCTGTATTCTCTTTTAATTTTTCTCAAGCTTTATATTTATATTGTTATATACTAGTATAAAGATATATACTAGCTAGTTACAGAAATGTAACAAATAAGAACACTATTGGTCATTTATTTCCATACTAGGTAATAGATATATTGAATAGGTGAATCTTGTCTTTAAAGTGTTAATTTATAATTTTTAAAACTTCTAAAACCAAGTTGTTATAAGATGCCTACGTAGAGTTTCTCTTTTGAAAATCCATTTCTAATCCAACAAGACTGTAATGTAGCTATGTACTATATTTCTATTAGTCATGATCAATACCACCATATTCCTACAATATTCAAATACTGTTTTAATTGTATATGTGCTTTATCAAGAATAAAATTGATCTTTAAGATCAATGTTCTTTAAAAAATAGGCTCAAATGGATAAGGAAGAATGAATGGCATAAATATGCAGAAAGAATTGACTTTACCTTTTTATATCAATGTTAGTAAAGGAGTATGTAATGAAAAATCAATTATAACATAAAATTTTGTAACAGGCATTCAAGTGTTTTTTCATCATATGACAGTACAAAACCAAGTCTGATGGCTGACTATATTCCATATCACAAGACTCCAATTATTTTTAATTTATTGAAGTAGGAGCAGATGTCAGAGGTACATAATAACAATGAGGCATAAAGACCTACTTGTTGGTGATTGTGTGAGGTACCCAGGTGAGCCACTGTCACAACAAAATACGTCTCTGCATGTGGAAGGAAAGAATTCAAAGAAAGGAAAGGTGGTAATGAAATTCTGTGATAACTTTCCCAGTAATCATTCCTGACAAAAGCATTTATTGTTTCAGTATTACTATGAGCGATTATAAGGACTAGGAAGCCCATTATGGTTAGCCTAGTTGTTCTTGTACGTTAAACAGATTCTGTTATATTGCCTGAAGTAATATCCTATTATATAAGGAATGATACAATGCAACTACTGTCAGTAGCCTCTCTCTCTGGGTCTTTGTCTCTCTTTCTGTCTCTCTGTCTCTCATTTTTTTCAATAGTTGCACAGTGATGGTTGTTCTAATACCTATAAAAAAGCAGTTGTAATTGCTGTAGGAGCAATATCTGATAAATGCATAATTTTGCAGTTTGTAAGTTATGTATGTTTCATTTTTCATCTGATCCCCATCCTCACAACCAATTAATCAATGTCTTCCACACAGTAGGTACTCATTAAATAAATGATACATTTATAAATAAAGAAGGAAATGATCATAAAATACCCCAGTGAGAAAGGCGGTGCAATTGCATTTATCTTGATTTTGCAGATGTGTTGAGAGCAAAATGAGTAGTAAGGCCAAAACTAGTATTTAGGATTTATTCCTAAGTTCCTAGAGCTTATTGAATTTGTGGTTAGATGTTCACCAGTTTTTAAAACTGTCATTTATCTTTTGATACATATATTTATGAACTTTAGTTCATAATTAGTATGATGATTTGCTCGAGCTTAGAAGTCACTGTGAAAGCTGAACATTTTCCCTCCAAGTTTAGAATATTAAAAAGAGAAAAGTCAAGACAGTATATGAAAAATCATCCTCATGCACTAGGGGAAAGGTAAGGTTAAGGATTGCATGCCAAACATAAAGAATATCATCTACATAAAGCCTAAGCAAAATAAAAAATAAAATAAAATAAAAGCATAAATGTATTAAATTTGAATATTCAAAATTGGATCTTGCACCCAGTTTTAAGGGGAAGAGGCCAAATGGAGTTTGCAGTAGAAAATGGTTCCCATTTGCCACACGTTTCTTCTGTGACAGAGAGTGGAAGATATTGGTACAGCAGGTGATTGGAAGAAGCAGCTTATTCTCAAAGCTGTTTTGTACTCAGCTGTTCTTTGCCCAAAGCAACAACATATTAATGGAGCAACCATCTTTGCAGTCTTTTGTGTTTCAGAATCATTCAGACTTGTCAGAATTCCAGTGTAGTTGGCCCTTGTTTGAAG
The DNA here is from genome assembly GCA_004026585.1 of Noctilio leporinus. Lineage (NCBI taxonomy): Eukaryota > Metazoa > Chordata > Mammalia > Chiroptera > Noctilionidae > Noctilio > Noctilio leporinus. Next base: position 64,457 of record PVIW01002913.1, read on the forward strand.
ACAATATTACAAGGATGTCTGCTGAGGAATTCATAAACATCCCAATGACTTATTGACAAATGGGAGACAATGGAACTTCAGCCAAAAGCTTTGGAGTCCATTGGGGTTTGTGGAAATATTTTCTTCAAACAACTGGGGAACATCCAAACTTCTATTATCCTTTCCCTTTAAAAAACACATTTTTTCTTGTTTAATTCTCAGTGAATATGTCATTTCCCTTTCATTTTTGCCACAGGCACATCATTTTCTTCAGAATCCTGTTTCATAAATGTGTAACTTATTTCTGGAACTTTAATCAACTGTATACTTGTTTATTAAAATAGGAATCGCTAATAATGATGATGGCTTATATATTTTTCTCTTTTGATATACTCTTACACTTTTAAAATCCCATGTTTTCTCTCTCTTTTTGTTTCAGTTAGCAGGAATTGGGAGTTGTAGAATGTCTTAACAGTTCTCTGGCTATGCATTAGTGAACAATACTTCACTGATTTTTCTCTTAAGTTCTACATACATTTTCCCTCATATCATTTTTAGATTCTTGGTATTGACCCTAAAACAATCAAATAATCTAGCATTGCTTTTACTGATTTACACTATTCTTGCTTTACTTTACACTTCATACAGACAACATGACTTTTAAAAAGAAAGTAATTTGTAGGTAAAACATGACTTCACCAATTGTGAAAAATTCCCAATCTTAATTGTGTGAAATGCCAAGATATCTCCGTGTATCTCTTAAATATTAATTTTTCAACTTAATATTTCATTAAAAGCTTAATTCTATGAAGTACTTTTTGGACAAAAGAAAAGTGACAAAATCAAGAATGTCTAGGGACAAGATGCTAACACAACTCCAAAAAAGTTTTGTCAAATGCAGTACTATGTTAGCTTGCAAAATTTTATCATTCTTAGTTTGTTTCTTCTTTTCCTTTTAAAAGTATTTCATTTACAGTAGTTTGTGGAGAAAATTAATATCGAACACACACACATTTGGTTGAAAAAGCTCTTCCCAGAAATGTATCAGTTAAACTTTGAATGGAGTAACTTACAAAGTGGCTTTTCTAAAAAATGAAGTAATAATTTCTTTTGTTGTATGAACTTAGCAATTTGACCAGCAATTCTACTGCTTGGAATATACCCTAAGAATCCTGAAACACCAATTCTAAAAACCTATTCACCCCTATGTTCATGGTAGTGTTATTTACAATAGCCCAGTATTAGAAACAGCCCAAGTGCCTGTCAGTAGAGGAGTGGATCAAAAAACGGTGGTACGTTTACACAATGGAATACTACACAGCAGAAAGAAAGAAGGAACTCCTACTTTTTGTAACAGCATGAATAGAACTGGAGAATGTTATACTATGTGAAATTAGTTGAGTTGGTGAAAGACAAATTCCACATGATCCCAGTTATAAGAGGACTGTAGTGGGCCTCTCTTGATTTTTATCCAGATCTTTAATTTTACTTATTGTGTGATGGCAAAAGCTAAACATGCTGTCTAAATGTTATACTTCAGTAAAAAGTATAAAATAAATGAGTGTGCATAAGCAGAAGGCAAAATTGCATTTAAAAATTCAGGCTGTAAAAATTCTATTTGAACTTAACCAACATATTTCTGTATCATTATTGAAAATTGAATGCATGGCTGAGCAAGGAACATATCTGTACTATAAATGGAACCAATGGAACTCTAATTTGCAAGTAGTCTTCTTATTGAGTAATGGATCTATTAGAGTATATTGCTGTTGAAACCTATAATGGATTCTTAAGTTTAACATTTTAGGAGAGGAAACTTGCCTTCATTTTTTGGGCAGAAGCAATCCTTTAGCTGCCAGGATAGAAATATATTAAGAACTACCATATAAATAAATAAATAAATAAAATTATTATTTGATTTACTAGTGATGACAAAATAGTTTCATGAGATACATTTTCACCACTTCATGGTTTTTCTCCATGGTGTAAGAACCCCAAAATTCCAATCGATGTCAAACTGCATTTTTGTTTTTTTTTGCATTTTGCATATATCTTGTTACTTTGGGAACCATCTTTCTGTCTGATGTTTTAGATTACTGCATTTTTTCATACCTGCAGTCTTTAGTCCTGCTTGTTTTGGAACTGTGCCTTAGGAAATGGCAACTGTGGCAACAGAACATTTTAATATGAAGGATTGCTTGGAAATACCATATTCTGTATCTGAACTATTTCCAAATCTGGAGTAAAATCCACAAAACCAGACATAAATATTCAACCAGATATTTACTATAGCAACATTCCTCTCACTTTCTCATTGGTCTAATTAAACAGCTATTGTTAAAAGTTTTGGTTTTACCCTCAGGGCATAATCAAGTATTAGTTATTATACTCCCCGCAGTGTAAATCCAATTTATTGTTTGACAAATTGATTATTGATTCACTTATTTATTTATACCTAAGTTTCTCTGGAGTATACATCAGCAACTTTTAGAGAATAACTGCATATAGAAGTGGGTTATTTACAAACTTTAAGCATTGGTATTACTCAGGCTCACCCTGGTTAACTTGCTTTTCTTACTGGAAGAAAATGCTTCCTGGAAGGAAAACCTAGCCCAGATATTATATCTTTGCCTGAACCCTGGTTTTCTTTTAGAATTATAGTACAACTCAAAGAACACAGAGTCTACATCTATGCCTTATACCTGGGTGTAAGAGGGCCTATATCAAACTGAAAAACAAAATGGTGCATCTTTGTGGAATTTATTTTGATTTATAACACTCAATAATTAAAGGAAACAGTTATAGATTAATCCCACAAATTAAAGATGATAAGAAATGAAATAATTGTTCTTATGGACAGTGTCTTGAGATGTGCTACAGATATTATGGGACCTCAATTTCTCCACAATTTATTAGTTGGAGTTTATCAGTCGAAAGATTGAGTTGCAATGATCTAAAAGGATTTGTGTTATAATTAGATATTATTCCACTGAAAATAGAAAATACTGCTGGATTAAATAATAGAAATAAGATGGATAAAGCCAGTGATTTAGAAGAATGTAGAGATTAACAACAGTTTAAGAAGAAAAAAAATCAAAAACAGGTCACAATATTTATGTTCTTGCTACCTCAGAAGCAAAACCAGAGAAGACCATATTTGGAAGTTGACTATGTTAAACAGAGTTTTATGGAGACTGACCTGCTTATGTCTCGCTCCCAAACACCTTGGGGTAGGGCCCCTTCCTATGCTAACAATATTATCTAATTAAGTAAATAGAAATGTACAGAACCTGGAAGTGATTTTTTGAGCAATAATGATTTGGGGGATGAAATAATTTGAGTTCGTCTGCAAATGAAGTTAGTTGAGTATGTACTCTTCGAATCATCTGTATAAAGCATGAACTTATTGTTGCTCTTCTGTCTGTGGTCCAAGTCCAGTACAGATAATCAGGTACGTGATTGTGTATTGATGTTGCTATGAGGTTCGATTCTTTGGAATCACTGGTTATAAGAAGTCTTAGATGGAGAAAATGCAGATTATTTTGTTGATCAGTGTGGACAGTCTGGGATCAAAGCAAGTTGCTTATTGTTCTCCCTTCCCAGAGAGTCAGCTTTGAAAGGCAGTGAAAATAGAAATGCTAACATACTCAAGGATTTTCTAAACATAATCTGTTTATTAATTTTGGTAATCTGAACTCACAACTCCAAGCTCTATCACTCTGGCTCCACTTAGATGTGCATATATATTTAAACTATCTAGTTGCAACCAAGGTCTGATATCAGAAATAGAAGTGTATGTTAGCTCCCTGCCATATATTACAAAGGATAATGTTCATGATGATATTCAGTCCTGTTTAAAATAGACCATGTGTAAAACAAACAAACAAATATGTTTCTTGATTTGTATAGTTTCATACATATAGGTGCTGAAAATTATATGAAATTATATTTTCTTTTTTTGTTTTGACTGATAGGATACTCAGTGATAAATTTGGATTCAAAAATTATGATTTGTGCCCTGGCTGGTGGCACAGTGGATAAGGCGCTGGCCTGTGAACCCAGAGGTCACTGGTTCCATTCTCCAGGTAGGGCACATAACCAGGTTGCAAGCCAGGTCTCCAGCCAGGTCTGTAGCTGGAGGCAGGTAAAAGGCAACCATACATTGATGTTCCTTTCCCTCTTTGCCTCTCTCCCTTCCCCTCTCTCTAAAAATAAAAATAAAATAATATTTAAAAAAATTATGATTTGTGCCCTGGCTGGTGGTACAGTGGATAAGGAGCTGGCCTGTGAACCCAAAGGTCACTGGTTTGATTCTCCAGCCAGGGCACATAACCAGGTTGCAAGCCAGGTCTCCAGCCAGGTCTGTAGCTGGAGGCAGGTGAAAGGCAACCATACATTGATGTCTCTCTCCCTCTCTGTCTCTCTCCCTTCCTCTCTCTCTCTCTCTAAAAATAATAAACAAAATATTTTTTAAAAATTATGATTTGCTTTTTCAAGTTATGGATCCATTGTCCTTTTTATTGCACTTTATACTTTTGTTTGCCTCCATCTTTGCATCTTATTTTACGTTGCTTTTATTGTAAATCATGTTATATCCTTCTTGAAAATAGATTATAAATAAATCAACTTAAAATAAGATAAAGGATGTAGATAACAGAGCATTATATTCAATCAATGAAGTTTATTGATCATCTCCTATGTTAAAGGCACTAAGAGAGACCAAGGGTATTATCATGACTAAAAAATTATCTCTATGAATAAATACATACGCTTGTATTTAGTAATTTTGTAAAGCTAAACCTGGTTTTCTATGATAGCATAACAAATTATCACAATACAACTGTATTATCTCTCAATTCTGTAGGTCAGAAGTGTGTGTTGATGTGACTAATTCCTTTCCTTTGGGTCTCACAAGGCCAAAATGAAGGCATTTGCCAGTTGGGGCTCTTGTCTAGAGATTTTGTGGAGAATCCTCTATCAAGCTTATTCAGATTGTTGGCAGAAGGAAGTTCTTTGGGCCTTTCGACCTGAGTTCTTTATTTCCTTCTGGCCATTTGCATTCCTATCCTTATAGTTCCCTCTCCATCTTCAGAAGAGCAACGATGTATAGCTCTTCTCACATTTCATATTTCTTTAACTTCTACATTTCTTCTGCTTCAGCCAGAGAAAGTTTTCTGTATGAAGGGCTCTCATAATTACATTGGGCCAACCAGCTAAAGATAGTACAGGATGATCTTCATATCATAAGGTCTATAACTTTACATCTGCAAAATCCCTTTGCCATGTAAAGTAGCATATTTGCAGGACTCAGGAATTGGGGTAGGATATATTGAGGAGCCATCTGACCTCTTATACTAAAGTAAACTCAAAAAATAAAAATGTAGAACCAATATAGGTCAACAGGGGTTCATGTACACATTATTCATCATTGCAAATGAAAGGTAAAACTTTTAAATCCTAATAATGACATGGTAAGACAAGAACCTATCCTTGTTTTGGAGTGAACTCAGAAAAATCTCTCAGTCAAGCTGGCATCATTAAGTCTGTTTTTATGTTCTCTCACAATGGTTGTAGTTAATTCCCTTAGTGATTTCTCTGTGTGATAAGTATAATTAGCACAATCTTCAGTGAATATGGAAGTCACCAAATGCTTAATTAAAATTAGAATGTATATGCTATGACCTACATTTTTTATAGCAACAAAACTAATTTTACATTTTTAACTATATAAGTGAATGGATAATTGAAATCTTCAATATCCATATTATACAAGGTTCTTTTAAAGAATTTTCAGCAATTAAAACTTTTCTTCTTTTCCCAGTATATTAATCATACATTTTAAAGTAAAATTAATCTAACTGGAATTTTGTACATTTTTGTTAATAGTTTATGTATTATTAACAAAGATAATCATTCAATGTACTTACATAGTGTTACAAATTCTAATTTCCATTGTCTTTAAGAAATCTGAACACATTTATATATTCTATAAAAGAGAGCATTAAGTTAAATAGTTTTGAAAGTCTTTTGATACTATAAATATTGAGAATTGTATAATATGCTAATGAAACATCCAGGGAAATGTTGGCATAAAATAAAACCAAATTTATATAGAAAGGATTTTTTAAGAGTTCAATTATTTCTCAGTTAACAATGCTTTCCAGACAAACAAAGATTTTAGGTTGAATTGATTTTTAGTTATTTTCAAAAATAGGGAAAACACCCTGTAAAATAATTGTTTTTAATGGTTATTATACTTTGGCTTGTACCCACCCCAGATAATGAGACTTTTCTTCCTATCATTCTGCCAATTTCAAGCTCAATGTTTTATCTTAATGGAATTTTTTTCTTCCTGTGTTTTCAATAGATGGACATCTCTGTATTTATAACCACTGAACATTATCAAATTCATTTGAGGTTTAGTCCGCTTGATATCTCTAACTCTTTCTGAAAAACATGGGAAAAGAGGGGAAAAAAATGTTTGGGTAGTGTTTACTGACAAACTCAATAGAAAAATAAGGCATGGATAATTCATTATCAAGCCATCAAATTTTGGTCAAACTTTTCAGTTATTTTGCATCAGTGGTGAGAGAGTTTCATAGTTTCCTGGATACTTATAAACTTGATACTTAAGATTATATGCTATAAGTAATGGGAAAAGCAGTGAGGAGACATCATTTTTAAAAATTGCGTACTTACAGAAAGCAGATCATTGAGCAACCACAGTGAGAATTGCAGAAAAAATGTCACCACAATATTGATTTCATGCTGTTCTTAAGAATGTAGAATATTCCAACTAGATTAATGCTGGGAGCTATCTAACTGTGTGTATCATGGTGGTGTCTCTGGAAAAGTCACCCTTGTGACTTGTATGGTAGTTCCCTCTACCAAAAGGAACTACAGTCATATCTCAAAAACATTCTGAATAATGTAGTTTGTCAGTAAATTTATATCTTCACTGTCAGTGAATGTGTATCTTCAGCATATGCTAACTTTGAGGAAAGGAGGTTTATAAAGCCATTGTCCATTTTATGATAGAATACGTTCTTTTATTTTAATGTTAGGTTTTATAAACACTTAAGGAGTATGCTTTACTACTGATGAGCAAGAGTGAGTAAATAAAATTTAAGTAACAAACTTTAATGTTCTTCAAACTTAACTTTTCAGCCCTTTTGTTTATTCCTATCTGAAGTCTAAACTAAATCCCTTGTCAAATGCTAGCCCCTTAAACTCCAAAACTTTGATAATTATGTATACCTTGAAACAACTATTATTTTCATTATGTTTTAATTGAAATATAGAGGACAAAATGCTCCCTGTTAGTTTAGGAAAAACTATTTTCTATAAGATGAAGAAATACTGAGGGTCTCAGCCTGTAGCTCTTTCAGGGGACCCCAATGTTGTTGAATTTTCTGGTTGTGTTATTTCATTTGATGTTATCAAGTCCCAGCAACTCACTATCCTGTTCATGGCACCAGTTGTCAGGTACTGTGGTATTAGGTGCAGGAGCAGCAAGTGATGATGGTGGGGAGGCCCTCTGCATGGGAGCGAAGAAGGATTGGCATGGAACCTTTAGGAGATTTGGCATGCTTTATTGTAGCAGCACGCTGGGCAGCCTGGGCAGCTAAGAGTGCTGGCATCCTCACACATGGTTGGCCCACTCCTGTCACAGCTGCTCTTAGGTTAATGACCACAGAGAGTCCAGGCATCTCTACACCCACTCTCCTGCTTTCATGTAGTTGGGCAACAGGAGGGTGTCAATGTGGCCACACAGTTTCTCCACTGCTCTCCCACAACAGCTGTGTGCGCATACTGAGCTTACAGCAAGAGCATTCTCACGTGCACATTGGAACAAAGGAAGCTCTATACACCTTAGAACAAAGAGGCTGTATAGCCAAAAGTGACATCAATCTGCTCAGAGTTGCTAAGTTGGTTACACTTGGGACTCAGTGTTCTCGGGCTCTGGGATAAGATTAATTCCAAGGCTGTCTCCCAGGATGACCCAAAGGAAGGTCCAGCCACGCATAGACAGAAATTCCTCTGGCCTGACAGATGTAGAATCCTTAAACAGAGAATTGGAGGCCAGTGATTTAAAGAATGGGCTCATATCAGCTATTCTGCATGATCTTGCTATGCTACTTCAATTCTAATATTTAAAATGATATGAAGAACACCTCCTACATACATATTTTCCTTGGATTGGGCTGCTATATCAAAAATGCCATATAGTAGATGGCTTTTACAAAAAAAAAAAGAAGATATTTCTCACAGTTCTGGAGACTGGAAATCAGAGATTAGAGTGCCAGCATGATCATGTTCTTGATGAGGGCCCTCTTTCTGATATACAGACAGCTGTTTTCTTGCTGAATCTTCACAAAGCAGGGAGAGAAATCATCTCTCCTATCTCCTTATAAGAACACTAATCTTATTCATAGGGATTCCAGTCTCATAATTTAATTACTTCCCAAAAGCTGTACTTCCATATACCAACATGCAAATTTGGGAGAAATACAAACATTCAATTCATAGCAACATTTTTATTATTACTTGATTTATATTTGGTCTGTGTGTCTAATCTGTGAAGAAACCTTCATTCAGCAAATATTAAATGAACACTTCAATATAATCAAGAACACCTGGAATATAAAAGTAGGTAGAGTTGGCCATTATTAAGGTGGTCACTTGTTCTTTCATATAATAGTTAATGTAACATGAGTTTATATACTATATATACATAGTAGATTTCAATGTATTCCTCATTCATGTAATATTAAATGATAAAGACTTTATCTTAGGTGTGAGGACTCAATAGTAAACAAAATATATTCATAGAGTTTATATGCATGGGGAGAAAATCAAATAAGCAAGTTAATGTATAATGTTAGGTGCTAAAAATAACAATAAAAGAAATATATTTTGCCATAATTTCCTGTGTTTCATTAGATTTTGCTGGATAGCAGCCAACTTTAAAATCTTCCAAAAATAAAGGTGGCTTTCTTTCTTATGTTGCATGTTGAGTGTGGGCATTTTGGGTCAATTTCAGCTTTAGGCTTGTGCCTTCTTTATCCTGAAATACAGGCTGCGTAGCTCATGTAGACTTTTAGCCAATTTTAGAGATTTTGGCTTTTATTCCAAGAGAGAGAGAAAGATACTAACATTTTTGAGAGAAGTGATATGATCCATTGCATATATTCAAAAGGCTCATTCTGCTTTCTGTGTAGTAAAAGGTAGTATTGGGAAGAACAGTATCCAGGCTAACAGAGGAGAGCTCTGTGTAGAGGAGAAGCAAGTAGTGGAGGGTTAGGATGGTTAGGAGGGTTAGCACTGACCGTGGGGAGAGACAGAAGTCTGGTTTTGGAGATAATGAAGGCCGAGCTGAAAGATATGCTGACAGATTATAAGTGTCAGGAGGATGTGAGACAAAAAAGTCATTCAAGATGGTTCCTCACTATCTTCCACTTGAGCAGTTGAAAATATGGTGTTACCTTTTATTGTGAAAGGTTTTAATATTAATTACATGAAATTATGATGAATATTTTCATTTTTCCTGGGCTGTAATATAGTACCTTAGAACTTTTGATAATATACACAACCTAAAATTATTTAAATTAATGGGGAGTTTACTCTAAGGCTACATTTGCATGAAAATTTAGGACAAGATGATGTAAAGTCATCAAAAAATGACAACCTATTAAACAAACATTTCCCAGAAGAAATAATCACTGATACCACTCAGGTAATTTGCACATATAATGCCTTGCACTACTGTGCTTAAGTGGTTCCAGCACATTAATTTAATGGCTTGTTCAAGTCTTTGTATTAGGTTCCTATGACTGTTACAAAAATATTTCCACAAATATAGTGGCTTAAAACAACATAAAATTAATATTTTACAGTTCTGGAGACCAGAAGTCTGAAATCTATTTTACTGAGTAAAGTGAAGGCAACTACAGGGTCACCTTTCCTTCTGAGACTTTGGAAGAGAATTGCTTTCCTGCTATTTCAAGATTCTTGAGCTATGTTACTTGCATTTCTTAGCCCCTGGCTCCTTCCTCTGTGCTCAGAGCCAGCACTGTAACAGCTTCAGGTCTTTCTGTGCTTCCTTCGTATTATGTTCTCCTCTCTGTGAAAAGATCTCCCCTGCCTCCTTCTTGTTAGGACACTTGCTATTCCCCTACAGTCGACCCAGATATTTCAGGATCATCTCCCCATTTCAGGATCCTTAATTTAATCATAGTTGAAAAGTTTCTTTTGTTGTATAAGGAAGGTGACATTGAAAGGTTACAGGGATTTAGAATATTGATATCTTTTGGAGCCCTAATTCAGCCTACAGTACAACCTTTCTACTTTGCCCTCCGCAGTCCAGTGGCTTCAACATTCAGTTGCCATCCATTGTGTCTGCATGATGGCTGCACAATCTAGCTAGAAAGGATGTGCAGACACCAGGCTTCAGGGGACAAAAAAGGCTGCCTCTGTGTTAAGTGTCTCTACTTATCAGCAAGGAAAACTTCCCCAGATACCCTCCAAGTAGATTTTCTGCATAACTCAAGAGTAATCTCACTACAGGCTCATCCTTAAATAAATCACTAACTAGGGGTGATTAATGCAGATTTCCTGAACAATTGCATTTGTTAGAAAAAATAGGCCAGACTGTTAGATGTTGTCAGTATTAAGTAAACAACCAATACTTCTCTTATATTTCTCTAGCATTAGCTTAGCATTTCTATACCAGGAGAATTTATTTCATATGCAACAGCATCTATGGGATTCTGTGCATATGTATGATTTTCTTTGTTGAGATACTTATCATTAATTGTGAAACTAGCTGACACTGAATCCTCTAGAATAATACTGACATTTTGTAACCTTGACTGTTATTCATTATACTTCAGCTTGTGTACAATGCTACTTTTGGTGCTTTTTTTCACTTTGCACCTAATGTATGTCAGATATTATGAATGTATTTTAAATATATTTTGGAATAGCACATCTTCCTATGGTTCCATTCTTTAAAACCTGGCTCAGATTAGAGTGTTAGAAAGAGTAATCCAATGTAGAAATCAATATAGCTTATTTTCTTAATCAGTACATGTATTATGCAATTTAGTAGAATCTGTCATTTTAAACATATGGAACAAAGCTAAAAGAAGCTTTCCAATATTAAGCTGCACTGTGATACAACTACAACTTTCTCATGTATGCTATAATCCCCAAAGCAAATATCTGACATTCTCCTTCTTAAATTGGAAGCTGGTTTATGGGTTTATGCCTGCATCAATGCCTCCTTCAGATCATTGCAGTTGGAAAAAGAGTAAACCACCCAGCTTAAAAATCTCTTTGTTACAAATTCTGAAAAAAATAACCAGCCTGCCATATAAAGGAACAAGAAAGAAGAAGTATGGAGAAAGAAAGATCTTGACTTCCCCTGAATAAATTAAATTAACAGTAGTCTGGATGCTTTATAATGTGAAATTTGCTGCTAGCAGCAACTAGCAATCAATGTTTACAGTTGTCCTCATGCACTATATTGCAAGTTTACTAGAATATATATGTGTATGTGTATGTGAGTGTGTGGAGAGTCAGCCTTGTATACAACAGGTGCTTTAAATACATATCGAATAAATACTTGATTCCAAATCACATTGCAATATTTCTTGCTCAGTCCCTTTTTGACAATGTCTTAGTTAACTCTTGTGAGCAATAAAGTATCTACATAAGAAGTATATTTCTATTTTGTTTTGTTTTGTTTTTTCATATTTTTTTAAACTTGAATTCCAGGCACAGTATCAGCATTAATGGCCAGAGGTGAAGGGGACTATCCATTTTGCCTTCAGATTTCAAAACCAAGTAACTTTGTCATTATCATGACTATAAATGTTGTTTCAAAGAAAATATTTGCACTATCTCTGATGTCATTCATATCAATGTGAGCAAGGTTTTTAGTTCTGTGCTTGCTTTCATATTTCCAACACTTAAACTGGAGTTTGCTCATACTCCATAGGTATGTACTGAATAGAAGCATACAATTTACACTTTATAACATGGTCTCTGTAAAAGATAACCTGAGGATATTAAAAAGTTTAAGTTTATCCAAGCAAAAATTGCTTTGCTTTGGGCAATACCAAGCCAGGAGTGGTTAAGGGTGCTCCAAGGACAGGAGCTCAGGGAGAGGCTTTGATGGGAAAAGGTGGAAGTGAAGTTAAGGGGTTTACTGATTGGCTAGTTTAGGGCTGAATTGCTGTTTTCAATTAATTGTCTGTAAGCTTTGATTTCATAAGCTTGAAGTACTTATTGACTAAACTTTTGCTTTGCTTATGTAGTACCCACAGCACTAGCAACCTAGCAATGCTTGAATCTAATGGTCTTTGTTTAATTATTATAACTACTCTTCATTTAGTCACATCCTGCATTCTTTTCTTCAAATTTGAAACTAGCTTTTTTTCCTCCAATGACTACAAAATCTAAAAACAGAATATAATAAAAATGTCTATCTTGATTCAGAATAAGTAAGGAGCAATATTTTGGTTATTCCACCTCATACACTCCTGATTGGTACCTAATCGATGACTTATCATATGGTCAGTTTTTTTGAGTATGGATAAAATCAAGATTGGGCCCGCTGTTATATATTTTCTTTCAACCATATTTTAGCATCTCTGAAATAAACCCCATAGGAAGAAAACATGTTCTTAATTTTCCAATTCTAATCTGGGTTGTTGCCATATCTATATTTTAGAACTGTAAAGTAAATGAGGCAATGCAGAAGTTTTTATGCCAGAGACACTTTTAAATACCAAGCGCATGTCATTACTGTCGAGTTCTGTTTTTCTCCTAATTCTTTAATTATGATAGAACTACATCTCTTTAGCAAATTCTCCAGCTATTCTTTCTTGGCCTCCAGAGGATCTTAGATTTGTATGCATCATATTTTATTTGTAATGGGCTTTCATCAATTGTAGGCTTTGTTCTTTCATTTTATCCTTGAACTAGAAGTGAGTTCTGTTTTCTGTATTCCTAAAAAATAAAATTAAATTGTGTTGCTTTTTTTTTTTTACTCGTGTCAGTGTTAGCAGATACACTGTTTTTTAAAAATTCTGTGGAGAAATAGAAGAAATAGTCTTACAATGTATTTGAGAAAGAGCAATTGTAGTATTGTTTTTAAACTAATGGCCCACTAGCTAATTTAGGAATTAGAGACCACTAACAGAAAATTTTGCTTCTAAAATAGTTTTAATAGAATAATACAAACATATTTTTGTTTTTCCTTAAATTTTTCTAGGAAGTTTTAAATTAATTAAAAAAAAATTTATTATGATGAAGGCAAAATCAACCACTTTCCCCCTCATACTTTTCTTTTTTAAAATGGCAATCAATTTTGTTTTTCTTTGTCCTATAGAAGAGGTTTATGGTCAAATTATTAAAAATATTATATAGTAAATTCTTGAATTATTAATTGATTCATAATTATCTCCTAGCTTTGAATATAAGATTACTTTAGTAAATGTTGAATTTGAGGCTTCATAGGTTATTTAAATTTCTAAAAACATAAATCATGCACCATAGTATTAGAGGAATAAAAATTGAGAGTCAGGAGAAGAATGTCTCTTAGGAGAAAAAACTTCAGCTATTTTCCAAAACATCCTGTTGGTCATTTTGTCTGAGGCCTATAGGATATTATACTGTTATCTAGAAGTGACAAGAAAATAAAGTTTTCCTGCCTAAGTAACCCTCCTAAATTGGAACAGGTGCTGTAAATTCATTAAAGAATAGAAATTATATCAAATATGAGAGGGAGAGGACACAGGCACATGGCAGGAATTAGAACCAAACAGAAAGGATCACCAACAAAGACCTGTCCAGTGGAAAGGAGGACTAACTCCACCATCACTATGTGACTTCTTGCTTCTCTCTGTCATTACATTTCTCCTGGTTCCTTCCTGGTGCCTATATACCTTCCTAAGGGGAGTGTGAAGTCTGTGTTAGGACATGTGCAGTAGCAGTGCGGGCATCAGCATGTGAATTTTGTTTTAATGATGCTTAAAATCTCAGTAGGGCACATCATTATTTAACTAGAAACATTCTCTATGGAGTGCTGGATGCATTAAGAATATGGCATGTTCAGGGACAATTCATTGCTACTAGATTGTGCAGATATTCTAAGCAGAGCTACCAACTGAGTGATCAAGTGATTTCAAACGTCAGTTTGGTTCCACTCACCAAGCCTTGTTACAGGTCCTAGGCCTGCATTTGCCTCATCTTTGGGACACTTTTATCTAAACACAGTGCACACACATCACACAACACAACACACCACACCATGTGGTAATCATGGTTCTGCCTTTGTTAGCTACTACCTTAGGCCTAATAAGGAATTTTCAAGCCTGAACCATAGAATATCTGCTGTGCAATGAACAATTTTACAAGCTCATTGATTACATCAGTAGGCAGGTGACTTGGATAAATACCCTTGACATAAGCACCATTTTCTACATTTTTTCCTTTCTCTGCCTCTCTTTCTTTTAAGACAAAGGTCCTCTATCAAGTGAAGTGTTGTTGTTTTTTTGTTTTTTTTTAAAGATTTTATTTATTATTTTCAGAGTTAAGGGCAGGGAGGGAGGAAGAAAGGGAGAGAAGATTCAATGTATAGTTGCCCCTCACCTGCCTTCAGCCATGGATCTGGCTGGAGACCTGACCTGCAACCTAGTTATGTGCCCTGACTGGGGAATTGAACCAGTGACCCTTATGTTCGCAGGCCAGCCGCCAGTCCACTGAGCCACACCAGCCAGGACTGCCTCTCTTTCTTAATAGCTAGCTAGCTATATGTTGATATGGATAACTTGATATGTGTATATGTAGATAGGTGTATGTATACATACATATATAATGCTTATATATGTGTATATTATTTATATTTATAATGGTATGCATGGCACAAAATAAAATAATACTGAAGTAGCATTCACCCCTATAATCCTCTACCACTTCTCAATGGCAAAGTTTGGTTTTAATTTCCTTTCATGAATTAGCAGTTAATAATAAGCATATACCTCTGTTTCTCAATTTATCAACTTTAGATGACAACTTTTGACTCTCACTTGTGAAACATAACTGCTGTGCAATTATATTATCTTACTACCCTTACTACCCTTACTACTCTCAATATTTAATAGAGGAATACTTTTTATAACTATTCTCTTGATTAATTTTGCATATTTACATCCTCATTTGAATTTTTCATGCTGTCAATTTGTGTGGTATATTGAGAGTCCCCACTATATTGAGAATACTAGTGTCTTTTTTCAACACTTCTCTTTACTTGCTATCCTTTACTTATTATCTGGAAGACTAACTTTGCTTTTACATTTCAAGCTTGTTAAAGTCTATGTTTCTACCATGGTTGAGCCATTAGTATTTTGTGTATATATTGATTCTAACCATTAAAAGAAACAGAGTGATATAATAATGTGGGTATTGTTAGTTGCAGTAGAATGTTGGAATATGTATCTTATTCCACAAATTCAAGGCCAATAATCTTTTGAATAAGGACTTTAAAAATGTATAGTCATTATTTGTGTTTCTCTGGACTTGAGTAGTTATTTAAGGATTTCATGTATACACACAAGTTTAAAATTTAAATGTATAATTTTATGTTAACATGGATTAAAATCCCTAACTATATATTTTACATACATGCACACACACACATATACACACACTTTGTGCCAGGCTCTTGTATATATATAAACAAATTAACTCACAACTTTAATTCTCTCTATAACCCTATTGAGTTTGACATCTATCATGAGGATAATGGGGCCCCAGAATGATAGGTATTATCTCCTATGTTAGAGAACTAGTGGGATTAGAGATGGTACTGAGATCCACACCCAGGTGTCTTGCTCCAAATTCTGTTATTTTACTAAATATTATATAATTTTTGCTTAAGAAGAATTAAATTTAGATTCATGTTAAGACATTATTTCTGAATATCTCATCATAAAGAAAGAAATTCAGATGAGGTCATTTAACATTTTGACATACTAAATGTCTACAAAATGCTTTATGTCTATAGTACAAGGGGAAAGAAATCAAAACAGTCATTTTGCAGATATTTTCTTTAGGCACTTTTAATTTTCTTTATTCTCTCATGTGAAAACAAATAAATTGTCTCTTTTGCCAACTCTGAGTTTTAAAACATTGAATTCTTATAACATCATGTAGAATTGATAACAAAAAATAACTATATTTGCAACTAAGTAACATATATTGTATTTGAGGGCCTATTTCAAGAAGTACAGAGTTAAAAAACTGACAAAAACTATATTACAGCAATTAGTCTAATTAAAAGTAAATTCTTCCAGTAAGTAGTTAAAATTAAATATTATTAACTTATATAAAATGTTTAGATTGACAATGAAAATGAAACAATATCATTTCAAATATGTCCTACACAAAGCTCTTATATAGCAAATTTATTCAGATTATGTTGTAGACCATATATGAAAGAGGTATGCAGAATTTTGAAATGAGCCTTAATGCTCTGCACCTTGTATAATATCCCCGTCCTTTAGTGAAAGCTGGACCTATGAATGCTTTAATCCATGGAATAAAGCAAAGGGAAGTATTTTTCAAGCGTAAAGTCCCTAATCAGTTGGCTTTAAGTTATTCAAAAGGCAGGTTATTTGATGGATATGATCAGTTGGGGTCTTTAAAGACATTTTATTATTTATTTACTTATTTATTTATGTGTTTGTTTGCTTATCAGAAAGAGGAAGGGAGGGAGAGAGGGAGGGAGAGAGGAATGGAGAGAAACATTGATGAGAGAGAGAAATATTGATTGACTGCCTCTCACACACTCCCCATCCAGGAACTGAACCTGCCACTGAGGCACATGCCTGGACTAGACTGGTAGTCTAACTAGCAACCTTTCACCTTGTGGGATGATACCCAACCAACTCAGTCACACTGGTCAAGGTCTGATGGATTGGGATCTTTAAAAGGGCTCTAAAGGTGGGTGATAGACAGGAAGCACAGATACCTTCTCTCTCCTGCTGGTCTTGGAGAAACTAGATTTTATGAGTTGTCCAGCTAAAATGAAATGAATTCTGCTAATAATTACATGAAACTAGAAGATCCTAAGCCATAGATGAGACTGAAACCCCAATCAACACTTGAGTCCAATCTTTTGAGACCCTAAACTGAGAACCCAACTGAGCTGTGCCTGTATTTCTGACACAGTAGAATTTAGACTTAAAAAAATGAGTATTAAGCTTTATAGAAAAATAGTGTAGTGAACTAGTAGGGGTAAAAGTAAGTTAAAAAAAATAAAAACCATTTCCATCTGTGATTATATTTTATCACATCTACAGACACAAAAATCCATGCACACATGCATGTAAGACTAATACATCTAATTTCTCAGAATTTGTAGAAAAAAAAAACTCAATTTCAATAATTATATGTAAATGATTCTAATATCATAGAATGTTAGAGTTAAATAAGTAGTTGAGAGAACATCTGGTATAAACTCTTTGCTTTTTAGTTAAAAAAAAAAAAAAGAAGAACTATAAAGAAAAGAGAAGCATTTTCTCAGGGCCCCACAAGCCTTCAGAGTTTCTGGGATAAGAGCTCAGGCTATTTCTCCAGAAACAGACTCAGTTTCCTCCCATACAAGTTGCCAGAGGTAACTTGCAAAACCTAGCGAGACTGCATCTAACCAATGCAGAATGGCAGATGACTCGCCTTTAGGATCTGTAGAAATAAGATTCTATAATCTTGCAATGAACAGGATTGAAAGGATTTTACTTCACAACATATAGAAACCTAAAGATATTAGGTTAATCACCTGGATGTTTTTATCCTCTATGGCAGTTCTCAATGATTAACTGCACATTTTGACACCAAAGAAATATTTTTAATCTCACATATGTCAGTCAAGACCCAATCTCTGTCTTCAGATGAATAGACTGTAGGACTGAATGATTCAGGATGAGTATATCATAGTGAATCTAATTCCCAAAAGAAATGTACAACCCCAATAAACTCATGAAAAGATGCTCTGCCTAAATAAATACAAACTAACAATAACAAAACATATTTTTACTTTTCACTATTCAACAATTATTTATTAGGTGCTTATTGTGTGTTTAAAACTTTGTGTTGCTTCTGAAGATAAATAGCAAACATTTTTCTTGCCTTAGTAAACCTCACATTCTAACATTGAACAACAGATAACACAAATACACCTAAAACTGAATTGATATTAAGTCCTATGAAGAAAAGTACAAGGGGTCTATGAACACATGCAACATGCTTTCTAACCTAATTTTTAAGGCTTCAAATGAAGGTTTTCTGGATTAGTGACTTTTGAAGAAGAACTAGAAATTGAGATGTGGGGTGAGGGAGAGAGAGAAGCTGCAAATGTAACAGAAGCAAAAGTTTTAAGTTTTATGATGTGATTTTAATCTTGGGAAATTGGAGAATGGAGGTTTAACAGGTATATGAAAGTAATACTAAAGAACAGGCGCTAATTAATAAAAATATATTCAGTTTTGAACAAACTGAGTTTGAAGTGGTTATGTGATATCCAGACAAATGGAAATAATGGAATAGATTTTGGGTGAGGAAATGGAATGGATTCTGTGAAGTATAGAGGATGCTTAGCTGGAAAACTGTGGAATGTTTCAGAAACTCCTTAGTTGAAGGAAACTTAGATTCTTGCTAAATCTTCTTTTAGCTTCCCTTATACTTGAAGCATTTATGACTTTTCTTTAGGGTATTGATTCACAACACTAATTACAATGTGGATCACCATGCAACTTAAAAGAAAAAAATAAAATAAAATAGCATCAATACCCAAGTGGTACTCTACAAAGATTCTGATTTAATTTTGGGGTGTCAGTATTTTTAAAGGTACTCAAGTGATTTTAATATACAGCCAGAATTGAGAGCCATATCCTTTAGACATTTATTAGCTAATTTTAGGGTAATTTTAATATAACTTAAATTGAGAATTTCTTGAAGCAGCTATTTAGGATATAATAGAATAATAAATAACTGCCTGGAGAAATCATCCAACTCAATTCCCACAATTTATAAATAAGTCTGAATTCTCATCCTGTCTAAGAAACTTATGTAGGTGGAAAAGTAGCCTTGTTTCTTTTCAGTTAAATCTATTTTAAGCATAGTGCACATATGAAATTCCATATTGAACAATTAAAACACATTCTCAAAAAAAAAAAAAAAAAAAAAAAGTCAGTGTTCACTATGAGACAGACTGTTCTAGGTCAATTAAGTCTAACTAATCCTATAAAGGAACTGTAACTTCCATGTTAGAGATTCAAGGACAGTAACTAAATTTTCTAAATCATGGAGCCAATAGGTGGTAGAGTCAAAATTCAAACCCAGTTCTACCAGATCTGATAGCCATGATCTTTCAATGGCTGCTCATGGACTTATCTAGTATCTTCTCATATCTCTGTAATTACCTATTAGTTAATTTTGCTGATTTCTTCAACCTTTCCTTGGAGCCTATTTTCCAACTTAAAAAAAAAGTGTTTTAATTGCTTAGAATCCCAGCATCTTTGTATGTGTGCAATCATAAAAGGCTGTGTCTTGAGAAATTCCAAAGGATTCAACAGCTGTAAAATAGTTTGTATTATAGAATAAATGCAATAGAATTTTGTTCCTTGTTCTCAAAAATTTTAGAATGTTCACTTAAACAAATCTTTTGAGCCATTTTTAAATTGTAATCTTGACCTTTAGTAAGTGTTAAACAGGTTTGCTCAAAATTTAATGAGGATGAGTATTCACATGCTAGTCATTTTAATTCAGAAGATTATGGAAGATTCAACAATTTTAGTATAAAATAGCAGAACTTGTTACATATGTATGCTTGAAGACTAGCTCAAGCTAAATTTTGCACATCTATAAAGTCTAAAATTCAGTTGGAATCTCTTCCAAAATTTTGTTAAAATGTTATAAGTAAAAGAAAATATATAGCCTGAAATGAATCACAGTTGGAAATTCCATTCTCTTCTCTGCCACTTTTTCTTTAATAGTTGCTTCCCAGAACCAACTTTAATTTCTGAATATTAGGTGAACTTTAGAAACTGTGACTAAACAAAGCATAAGTAGTTTGCTGGCTTCCTCTTACCTCATTGCATCTACTAAGTGTATAAAATGTAACAGACAGCCTTAATTTGTAAATACCATTATTTCAAGTAAACCAATCAAACTGAAAATAGAATATTGTTATAAATATTGAGCCTAGAGTTAAGTCAGCATCTAAACTAACCATCATTTATCACTAAAATATGTATTTCATTTTCTGGGTAACTTTATCTGTTATTATACCTAATCTGTTTTTATTCATTCACATATATTCTCAACAGTTTTTATTTATTCTTCATTTATCAGAATATTAAGTAGTTCAACATAGTACTTTTATAAATACATGTACATATATGTATATATGCATAGCAATACACATATAAATACATATATATTTATACACAATCAGTTCTGATTTGGAGAAGGGTTCAGAGCCATCCAAGAACCAAAGACATCATAATGGGCATATCCATCAAATAAACACTAAAATGCTTAGTACATAATATAGGAATGTGATTAAAATTTTGTATCTCCATTTTGTATCTTTATTTAAACAATTCTTGATAGGTTTATTTCCTCTATCTGTACAGGACACAAAGTAGAGAACATCTTGGATATGTAAAATATCTAAAATATCTTATGAGATATGTAAGCTTCTATAAATTTACTATTTCTTTGAAAAAATGAGAGTATCATAAGTGAAGAAAAAGCTACCAGACAAATGTGCTAAATTGTATGTATAGTATCTTCTTTTCAGATTAGTGGTTCTCAGATATGGTTTATGAATTGGCAGCATCAACATCATCTGGAAACTTGGTATAAGTGATATGAAGGGGGACCCAAATCAGAATTTATTTATAGAAATTGTGTATTTATTTTTACATGTTTAAACTTCAGTCACCTTAGAAGTACCCTCCATTTTATGCATTACACCTATCAAATTGTTTTTTCCACTCCCCAATTTTTTATGCCTTTTGGTACTTCTGTCAGTTTTGGTTTCACCTTTTCCACATTGGCAAAATGTTTCCCTTTGAGGACTTTTTTCATCCGGGGAAACTTAGGGTGAGACTGGGTAAACAGGGAGGGTAGGATATGGGGGTTATTCCATTTTTTGTTTAAAAACTTCTTGAACACTCAGCTTGGTGTGGACAGGTGTGCTCATAAAGCACCCACCATGAGATGGTCAAACACATTGAAAGTCTTTCAAAGCAAATTTCAGATGAATGCAACCTCTCACAATAGCACCAGCTGGTACACTAACACAGATGGGTCAGTTAGAACACTTACCTAGGGGGGAAGCCTGTATTACAAGGGGCTCTTTCCTCCAAAAGATATGTCCTTTTTTTCTTTTGGTGGTGGTGGGCATCCTCCTTAGTATTTGTTCCACTCCAGTTCTACTGAATCAGAAATTCTGGCAGAGGGCTTAAGAAGCAGTATCTCTAGGCGATTCCAAAATAATGAAAGTTTGGGAATTGCAGACATTAGCTTTTTTAAAAATGTATCTTATTTTAATTATTCTGAACTATCTTTTTCTTCTATTTTGAAGTTAGTGATTACTGTGTTTTTTTTAGTTTTATTTAGATATGATTGATGTATAGTACTGTGTAAGTTTAACATGTACATCATGATTTGACTTACATATACTATGAAATTATTACCACATTTAGTTAACATTCAGCATCTCATGTAGGTAAAGGAAATAAAAGAAAAAGAAAAAAAGTTCCTTGTCATGAGAACTCAAGATTTATTCTTTTAACAACTTCCATATATGCCATATAGCAGTGTTAACTATAGTCATCATGAAGTGCCTTACATCCCTAGGACTTTCTTATGTTATTATCTGGAAGTTTGTGCATTTTGACTGCCATCATACAGTTTCTCTTACCCTAAACCCCAACCTCTGGTAATCGTCAATCTGATCTTTTTTCCTTTGACTTTTTTGTTTTGTTTTGTTCTATTGTGTTCTTTGAGATTATACATGTAAGTGAGTTTATGTACTGTTTGTCTTTCTTGGGCGTATTTCACTTAGCATTGTGCCCTCACCATCCATCCATGTTGTTGAAAATGACAGGCTCTTGTTTGTCCCTTTTATGGGTGGATAATATTTCCTTGTATATATGCCTCAACTTCTCTATCCATTAACCTGGAGAGGGACACAGGTTGCTTCATGTCTTGGGTTTTGTAAACAATGCTGCTGGGAACATGGCCATGCACATACCTCTTTGGCTTAGTGTTTCTGTTTCCTTCAGATTCCCAAAAGTGGAACTGCTAAAGCATATTGTATTTTTATTTTTATTTTTTGAGGAACCTTCATACTCTTTTCTATAGTGGTTGTACCAGTTAATAATCTTATTAACAGTGCATAAGGATTCCCTTTATGACACCAGCAAGACAGCATTTGTTATCTTTGTGATGCTAGCCATTCTAATAGTCATAAGGGGATATCTCATTGTGCTTTTAATTAGCATATCTCTAATGATCAGTAAAGTTGAGCAATTTTTTATATACCTTTTGGCATTGCTCTAGGTTTTTAGATATCTTAAAATGTGTAAATATTTTCTGCTGCTTAATTTTCTTCTCAACTATATGTCTATGATCATGAAAAATCTAAAATCTCAGGTAATCAGTAACTAGTGGATTTAACTAAGTTCACTCTTAATTAGAAAAACTATGTAATTCTAAAATAAAACTTCACCTGGAGATAATAAAAACTTCAAGGTTTTTCAGCTGGACCTCATGATTCATTTGACTCCTTTAGTTATGTCTATATGACCGTTCACCATAATCCATGTATATGTAATGATAAAATTAAATAATTTATGTAAAATGGCCTTCATTCTCATATTATAAGACACTGAAATCCAGGATTTTAAAAAACTAAATAATTAAGGTGAAGGGTATGGTCAGCTGGAGGACTGTGGATGGGATGGAATTCCCCTGAACTTCAAAAGATAAGACTCTTCACAGATGATGATAAGAGAACATTCCTAGGAAAGGGCACAGCAATAAAATTATAAAAGTATCAAATTAGGAAAACTCATGATAAATTTTTTACACTTCTTCACTATGACTATATATATATATATATATATATATATATACATATATATATAAAACAGTATGTACTTTATAGTATACTGCAATTTGAACTAGCCACATTTTACGTGGCTACCATATTGAACACTGCAGGTTTAAAGAATAAAGAAGACTAAATCTTTTGGGAATGAAAATAGAGTTTGTTTATTTATTTACTGTTATCATTGGCTCAGGAAAAGTGCTGTGTATAACCAAGCAAATGTAGGTAGGACCTGGGGAGGATAATTATGAGTTGAGATTTTTTTCAGGGACAAGGAAGGAAATAAACTAAACCAAAATATTTCTAGTAGAAATTTTTGAAGGCAATTAATTAAATTATGTTATTAGACACTGTCATAGGAGTAGAAATATTTTTTCTAGTGTAATATTTGTAAAAATATTTATATATGTAAATGTATTTGTGCATGCGTTAGGTAATTTGTAATTGCTATTACTTAAAAAGTAATTTTTAAACAAATGAATTAACATAAGCATTTTCAAATAATGAAAAGAAAACTGTATTAATATGATTTGAGAGGCTGATAGAAGGCAATAATTAAATGGTGAATAATCTGGGTGTAAAAAAAGAAAAGAAGTACACTTTTGGTTACAGAATGGACAGGAGCATGCCAAGAATAATAGAGGAAATGGATAAGCCAAAGAATTTATATGCATGAAACATGGACACATAATAAGAGAGGCATTGCCAGAGGAAATGGGGGTTACTGGGTGGAGGGAGGCAAAGGGGGAAAATTGAGACAACTGTAATAGAAAATCAATATATATTGTTTATCTCTCTAAAAAAAGAGAAATATATATTTATATGTATAAATTGCTACACCAATGAAACAAAAGTCTACTAAGAGAGATAGTGTGTTACAATTAATGTATCATATATATTATAATAACTTTTGTGATATTTGTGATATTTTTGTCTAGGGTCTATGAGGAGATCAAAATACCCCTTCAAATTACCTCTAAGGTACTTCTAGAATGACATTTTAAATATTCTTCTATAATGCCTATTCCAGCATATTATTGTAGCTTAAATAAAAAAGTAAATTAGGATAAATCCATTAAAATATTGTTTTTATATTTGATGTACAAAAACGACCCTTTTTCTGCATGTGAAACCATTTTAAATAAAAGTTCTTGTCAAGGTCTTTTTCTAAAAGTTTATTTATTTTTTTTTGTATTCTGTAGGGTTTTTGAAACAAGGCTTTCTGGAAATCTCTCTTACAAATATGGACACAAAAGATTACTAGGACAACTTTTCTAAAATTTGCTTGTTCAGATAAGTGAGAATAATCTGTAAATTAGCTTCATACTTGGCTGTATTTGCTGCTGTAAACACTCACTAGACACAGGATGCAACCTACACAGAATTTGGTACAGGGGTCAATACATGACAGTGTGTGCACTGTGTGTGTGCGTGCACACACACACACACATACATACACCAGAACGTATTAAAAATTTTATTTCTTACAGAATGAGGTGCAGGTTCTTTGACTCAAAATAGTTGAGAGAGCGTATGAAAGACGTAGGCTTGGCTTTGCATTGTAGTCAGGGATGGGGGCCAAGGTGAGAGTTATTGCCCTTGTAAATCAGGGCTGTGTGATTTGAAATACTCTTTGGTGTCAAAGGATGGAATATCCTTTCTTTCTTGTGTGCCCAGATTAGGAAAGAGGCAGAAGAAAAAGTGGTAAGGTTTAACACTACCAAAAAATGAATGTGGACTATTACACCTTTTTTCCTCCTTTTGAAAATGAATAAAGTAGAAACTTGTTTCTACTTAAGTTCTTGACGTTGAAACTTAGAGAAATAGTTTCTGATTCTTCATGATGTATAGAAAGCTAAAGCCCTGGCTGGTGGCACAGTGGATAAGCTGCCGACCTGCAAACTCAAAGGTCACTGGTTCGATTCCCCAACCAGGGCGTGTAACCAGGTTGCAAGTCAGGTCTCCAGCCAGGTTTGTAGCTGGAGGCAGATGAAAGGCAACCATACATTGATGTCTCTCTCCCTCTCTGTCTCTCCCTTCCCCTCTCTCTAAAAATAATAAATAAACTCTTTAAAAAAAAAAGAAAACTAAAATCTCAGAAAACATCAGTAAAATCTATAGGTAATAATTTCAGAGGTAAATTATGATCAAGAACATGACATTAAGCCCTGGCTGGTGGTGCAGTGGATAAGGCGCTGGCCTGTGAACCCAAAGGTTGCTGGTTCGATTCCCCAGCCAGGGCACATAATGTGGTCGCAAGGCAGGCCTTCAGCCAGGTCCATGGCTGGAGACAGGTGAAAAGCAACCATATATTGAAGAAATAGGAGAAGAAGAAGAGGAAGAGGAAGAGGAAGACATTGAGCAAACTCAGACAGCAACACCTGTACAAGAACCTGAGATTTTCTAACTCCCCCATATGATCATAGTATTAATTGGTGTATATTAAGCATATTAGGTTGTATGATTATTCCCAATCTATAAGAAAACTGACACTTATAGAAGTAAAGGGATTTTCTTAAAGCTCATGATTGTGGGACAGACTGTCTAGGCTGGGCTCCCACGACTGCTATTAATCACTTTAGTTTCCTGTCTTCTTAAATTCTGAGTTCTGATGGAAAAGAAAGAAATGAAGAAACATGGATTTAACCAATCAGCAGAATAAATTGTGGGAAATGCATTGCTCTAAATTCCTGGGACTTAAGCCAAAATCCAAGTTAGAAATAAGAGAAATCTCTTTATCTCATATTGTTCAGTATATTTTTAATTCAGGATTTTGATAGTGTTGTTTTTCAAGGTTTATATAAACTACTCCAAGAGTTCAGGTTTATAAAACTTAAAAATGACTGTATGAGATATCAAACTTTGGGTCTGTTATAAAAGGGTTAGGAAACACAAGAAAACTGAAGGCTTTGAATTGTACCTGGTTGATGAATGGATCTCTTATTCTTCTTTTCCTTTTTGGCATTTCTTCTACGCCCACCCCTTAAATGTTCCATGCTGAAAGAATCAAAGACAAAATAATTTGGTTATTCTGCATTCTACCACATCCAACTGATATATTCTTATATTACATTTAGATTCTGATTAAATCCAACTTTATAAAAAACAGAGAAGAAAGAGAGAAAAGAGGAGCAGAGACCGTCATGGTAATTTGGCCAACAACCATAACTTGAAACACCCCCCAATTTTAAGCAGTCCTACTATTTCCAACAATCAGAATTTTACTTTTGAGACATATGCCTGATACAATATATGATTTTTAATGACCTCACCAGATGCATGGTATACAAGTGTAAGTTTGATAGGCTTAAAATGCATACCTTTATCATCTATGAATTTTATGTTAGATTATAGAAGTACCCAGAAGCTAATGCAATGAATGTTTAAAGATTTGTTTCTCAAATGAATTTTTTACAATAATTATAATGATTTTGTCTTGATTTACTTAATTACTATGCTTACAGAGATCAGATCATTTCCCTAATTTTTGGAATTAGTTATCACATTCAGGTATATTCTCTTTTAATGAGAAAATTAGTCACTCTTTTCTTGCCTGGTCCTTGGGTAAGTGAGAGGGGCATCAAAGGAAGGAAGGGAAGCCCAGAATTGTGCATTTGTATGATATAGTTGTTAAAGAGCTGACCCATGGCATTTTCCAAGGAAAATTAAATATGCAAATAAAGCAATGGCTGAATAAAGCCTTTCCATCTGTTTAGCATGAGATCCTCTATAGAAACTATTCTTTCAATTATTGTTTTTTTTTTTCTTTTAATTTTATTGTTGTTGTATTACATCCATCCCTTTTTTTCTCCCCTCTGTCCCCCTCCCCACCCACCCTTTCCCCCCAAAGCCAATCCCACCTGTTGTCCATGTCCATGGTTCCTTTATACTAGGTTCTTGTCTAAGCTCAATTATTGTTTTTTAATATGCATATATACTATATATATATATGTATATGTATGTGTGTGTGTGTGTGTGTGTGTGTGTGTGTAATTTTACTGTTGTTACTCATTACTGCAAAAGATTATTCAGCAGTTCAGGCATCCCCCATAAGCCTGTGTACTAAGCAGGGTGCAGGGTCGTGAGGATCCAATTGAAAGTGACAAGATAACTGGAAATCTGTCAAATGTCAATAAACATACTCAGTTTACCACCTAAGAAACAAAATAATGCATTTAAGTCCTATATACCCCAAATTATATTGGCCCAAAAGCCCTATGTGCCATATTAATTTGGAGGTTCTCTTCTCAACTTATAGTATCCTTCATGGATTTTTCCCTATGTAGACTATTGCAAGTTATTCCTAAAGCATGTTGTTCTTGTGGCTTCACCATTTTCTGGCTCCAAATCGGGTCTCTTTGATTTGTTAAAAGGGTGCT
Source organism: Noctilio leporinus (assembly GCA_004026585.1). Taxonomy (NCBI): domain Eukaryota; kingdom Metazoa; phylum Chordata; class Mammalia; order Chiroptera; family Noctilionidae; genus Noctilio; species Noctilio leporinus. The sequence continues at coordinate 92,003 of PVIW01002913.1, forward strand.
TTTAATGCATCTACTAGCCATTCCCTGTAATGCTGGGAGAGGTGACCTTGACCTAAATGCCAGCAGATGCTACTACCTCTGTGTAACCTTGAAGGAGAGGGAAGGGATGATGCCTTCTTTATAGCAGCCTATCCCAAGAGTCAAGTAGAATCTTGCCTTCATTTGTTCTTCCAATATGGTACAGATCATAACACTATTTATTACCAACACCAGATAATAAAACCGTTTATGAGATGCTTAATGTGTACAAGCAATATGATTCAATCTTCAAATAAATGTATAGCATAAAAACATTCCCTTTTTTAAACCAAGGGCATATGTAAGCTTTAAAGAGGTTAAATACATTGTCTGAAGATGTGTTGCTTGAAAATAATATATCTCAGATTAAGGGCCACTTCTAGTCCACATGGTATCTTTGTGCAAATAAGAAAAAAAAATGTAGCTCTTTACTTGTACCTTTCAAAAATTTAGCAGAAAATATACACATTTAAAATAAAAAGACACTTCACTGACATCTTCAGGAAAGCTCTATTGTAATGTATAATCTATGATGGCTACCATGTGGTTCTGTCTCCTAAGATGTGCTATCCTTGTGAAGTCAAGAATCTACACAAACGTACATGTCACCCCTTTTGGGATGACATGAGAAACTCTCAGCTTTGAGAGTTTCTGCTTAATTGTGCCATAACCTCAGAATATCTAAGCAAGACCTAGTCACATTGTTATATGTAAATTTTCTAGGTAAAACTGTTTAATGCTTTCTGCCCTATCCCTGATCACTACAGTGCACAGCTCTATGCTAGTCCTCCACAAGGGCACATGCTCATTGTTGCCATCTACCTCCTGAGCATCATGAGGACCAAAGAAATTGTAGGAGAGGTGACAAAATCAATGAAATTAAGGCAAAATGCAAACCTGACTTCTAAGTTATTTTAAAGCTTTTAAATGAAATACCTTTTTATTTTTCAAAACTCAGCACAAAATGGGAGAAAATAAAAACAATCAAATGCCATTGTTGTTTAAGCTGCTGAACACTTATAACTATGAACAGCAACATTTAAAAATAGAGCATTCTTAAAAAGAAGTAAATGCAAACCTAGTATTGTCAGTGTGACATATTTGCGTTTCTGCCAGAGCCACACTTATTAGCTAATTTGAATATCAATGTAGGTCACACTAGTTCAAACCATATTCTCCTTAGGAAACTTTTAGAGAATGTTGGTTTTAAGGTACTGTATTTAGCTGGACTCTCCTGTTGTCATAGCACCTCTAATTGGACTGCAACCATGAAACAAGTCAGTCTCATGTTACCACAGCTCTTTGCCTCAGTGGGGATTCCTAGCAAGGAAGTCCATTTTCATTTCATCCACCCCATATGCAAAGGTGGTTCATAAATAGCTCGTATTGTATTTCTGTCTGGAATGATCAATTTTAACGTGACTGCATTAATCCATTTTTATATCATGCCATTCCCTGTGATTGGATTATATCAGAGTTGGATACTTTAGAAGTCAACTGGTGGCTAGAGTTTTCATTTTAACATCGGAGGAGCAAAAACTAAGAGAAATTCAATTAATTTCTCAAGACTAATGCTCTTATAAGAGGACAAAACTAGAAGTAGAGATTTATCTCAATAGGATCTTTTAAAAATAGTTTTAATTGCAGTTTATATTCAACATTGTTTTGTATTAGTTTCAGGTGTATTAGTTTCAGCATAATGGTTAAAGATATACTTTACTATGTAATTCCAAATATTTCGAGTACCCACTTGATACTATACATAGTCATTAAAATATTATTGATTGTATTATCTATGTTGTACTTTATATAACCAGCATTATTTTATAAACACCAATTTCTACTGCTTAAACTCTTCAACTTTTTCACCCAGCCCCGCTGCCTCTAGCCACCCTCTGTTCTCTGAGTCTATGAATGTTTCCATTTTGTTTGTCCATTTATTTTGTTTTTTAGAATCTACATATAAGTGAAATTATATGCTATTTGTCTTTCTGACTGACTTATTTCTCTTAGCAAAATACCATCTACTCCCATTCCTACTTTTGATAATGGTAAGATTTCATTCTTTCTATGGACAAACAATGTTCCTTTTTATATACGTACCACTGCTTATTTATCCAATTGTCTATTGATGGGCAGTTGGGTTTCTTCTATATCTTGGCTATTTTAAACAATGCTGAAATGAATTTGTGTTTTTGGTTTCTTTGGATATATATTTAAAAAATGGAATCACTTGTTTATAAGGCAGTTTCATTTTTAATCTTTTGAAGAAACCTTGTACTATTTTCAATAGTGGCTATATTCCTATCAATAGTGCATGAAGATTCCCTTTTCTCCTTATCCTCATCATCACTTGTCTGTTGATTTATTAAGTATAGCCATTTTGACAGGTGTGAGTTGATACCTCATTGTGATTTTAGTTTGCGTTTCTCTGATGAATAGTTACATTGAGCATCTGTTGGCCATCTATTTGTCCTTTATGTAGAAGTGTCTATTCAGTTTCTCTGCCCACTTTTTAATTGGATTGATTTTCTCTTTTAGTACTGAGTTGTATATGTTCTTTATTAATTTGGGATATTAAACCCTATCAGATACATTACTGGCAAATATCTTTATCCATTGGTAAGATTGCTTTTGTTTTGTTGATGTTTTCCTTTGTAGTGTAAAAACTTTATTTTGACGTAGTCCCATTTATTCATATTTTCTTTTGTGTCTTTTGCCTGAGCAGATGTATGAGAAAAAATGTTGCTAAGAGAAATGGCAGAGATTTTACTAAAGTCACTTGATTTTTAAAATTATATTGCGAAGGCGCCGGCCTGCAAACCCAAAGGTTGCAGGTTCGATTCCCCAGCCAGGGCACATAATCAGGTTGCAAACCAGGTCTCCAGTCAGGTCTGTGGCTGGAGGCAGGTGAAACGCAACCATACATTGATTCTCTCCCTGTCTGCCTCTCTCCCTTCCCCTCTTTCTGAAAATAATGAAATAAAATATTTAAAAAAAATAAAAAATAAAAAATAAAATAAAATAAAATAAAATAAAATAAAATTATATTGCATAGCTATCATTTTTTAACTTTTAAAAAGGAACATAATACATGTCTAAATAAGTAGTGATAGCTCTAATATTAATCAATTACCTTAATGAACTATATCAACACAACTTGTTTATGTTTAGCCCTTGTAATAGACTACTAACCAGTAGCCATTATTAGTGCTACCAAGGAATTTAATCTTGACAACACAATCAATCACACAATTATTCCCGCACTAGATATCAGCAACATCCTGTGGCAGCTTGGTACATTATTCTCTTCTTAGTGGTCCTCTAGCTAGAGGAGCCATCTACATTTTTATCAGCTCACTGACACTACTTTGCAATGTACCAGATACTGGGGATTATATATGACCTTTGTAAAATTTGATATAACCTAGGAACCCCTCTGAGATAGTTTTGACAAAATAAGAACATGCATACTGAATCAGAACTTTTTATTTGAAATTCAATGAAGTAAAACATTAATTTGCATGCATTTGCTATTTTGCCTTTATTTTTTGTTTACTTCTAATATACCCCATCTAATCTAATGTAGTCTGCTACTGTAAAAGTCCTAATTTCTACTATTGTATTAAAATAATTTTCTCATAGTGTTAAAAAATCTACTCTCCACAATAGTCAATTAATAGGTATTTATTGTATTTAAAATCTATTATGTGTCCCATGATGTGGCGATATGAAATCGGAATGTATAAGCCAATGAAACAAAGAGGGACACAAATATATTCTAGAGTTATATTTGGTCCTAAAAGGGTACTTCCAAGCTCTCACAGACATCATAGTTCTTTACTGATGATTCCCTTGTGGAATTCTGTATCATTACACTACAGGTACCTCATCTGAAAAAAGGTGAGTTCTTCTCTGAAAATAAGAATTGTCAATTAAAAGAAAACATCTGCACATAAAGTGTGCCAATCATCAGAGCATTTCTGAGAAAAGACAAATTTTCCTATGGGCTTGCTCATCAAATCTTCTCGAGTATGTTTGACAGTGACATCAGGCATTTTTCATTTCTGCTGAATTGAAACAGAATACTGATGGATAACATTTCAATTGCTCATCCTACAGAAGAAAGACATTTATTAGAAGTTATGATAGAAAAAGTTCAAAGACTTCACACATAATATGTAATACTCTCTTAATTTCTTAACCATATGTTAAATTTTTAAATAGCTAATATTTCTGTTTATAAATGTCAGAGTGAATAGAAGCTTACTTAATACATACATACACACACAGAGACACAGACACACACACACACACACACATATATATATATATACTTTAATACTATTCCAAGTGTTAAATAGTAATTGTAACTACTAAAAACACTTTGCAAGCTTAAAAAGCATTATTTTAAATCATATATAGGTATATGTGTATATATATATATATATATATATATATATATATATGTTTTTAATTACAGTTTACTTCTAATATTACTTTCAGATATTCATACAGTAGGGTGATTAGACAATCATATACTTTACACATTATTCCCTTCTATATTTCTGGTACCTACCTAGCATCATACATAGGTATTACAATATTATTGACTATATGCTTTATGCTGCACTTTACATCCCCATGACTATTTTGTAAAGCTAACCTGTACATCACTTCACCTCTTTCACTGAGTTTCCCAAGCCCCTCCCCTTCAGGCAACCACCAGCTCTCTGTATGGATGAGTCTGAAATATGAACCATTTGTAACAGCATGGATCAACCTACAGGATATTATGCTCAGTGAAATAAGCCAGTCAGCAAAAAGATGAATAGCATGTGATTTCACTTACATGTGAAATCTAAAGAGCAAAATAAATAAATAAAAATAATACATGCTTTATATATTTCAATTACCCTTAAATCAACAGTAGATATGATGTACCTCTTGGATATTTTTCCAAGTGTTAAAATAGTAATTGTAACTGCTAAAAATACTAATGTAAGCTTAAAAAGCATTATTTTAAATCATATGTAAAATGTATATAATTATATTTGAAATGAAGTAAAATTAGCAAATGTTTGAAGAGTTTAAATTGAAATGTTGAAAATATGACTAAAGTATTGCTACTCATAGATTTACCTATCAAAATATTAGGCCAAAACTGTGGCTGGTGGCACGGTGGATAAGACCCTGGCCTCCGAACCCAAAGGTTGCTGGTTCAATTCCCCAGCCAGGGCACACAACCAGGTTGCAAGCCAGGTCTCCAGCCAGGTCCATAGCTGGAGAAAGGTGAAAGGCAACCATACATTGATATTTCTCTCCCTCTCTGCCCCTCCCCCTGCCCCTCTCTCTGAAAATAATTAAGTCTTTAAAAGAAAAAAAAAAAAAAAAAGAACTAGAGCAGCTTTATAAAAACTTTAAACTGTAAATTTAGGGGAATATTTTATAGTATCATAGTCTTCATTCTAGCAGTATTTGAAAGAAAAATGCATTCCAGATAAATTTGCATTAACTACATATATTTTATGCTAAAAAAATACTTCCATTTAAAGTAAATTGTCATTATCACAACTGAAATGTTTCTGATAGAGTTCAGTATCAAATAATATATCTGCTATGGAAGTCCATGTTCTTATTTTTTTAATTAAGAAGAGTTTCATTTTATTTAATTTTTAAAATTAATTTATTGTTGTTGTCCCCCATTTCTCCCCCATTGCTCTTCCCTCCTCACTCACCCCATCCCCTCTCACATAGTCAATCCCCACCCTGTTGTCCATGTCCATGGGTCATTCATACTAGTTTTTTGACTAAACCCTTCCCTTTCTTTCCCTAAATTCTGTGTTTTACATCTTATTCAAATTAGGTTTTCTCAATATCTGGCACAGCCCTCTCTGACAGGTAAAAATTGCTTTGTAAAATTATAAGAAGCAAAAAACATACATACAACAAGGTTCATTTAGTTTGCTTTCAAAATCCTTAAAATCTAGTTTGAAATTGTTTTTTCTTGACTTGAGATTCACTTCACCAATCTGAAATCCATTGCTTTATCACATTCCACTTTTAAAAGGATGATGCAGTGAGAGTGCTAGATCAACATACTGTTCTAATTCCAAACTGCTGTGAAACTTTAAAATATGTATATAATAACCCTTATGAATAACTTGATTAAGGAAGATACATTTAAAAAATTTTTAATATATGTATAATTACAAAGCTCTTCATAGGTTTATGTATGTTACCAGACATTTATCACTATTCAGAACATGCACACACATGAACAAATATGCACATGTAGAAACAAACTACAAACTACTTATTAGAAATATTATTTTTAACATATTACATATCAGTAAAATATTTAGCATAAGTGTAACATAATTTATTTTCTCATTAGTTTAGTATTTTCTACATTTTTTTATTCTGCTTTATATTCTGTCATAAGAACAAACAAACAAACAAAACAAAGACAGATTCATAGACATAAGCAACAAACTGATGGTTGCTGGGTGGGAAGGGGTTGGGATAAGTGTGAAAACATTAGCGGAACAAATGGTACACACTTCTAGTTATACAATCAGGAAGTCTGGGGATGTAAGGTACAGCATACAGAGTATAGTCAATAATGTCATCATAACCTTGTTTGGTGTTAGATGATTATTGGACTTATTATGATCACTTAGTAGGTATATAAATGTTGAATAACTGTGGTGTAAACTTGAAATTAATGTAATATTATATGTTAACTATACTTAGAAAAATGAAATAAAATAGAAAATATTGGATCCAGATGGGAAATTTAATGTTCCTTGATATCAAATGCATAGGACACCAAGCTTACAGTGAAGTATGTCAATAATGCTGGGGTTGAAAACACTTCCTGAGATCATCAAACAAATTAACTTCCCCCTTCTTTTTTCCACCTTTGTTAGAAGCTGGTTTAAGTTGTATTTCTATCAGGGTTGTCAGTAGAAGCTGAGCATTATTTAACGCAATGGTTATATAGGGCTTCTGGGTTGTGAGCATACTAGGAAGAGGATTTCAAAACAGGGAAGAGACAGGTTGAGAGAAACAGATGAGAGATAGGTGTTCTAGTTAAACAGAACTGAGGAAAAGGGTCTGGACTGGAGACATGCAAACCTAAGACTTCGAAGGTTCTATCAATCAATCAGCTTTTGGTGGAAAGAGAGTGGAGTTGGGTTTAATAATAAAATTAAACACTTGGCAACAGATTGTGACCAGCCTTGAGTGCCAAAAAATTTTTTATTTTGAAGGATAGTATTTTCTGAAAACTTATTTCTTTTTTTTTAAAGAAAGAACAACTTTATTTATTTATTAAGATTTTATTTATTATTTCCAGAGAGAAGGGAAGGGAAAGAGTCAGAGAGGGAGAGAGACATCAATGTATGGTCGCCTTTCACCTTCCTCCAGCTATGGACCTGGCTTGCAACCTGGTTATGTGCCCTGGCTGGGAATTGAACCAGCAACCTTTGGGTATACAGGCTGGCACCTATCCAATGAATCAATAGCCAGGGCTTTGAAACCTGATTTCTTAATACCTATAAAAACAGTATTAGCTTCTGATTGCAAATTTAGAAAGTTTCAAAACTGTGAAGGAGTAAAAGCTATCATTCAGGTGAAATTACTATTATTACTTTGCATATTTTCTGACATATTTTTATCTATCAGAGAATATTTTATATACACCAGATCATGTATCAGATATATACACCAGAAGGAGTAAAAGCTATCATTCAGGTGAAATTACTACTATTACTTTGCATATTTTCTGACATATTTTTATCTATCAGAGAATATTTTATATACACCAGATCATATAAATGATATATATATATGTGTATGTGTGTGTGTGTGTGTGTGTGACTTTTGTGTTTATCCTGTTTGCCTAATGATAAGTTTCTCAGATTGTTAAAACTCCAGAAGTTCTAATGACCATATAAAGTAAATTAATTGTAGCTCTCGTGTTTGAGTTAACCATTTTCTTAATGTTGGCCTTCCTGATGTTTTCATTTTAGAAAAAAGTAAGACTGTCATAAATGCCTTTGTGCACAAAATTTTATACTATTATTATCAGTAGAATTAGATGAAATACATAAACCTTTTAGAATCTTTTTGTATAGATTTGCTCATTTATTTATTTTCTTTTTTATTTTATTGATGTTCATTTACAGTTGTCCCAATTTTCCCCCATTGTTCTCCTCTGTCTTCCACACTGTCCACCCCCACAGTCAATCCCCGCCCTGTTGTCCAAGTCCATGGGTCCTTTATACATGTTCCTTGACTAGACCCTGCCCTTTCTTCCTCCCATTATCCACCTCCCCTAGCCCCTTTGGTCACTATCAGTTTGTTCCTTATTTCCATGTCTCTGGTTCTATTTTGCTCATTTGTTTATTTTGTTCATTAGGTTCCAGTTATAGGTGAGATCATACGGTATTTGTCTTTCACTGTCTGGCCTATTTCATTAAGCATAATGCTCTCCAGTTCCATCCATGCTGTTTCAAATTGTAGTATTTTATGCCAAAATGTTTTAAGAAACATTATATCAGTTTATAGTCAATTCAGTAGTCTACAGAAATAATTTCTAGTTAATCTTAAAATTTAAGGTATCATTTTGTATCGTTTATTCTATTATGGTTGTCCCATATTTTTTCTCTTGTCCCACTCTACCCAGTCTACTCTCTCTCCCACACTCAGTGTCCTTTCACCTGTCCATGTCCATGAGCCATTCATATAGGTCCTTTGACTAGTCCCTTTCCCTCCTTCACCATTCCCGTCTTCCTCCTTCCTGCCTACAGCTATCAGTCTGTTCCATGTTTCCATGTCTCTGGTTCTCTTTTTCTTGTTAGTTTATAATTTAAGGCAATTCTTCATCAAAGAATGCCTTAGGCAAAAATTGTCTTCCTTTTCTAGTATATTTTGCTAATAGGTTCTAATAATTTTCTGATTATGACTGGAAAACTTAACCATTAAAAATTAGGATCACTCTATTTATTTATAAATCTCAACTCTAAGACATTAATATACATAGTTTACTGTTAATTCAGTTATTTCTTATATAATTTTGACCTTAACACCTAGTGTTAACATGCTAGTATTTTTGAGATACTAAGAACCTATCATTTGTATATCTTTTTTAAATTTATATTTAACCTACTTCTAAAGACGTTGTTATAAATACATCTGCCTGATTCCTGACTACTCATAAGGACAGGGATCATTCCCTTAGTTTCTTAGGAATTCTTAGGAATTCTAACAGTAGTTTGACTTCCTCTACAATGCTCTTAATGATCCTGATACTCTGCATTTTTTAATCCAGATAGGTTATAGCAGTGACATAGCTAGGTAGAGGTTTTTTGGTTTTATTCATTCATTCATTCATTCATTCATTCATTTAGCTAAAATCAGTCTTCAGTGCAGAGCTGTTCTACTTGAAACTGTAGTTTCCTCTCAAGCCTGTTTTGATAAATACAGCCCACATCCAGCCCTGCCCTCTATTCCATGCATATATACCAGTAGGTACTCTTGATGTTATCAGTTCAACTTTACACTAAAATGTTTCACTTAATAACATTAACTGGCTTTATTTTGAGATATATTCTGCATAAATTAAAGGTGGTACTTCTGAATCAAAATCATCCTCATTTAGCATTCAAGGACACCAAATTCTTTTAGAACCACCATATTCCTCAGTATCATCCATTTCCTTCCCTCTCATATTTAGTTAATTTTGTAACTGGCACATCTTATGAAGGACTGCGTTTGACACTTTGCATTACATAATACATACAATATGCATAATAGATACTTGCAAATGTTTTATTTTGTTTTGTTTTTAAAGATTTTATTTATTATTTCCAGAGAGAGAGAGGAGGGGAAAGAGGCAAAGAAGGAGGGAAACATCAATGCATGGGTGCCTTTCACCTGCCTCCAGCTATGGACGTTGCTGGAGACCTGGCTTGTAACCTGGTTATGTGCCCTGACTGGGGAATCAAACCAGCGACCTTTGGGTTCTTAGGCGGACACCTTATCCGCTGTGCTTCCAGCCAGGGCCCACAAATGTTTAGTTTTCTTATTTTAATTTTTCTCACAGTCTTTAGGTTAGCCATTTAAGTTTAACAACTGTGCTGTTTAAAGCATACTTAACTAGTGATTTAAAATTTTTAGTCCTGGCTGGTGGCACAGTGGGTAAGGTGCCAGCCTGCGAAACCAAAGGTCACTGGTTCAATTCCCCAGCCAGGGCACATAACCAGGTTGCAAGCCAGGCCTCCAGCCAGGTTCATAGTTGGAGACAGGTACAAGGCAACCATACATTGACATCTCTTTCCCTCTCTGTCTCTCTCCCTTCCCCTCTCTCTAAAAATAATAAATAAAATATTTTTTAAATAATAAATAAAATATTTTTAAAATAAATAAATAAATGTATTCTGTGTGTGTGAATGCTAGTATGTGTGACAGAATGTTGATCTCATAGGGCAAAAAAAGAGATATTGGGTGAAATTTCACTTATATTTACATTTCTGGTTAACATAATATTCAGTACTATCTCCAAAGCTTAAAGCAATCACATGCACGAAAATGAATTGTGAAGAAGAACAAGCATTTTCTATTCTATTCAGTGGTAAAATCTTGTTATTTTTGTGGTGAGTTGATGACAGTTAACTTACAATGTAAATTTTACTTACAGAATTAATTTTCTCATTATAAAGTTCATCTTGATTAAGCTATCAGCTTTTCTTATATAGCAAACCACCCCTAAATATATTGGTTTAAAAGGCAAACTACTGGCTGAGCGGCCAAAGTCTGGTGTGTTTTTCTTTTTCATTTTCTTTTTTTCTTTTCTGCTGCCTATTTTATAAGTCACATTTTATTGGAGACAGCCATACCCATGTATTTACACTATAGCTGCCTTTGTGTTGCAACAATAGGGTTGAGTGATTGTGATAGAGAATGTATGGCTCATAAAGCCTAAAACATTTATTGTCTGGCTCTATACAGAAAAGTTTGCTGACTGTTGGCAGAAAACGACAATCATTTGTTAGCTTACAATTGTATCTGTCAGCAATATGAGCTGAGCTCATCTGAGCAGTCCTTCTGATGGCGTTTCCTGAAGTCATTCATGTTTCTACAATCTGCTGGCCTCATTTATATGTCTGAGAATTAAGGCTGGCTGTCAGTCAGCTGAGGTAGTGGGGATGATTGGTCATTTGTGTTCAAGAGGCTAGTATGGGATTGTGGATACTGTTGTGCTTTCAGGACTCCCAGAAGCAGCAAGGAAAGGCAAGTGCCACTGAGCAAGGAGTTTACAAGCCTTTACGTGTGTAACATTTTCTACTTTCCCATCTGCCCAAGCAAGTCTCAGTGATAGGCTAAACATCAGTGTGCAAAGGACCTATGCCAAGGTATGGGCATAGGGAGGCATGACTAATCTAGGGGCTGTCACTGCAAAAATACACCATGGTCAGTTTCCTAATTTTACACATGAGGAAATGAGGCCCAGAGAAATAAAGTAATTTGCCTATGCTCATATAGCTAGCTAGTCAGTGTATTTGACCCCAAATCTCCAGATTTCCAGTAGTAATAAATATATTTTTTTAGTACCCTTCATCTCATCATTAGTAAAAACTTTCATAGCCCACATAGATGGTATAGTCAACAGCCAACCACATTGACTTGGGTTTTAGGCTTTGATTTTAATCTTGGCTTCACTACTCTAGGTAATTTTGAACAAGTGATTCATATCTTCTAAATACACTTCTCTCCCTACATAAAGATGACAGAGCCCACCTCATAGCATGTTTGATGAGTGAGATGAACTGTCTAAGGTAGTACTATAGTACCAAATTGGTATAAATGCTCTAAATGCTAATTACATTAATATTATCCCATTTCATATTTCACTGTGCCCCTTTTTGTTTCAAATATATTGTTTGCTTTTTAAAGTTTTTCGTCATTCCTTTCAAACTACAAAATTGGTTTCTCTTTACATGTACCTTTCTGGACCACTGATTTTTAAGTAACTTGGCTTTTAATTTTTATAGCCTGGTTTGTATGTACTATATTAACAGGTGATCTTGCATATGAAGTAGCATTTTTGACCTTGGAATGTCTTCTTTGTTTGATCATGGCATATTTTCTATTTGTTCAACAGATAAATTCTCTAAAGGTACATTTTTAACCCTCAACCTATTACAAGGCAGCTACTGAATATCCTGGGTCCTCAAAAGTACAGCTTCTTTCTTTCTTTACAGTGGACCAGTAAACCTCAAGCTTCCTCCCATTTACCTTGATATCTGGTGAAGAGACAGATCTGCTTTGTTGTTCATATATATTCACTATTGCATTATTGTTATGATCACTTCTTATAAAGGAGTGAATCTCTTTCCTTTTTTAAATGTTAAACCATGTTATTAACACAATTACTTTCAATTCTCTGGTTTGATTTTTTTAAACTCTAAAAGTGACATCTACCATTATAACTGTTGGGTAACAAGTAAATATACTAGGAATATCTTGATGATAGCTTAGATTGAATCAAGGTAAATATTCTCACTTATTTTATTTTATTTTATTTTATTTTTTATTCTCACTTATTTTACTGAAAATGTATATTATTTTATTTTTATAAAGTTACGGTATAATGTTCTTTCTTGAGTCTACATCAGATGTTCCAGTGCTCTCGTTTAAATTTTCTCCTGAGGAAACTCAGTTCCAAGTGTTCATAAAATTAGCAGTCATTGAGATCCTTGATATATTATTGCCAATGACATTTGGATTTTAATTTTTTCCATTTGAGTATGCACATGACATACAAGTTGCAAGGTAAATTTTCAAGCATGTGTCTAGTTTCTAGATCCTCTGGATGCTTCCACTTGTTCTAACTTATTTGAAATTGGTCTTTAAAGAGTTAGTTTCATTTTAATAATGGGGGCTATGGCTTATTTAGAAAAATGATGATATGTATGCACTAAGCCATATAATTCCTTTGAATACCTCAAAATTTAAAAATAAAGCAAGAAATCACACTTAAACTTTGAGTTTATTGTCTAAGCTGCTGGCAAGGGACAGACTAGGTTATAATAGACTTGTAATCATGTTTAGGATAATGCTGACCTCAAAGAAGTCTTCAAGTGAAACTACAACCTTCTTTTGGTTAATTATCTTTATAGGACCATATATGCTCTTTCTCTGTTATGAAAATCTGAGGGAGTGTAGAATATTCTCATGTTCCCAGAGTAAGTGTCACCTTGTAGTGACATCCACAGATGCACTAATGCATGAATCCAGACTTCAGTGTGCTTTAAGAGCTCAATACTTAATGTCATGGGGGTAAGAAATCCAGGAATTTAGGCTCATGTGATAAAATTTGGATTTATATTTAGGAATACTAGATCTGAGGGAGAAACAAACCTTAGGTTGGATAGAGTTTTAAACTTAAAAGATATCTTTAAAACTACCTACTTGAAACTCTGTATCTGTTCATGAAAAAAAAATTGAGATTTTGAATAAAGTCTTTCACCCAATGTCAGGAATAGCTTCTAGTAAAAGAGGGATTCTGTAAGTAGGACTAACAGGACTGAGGGATCTGACATTATATCAAAGTGTTTTCTTGGGTTGAATCAGGCTTTGATACTGCCCAAGGGGTTGCATTTATTTGGTACAGGTTTACACTATAAACATCACAACCTCTTGTCATTAACAAATAAAATCTCAGAGTACCTTATTAAATTTGCATTTCAGATACATAATTTGTTAGTATTACTGTCTTGATATCTGTCATATTATAACAGGTGGATGAGATATATTAGTTCCAATTGTCTGGAAAAGGAAGCTAACAGGAAACAAGCACAGGTCAGAACCCATAAATACAATGCTGAGTTTCTGGGCAGTTTTATAATTTAATGAACAGGAGTGTTTGATGGGGACACTAAGGTAGATGTCCACTTTTTATAAATTAGGTCAAAATTATTACCATTTAATGGAGAGTTATAACGAAGGGCTGTGAATTAATTGATTGAAATAAAAATCATCACCAGATGGCATTGTGGACTTCTGACACAGTTTCCTCTTAGTTTCAATTGAGATCAAGAACTGAATGGGGCCATTTCTAAAGGTGGAAAACATCATAGATCCCAAAGTCTAGGAATTAAGATTACAGTGGAAGACACTGCGGTCTTTGCATACAAAAGACATTTCTGTGGATTCCAGATTGAGGACAAAGAATGTCAGTCCTACTATGTTGTTCTAGAGATATTTTCAGTAATCTAAGCAAATCAAAACAAATAGTACATTTTTAAAGTTGAATTTATCCATTCTCCATCATTGAGTAAATGCTTTGGTGAATTAGAAATTAAACCTGAAATATATAAGCTGTTTTATATTCAGATGTTTTACCTACTCTTTGGGTTGGCAAGCACAAATTGTTTTTCCTAAATATATGAAAAAGAAAAGGAGATAGGAAAAAACTGAGGCCACACTCAATTACCTATTGGTATACTTTCTATATATTTGGAATGAAAAAGATGTAGGTGTAGATAAGTATTCTGGAGTGAATATCCAGATGATTGTTTGTTGGCTTATCAATATGATATATGAGAATTATTGCTTACTTTACTGCTGATTTTATGAGCATTGCTAACTGAAAGTCTGTGCATAAAAAGACCTAGATTATTTGCATATATTGCATTAGTTAATGATGATCTAAATGCATTTAGTGGTCAGAGCTCTTTGATCAAGGGAGGCTCTTACAAGCTTATATTCCTGTGTTATCTTTCATTATAATATTCTACCTTCAGGCTTTTGCAGGCTCAGCCTGGTCAAACTACATTAATGCAACATTTTGCACCCTTCAGCAACCCCTTGACTCCCATGAAACCTATACATAGAAATAAGTAGAAGGGCTGTCTAAGCAGAAATTCATAGGACCTGGGTCCTGGATCAGGCCTAGAATTAATATTTGTATCCCACTCTGGTCTTTCTGTTCTCTCTTAACCCAACCACAATGGATTTAACAGGTTTGAGCAAGAAGGAAGATGGATTATTGGGTTCATATATTCAGTCTTTGGAAAGGGCAGGCATGGAACAGGTTGAAGTATAGGGGAATTACAATTTGTTTCTCTCTCTCTCTCTCTCTCTCTCTCTCTCTCTCTCTCTCTCTCTCTCTCCTCCCCCCTCTTGCCCCTTTATTTGCTTTTTTGTATAACACACACACACACATTCATACACACCTCCCCTTCTATGCATACCTGTTTCATTATTTTCTACTACAAAAAGGAAAAAGTGTTTTGGTTTGTTTGTTGTTGTAATGACTAGTTAAGGTGGTCAGGTACTTGAATACCAATGGCTGATCCAGGTGATCTTTCAGCTATTCTAGCAGAGGAGAGCATAGGCAGGAAGAGTATACTGCATTCTCATGTAAATCACTTTGAACTTGGACGTCAGCCCAAACTGTACCCCCTGTAATTCTAGGGATCTTTATATTATTTCTCTTTCTTACATTTTGGTGCTTCTCTAACCAGTTGGATGTGACACATGCTGTTTTCCTCCTGGCTATAAATTCATCTCTCTGATCATGATCATGACTCCTTGCTCTAGTGATTTTGCCCTGAAGAATGCTCCTGGTTTGCTGTAGTTCCCTGGGAACTCATTTCCAGCCTAGTTGGAAAGTTAACACTTAGTTATATAAAGATTTGGGTGGTGGAATAAGCAAGCTAACATTGCACTTTGTGCCTGCATACTTTAGGCAAGGTGTTGAGAGAGGAACTATCTTCTATTCTTGTATCTCAGGCAGTTAATTGAGAAGCCAAAACATGTTTATGTTAATACTCTCAGTATAATTTACTTTTATTAATAATGTATTGATATCAATTATCATTGTTGATTTATCTTTTATTTTAATAACATTTACCAAACAATGTATCAACCACTCTGCTAATGGGAGAAAAATTAGCGGTTTTACTGTCCTAATGGAGATTTTAGTTGTGAGGAGACAGATACTCACCAAAATTCACTTTAATATGGATACTATAATATATGAAATTCACTGATATGTGAGTGTGTGATGATGTATATGATATTTATTTATTATAATGTGAACATAATATGGAACAATGGTTGAGGAAGGGATTGAGCTAAGGTGAGGCAAAGATAGCCCAAAGGAAATAATCAGAAACACTTGACAAAGTACCATTATAAGAATCACTTCATTTCAAGTAGCAATACTTTGAGGCTAGCAGCACTAGATGGAAACCCTTGTTTCTTTGGCAAATTAGAGTCTTACTAATTGTTGTTTCTCCTTCCTTTTCTTTGTATCATGTCTACTTCATCATGTTTTTTCAAGACATATTATAGCTGCCAACATTTTAATAAGGTATTTATTTATTAAATAACAGAGCATAGAAAATACAAATGGAAAGATTGCAATGCATCCTTTTCTCAAGTCAACAAAGGAAGACAAAGACTTGGTCCTTTTGATCACCAGACATTTGGTGATGCCTTCCAGGAGACAGGCACCTGCCAGAGTAACATATGTACTTTACAGAAACTCTGCCCATACAGAGGTCCTTGTGACTTCAGACCCAGAAAGAAAATGTTGTCAAGGTATGTGTTCAGAGGGATGTCACCAACCTCATTATTTCCTTCCTACATCTGGCAGTCAAAAGGATTCCTGTTCTTCTGGGAACCTTTTAGTCTATTTGTAATACAAGCTCTACAATAATAATGAAAAGTCCTCAGTGATCTTGATAGCCACGAAACAAAACTTTTTTTGTAACAGGCACTGTTGGGGCTAAACCATTTGTTGCTTTTTTCATTTGCCATATAGTAAAGAGGTGAAGACATATACACAAAGATGGCTATCAGCCTGGCAACAGTAAAAACAGCTGAAGTCTTGGCTATTTTACAAACTAACAAAATCACCCCTGAATAATAAGAAATTGGCACAAATGTTAAACAAATATATTTTATTATGTAGTTCGTATTGTATATCACTAGGGGAAAGATTCAAAACATTACCAAGTACATTTTGATAAATCAGTGACTTATTATTATTACTTATAGATTTTAAGTGACTGATTTTTAAAAATATTTTATTTATGACTTTTAGAGAGAGGGGAAGGGAGAAAGTCAGAGAGGGAGAGACATCAAAGTATGGTTGCCTTTCATCTGCCACCAGCTACAGAGCTGGCTGGAGACCTGGCTTGCAGCCCTGGGGAATCAAACCAGTGAC
Organism: Noctilio leporinus; assembly: GCA_004026585.1. Taxonomy (NCBI): domain Eukaryota; kingdom Metazoa; phylum Chordata; class Mammalia; order Chiroptera; family Noctilionidae; genus Noctilio; species Noctilio leporinus. The sequence continues at coordinate 109,266 of PVIW01002913.1, forward strand.
CTTTGGGTTTGCAGGCTGGTGCCTTATCTATTGTGTTACCAGTCAGGGCCTAAATGACTGATTTTATATTTGGCTACTTACTGTTATATTTTTATATAATCCTACAAATGATTTACTATCATCAACAAATATCTATTTATAAATTATAGCAATAATTAACAATTTAAAACAGTGTGTTGGGGAAGTATATGACTGTGTGTTGTACTTTTTCTCAGTGGACAGTGTGATGATTAAGTAGAATCATTTTTTAATTTGCTCAGATAAGATGCTTTATTTAGCATTAAGCTCAAATGGCAAAATTTCATTATCTTCAACATAATTACATTTGTATGGCTATATAATTAGTGTTAATTTATCTTATTTAGAGTTCTATTTTCTTTCCTTTGACATTTTTAAAAGCCAAATTGCTGGCAGGGGTGATAATTCTGTTTTATAGAGTTATCATGGATTTCTTTTCTGATGGAAAAGCATTCTCTCAAAGAAAGAAGAGAATTAGCCTATATCATTCCCTATAAAAATTACAGGGTTTTTATAGCCCTATACTCAAAGGAAGAGATCCCTTTCTTTTTTTCTCACCAGAGTTTTTAATGCAGTAAGCTTCTCTCTTTACAGAAGGTCCACTTATGTGTCCTGGTGTTAGACAAGTAGATGCTACATTTTTAGAGATTTTTACTCCTTTGTTCGACGGGTTGATCTTGAAACAGCTGAAGCTTCTAGCTTTTATATATAAAGCTGGGCAATGAAACTGAAATATAATTCAGCAGTTTGAATTCAGATAACATTGCCATGTTTACATTGAAGGAGAAGGACTGGTTTTTAGTTTTATGTGTTAAAAGAGTTCATTAATTACATTTCCATGATCACCCAAGCTCCTAGATGAATGGTTAACCTCAATCTATCTGGGCACTTTGAGGGTTACATGTTCTTTTCTCTTTAAAAATCAGATTTTTTTCCAGCTAGTTCCCTAAGAAGAAGGGAACCAAATCCCTGGTACTATGTCAATTGCTAATGAAAGTGTTCTTCTCTTGAACTTAGGATAAAGCCCTTTAAAATATATGTTTATCCTTTTAATTACCACCTTACACCAAATCTTGCTTGGACCAATGCTGGGTCATCCCTTTTTTTTCTGGATAGAAGAAATGTGAAAAATTTCATGAAATTTAATTGTGGTTGTCTGTATTAGCATAAGATCTATTTATTTAGAATAAAAAGAGCATGCTTCAACTCCATAAGCAAATTTTAAAAAATCAAATAAATTCAGAAACATGTTTATTTGGCCTACTCTTAGTAAAAAGTATGAAAGACATCTGGTTATCTCTTGCTATATGATAAGTTGCCCACCAAACAGTGGCTGAAAACAATAATGAAGGCTTGTTTACATCTCTCAGCTTTTGAGGAGCAACTGGGATTGGTGGTTGGTCCCTGCTCAGAGCACCTCTTGAAAATGGAGTCAAGTAGTAGCTGTGGCTGGCATTATTTCAAAGGCTTTCTCACATGTTATGCAGTTGATAATAGTTGTTGACTAGGGATTTAGCTCAAGTTTTGTGTGGAGAATGTTTACATAATCTGTACATATGGGTGATACTTACAGCCTGGTGACTGGATTCAAACAGGAAGCATAGACAGAGAGATAGAGGCAGAGAGAGAGAGGCAGAAACAGAGAAGAAGATACTCTATCACCTTATTACCTTTAAAGATCTAACTTGGGAAGTCACATAATTTCATTTCCATCAAGTTCTATCCTTTTTACTGTCACCATATTTCACCCAGCTTCAAGGAAGAAAACAGATTCTTTGATGGCAAGGTCACAGTGTGAGATGGATTAATGTTTTGTCCATTTTAGGAAAATACAATCTGCCATAGTGACTCCCTAAGGATCAAAGATTGAATCACTAGTAACATGAGATAATTTCTATTGTATACTTGGCACATGTTCTGTGATATTCTTCACAATTTACATGCATTGCCATTCAGTTCTATAACATTCATTCATTAAGTATGAATACTATTGTTTACCCCCATTTTAAAGATTAGAAAACAGAGCTAGCTTGTTTAAGATTACACAGTTTGAACTGAAGATCCATACACTAGACTCTTAACCTCTATGCTAGACTTCTTCTCACTAGACCACAGAAAGAGATACGATAGTTTAATATCTGAATTTAGAGGGCCTACAATTTAGCCATATGACCTTGATTTCTTTATTTTCCATCTGTGAACCTTAGAGACCCATGTCTAAAAGTTTGAATAGAGATACTGAAATTTTAGGATGATAATCAATGATACTATATAATGTGCAAAAAAATGCCTAGGATAGTGGGGTCACACAATTATTACCCAAAATAGAATGCTATAAACATGTTATTTCACCAATTTTTTTCATTAAGTTCCTTTTTAGTTGTTTTCTGTTAGTTTCAAGTTATTTGATATAGATACAGACAATACTAAATGCCTTCATTTTTTTCAAGGCTTCTTACTTAACCCTGCTAATTGAATTACATTGTTATTGATAGATATCATAAATGATAATATAGCCATGTACACTTCTGACAAATGAAAATAATGTTTTAGCATTAAACACCACTACATTGTTTTATAATCTGATATTTTTCAGGAATCATATGTGTACATTTTTATTCCTTTAAATATATATAATTGAATAATTTTAATATATATTATATATATTAGGTGAAGTTATTATATGTAAATACACACATATTTTACACACACGCAAGCACGTGCACACACATGCACACACAGTTTTTTCGTTGTCTCTCTTTTACTTAGGGAAGTAAACCAGCATACATCGGACTTGACATGAAGATGAAGAAGTTCAGTTGTTTTTTTTTTCTGACTTAGTTTTTCTGTTCTCCTGTGTTGTGTGCTCAATAAGAATTTGTTGATTGATCAAAGGATTTTAGGCCTGAGATTGAGTTTAAAGAGGGATTATTTCTTAATTGTCTCTTGCTAAATATCAATTTAAGAAATGTTTGAAAATAACCAAGCCCATTTAAGACTGCATTTTTGATCTGGCACTAATCTAAACCTTCTAAAGCCTTTCTAGGCCTTTGAAATTACAGAATTTAGTCCCAGTACATCTTGTCTTGGAAGGAACCCAAAAATATGAAAACTGTGCAGATGCCTTATAAAATTATTGAGGTTAATTTAAAATGTAGTTATATAAATGAATGAGAAAGCAGAGAACATATATGGCATATATTTTATTATCTAATGCCTGAATTTGAAGGAAATTACTTACTTTTTCATTTTTTAATATTCTTTTATCATGATCTTCATTTCCCATCTCTTGATATTAATGTTTTAAAACAATAAATGTTCACTTTATGCTGTACTTAAGCTATTATAATCTTCAAATAATGATACTAAGTACTTTTATTCAAATAGAGTTTAACAAGTACAGTAACTAGATGCAAGCTGAGATTTTTTTCCCCCAAACAATATTCTTTTTATCCAAATCTATGAAAGATTTACAGACAACCTTTATTTTTCACAATGTACAACAATAATAAAAATCAATAGTTTTTTTTTTTCTGAATGAGCAGGAATAAGCCCGTGTTTACAGGGAAATTATGTTTAGAGGAAAATATTGAAGCACGTATTTTTCAAGTGTGGCTACTTATTTCCACAGCATATTGCAGACTCTGTCATTTATAGACTGATGCTGATAATAAATGTACTTAAATTTTTAATTAGCTAACCCTGGTGTTTGTTACCAATCTCTAAAGTGCAAAACAACTGCATTTGTAGTGACACTATTTAAATATTGCCTAATTCTAGAAACAGAAATTCTTGTTGTTTGTACTTCTCATAGAACAAACAAATACAAAAAATGTGAAATAATGCGATGAAAATTTAACATAAAATATTAACTTTAACTCTGGATTGTGGATTCACTTTTAGAAAAATTCCTTTACTTGCTTTACGCTTATCAAAATGTCCAATTTCCAAGAGGTCATCCTTTTCTCTTGAGGGAGCTTTTATCTAGACATCTTGCTCTCACCTAACAGTATCATAACCAGCCTCAAGAATTGGAGATTCAATCTTGGCTTTTACCAGGTCAAAATTTAACCTTCTTGTTATGACTCCTATAGATTTTGAAACAAAAAGAGAAGCTGAGAGCTACTGTAGCTGTTAGTGTCTTGCAAAAATATATCACTCATAATAATGTGGGTATTTTATTTTTTTGGCTGTGAAGAGATTTCTGATCACATAGGAGAGCACTAGTTTACTTTCCACAAGGGAGTCAATCATTTGATCTTTTCTTCAGCGACTAACAGCTGTAGTTTTCCCTGACCACTCTTAGTACAGCGTAGTAGGAGAGAGCAAAGCTTAGAGGCCGTAAACTCACCTTCAATCTTTTATCTGGTGGTGAGGAATTTAAATACAGGTTGAATATGATGACTTATGGTGGCGGGTAGGAGTATAAGGGAACTAAATGGTAATGGAAAAATACAATAAAAATAAATTAGTTAATTAAAATGTAAAAAAAAAATTAAAAAGAATTAAATAGTTTAAAAAAAAGATTTGTAAGATTCATAGAAGTCACGTTTCAATGTGGAAAAGGAGCACAAAAGCGGTAGGGATGCGTTCATCCCATGATTCAAAGGAACAAATAAATATATAGGCTAACACACCTTACTATTCCCTTAGGAGTACAAATTCCCTGAAATAGACTGAAAAAATGAATTTAAGTGGAAATTAACTGTTAGTATTGCTAAAGAAGATTACACATTTCTTATGGATGAAAGTCATGCTTCAGTCCTCTTTTAAACCCCTGACACAAGCTTTCTGAACTAACAGAAACTCTCCAAAACAATTTCAGTCCATGAGAGAAGATCATGCCCTTAAAATAATGAAGCTGTTTACAAAAGCAAGTTCCACAGTACTTAGTTACCTCAGAAAATTCCATGTGAACATATACAATGCTTGTCTATTTGAAATTTTCTAGTAAACTTAATTTTGTTTAACCTATAATATCTAAACTAGTTTGTGGTGGGAGGTTTTTCTTTTTTATTCCTTTAAGCACTCTTTGAAATTAGGAAGATACAATGATAAACATTGGAAAAGTTGTATATCTTGTGTTAGTGACTAGTTCATTTTTACCCCATCCCTTAAGTTTCTTTTACAAGCAGTTCTTGAATAAATTATTTACCTGCCAAAATTTCTTAACTTGGAGTCAAAGACTCAGGTGGAGCAGCAGCTTAATTCTTTATGCATGTTCATGAGTATAAGGCATAATGGTTTAAGTTACCTAAGACCACCCCAGGAAATTGGGACTCAGAGCCCCTCATTTTAGGTCTTTGCCATATCTTTTCTGCTACCATCTGGAACACAATCCTGTCCTCTTTCTTGCCTTCTCCTCTCTTTCCTTGAGCTTCCAGAGCAGGCAATTAAGACAGAACACAAATAAATATGAAAAACAGTGAGATGTGTTTTGAAAAAAATTCTACAACCACATAAACCAATGTTAAATGCACAAACAATGTTAGATCATTTAGGGGTAAATGGCTGTGGAAGTAACAAATGTGACAGCAACTATAACTGGGAGTAATGCTGAATGCATAAAATGTCTCATAAAATGTTCAGAGTATATGGTAATGTGTATGTAAATTATGGGAATAAAAATTTCACTAAATTGTTTAAAAGTTACATTAAAAATAGATTATGTGCCCAAATTATTGTTTTGTGATTAACTTTTCATAGAATTAATAGAGTTTTAATAGAGATCTTATTATTTTAATTTATCTAAGAAAATATGCATAGATTTTCTTCAATTTGCTGAAGAATAGACCTTAATTATTTCTGATTATGTTTAGATTGCAACTTTGTGAAGTCTAACTCAGAAACTATAATTTAGATATGAAGATCGGAGATGCTATTGTATCTCTAGGAGCATAGGTGTTTAATGAAGGACAATTGACAATAATGACTAATGAAACTACTTTTAATTTGTGTAACATGTTTTAATCAAATACAAAGAATATTTAAAATTTCTGGTAAAAATTTAATTACATTTTATGCCTGCAAAGAGACAATATCCTCTCAGAACAGCCTTGTGTCTCTACAGAATACCCATACAGTTAATAAGTATTTATTTTGTGCTCACGGTACATCTACCAGCATTAACTGCCTGAAGGTAAATATTTAAAATAGCTTTAACTCCTGTATAGTGCAAATAAACAACTAATTGGAGCAGAAAGATTATTAAATGATGATAATAGAAGAAAAAGAAGGAGGAGAAGAATGGGGAGGAACAGGTGGAGGAGGAGAAAGGAAGAAGGAAAGAAGGAAAAGAAAGGGAAGGGAAAAATGAAAAGTAGCTACATATTTAAAAGGTTTTGTTTGTGTCTGGAATTGTTCATGTATTTTTTTTTTCGATAATCCTTTAAACAACTGAGTTAAGTATTGATCTTCCATCTTTTATATAATAAGGTGGCATACTTTAAAAGAGTAAATAAATTCCCACAGCTTATATATCTAGTAATTCGCATAGTGTATTTCAAAATTAGGTTATTCTTTTAACCACTATTGTGGCCACATAATTGTTGGAAGCAGGGTCAGAGAGAAAGATGCTCGGGAGACCAAAGGAATTACAAAATAGAGAGTATCCATTTCTAATGTGGTTTATATTTCTGCAATACTCAATGACTTGCAATATCTGTTAAAATTGGATTCTTCAAAATATCTCATAGTCTTTTTTGATTTTCTTTCTGCCTTATTTGAGCTTACTTAACTTTAGACCCTTTGTATACGAGATCTGACCAGAAGGTATTCAGCCATGAAATATGAAAACTAGAGATTTTATTGGAAAAGACACAAAACACAAGAAACATTGTACATGGCACAGTGATACCTCAGCCCCTTCAAAGGAGGCACCTTGGGACCTCACACAGTTCCTCCCATCACCATTGAAGGTCTGATGTCTCTTTCCTTTCAAAGGAGATTTTAGTTTTGGGAAAAGCCAGATGTCACAGGGCACCAAATCTGGGCTGTAGAGAGACTGAGTCACCCTGGTGATTTGATGTTTCACAAAAATTCTGCATGAAATGTGATGCGTGAGTGGATGTGTTGTTGTGATGAAGCTGCCTATCACAAGTTGCCCATAGTTGTGGCCTTCTGAATCAGCTGAATAGCTTCCAAACAGAAATCTTCAAGCTTAATGCAAAATTTGATGCAGATTTGTTTATCCACTTGCGCAGTCATTTTGAATGTGATGGACACACAGTACACATGCTCACTCCACAATGGCTACTGACCCCTCTGACTAGTACAGTGAAATCATCATTGTTCACACATGTGCATTCCAGTCCACTCTCCTTGACTGCCAGGTTACATAAATGATGCACAAACTCTTCTCCTTATATTAACAATTGCTGGAACTTTTTTCCAACAGACCTGTACTATCATATACCTGATCAATCACCATGGCTCATTTCACTTTCCCCAGCTATCCAGCCCCTCCCCTTACAAGATTAAATACCTTGGTAGAAGTACATTTCTTATTCCATGGTTTGCTCATTTATTTCATTATTAACTTATTTATTCATAACAAGCATGTACTAACCACATAACTTTAAAAATCAAACCACTCCTTTTTCTATCAGTGCATAATGGGATGTTCACCAACATCTGTGATGCCTTGTCTGTATGGCTACTTAGCACATCTTATATATAGAAGCTATCAATGAGTACTAACTGAATAGCCAGTTATATCCTTTGTAAGCAACAATTTCACTGAAATGATTGAAAATCATTGTAACGTGGTGTGTTTAAATATTTCAAATTATTAATTATTTTGATTATCATATTAAATATGAACCATATACCTTTCATTATAACCTAGGGCCATCCTGTACTTAAAGGAATATGTATTTATTTTCCTTAGTTATATTTCTATCATACACAGGGTTCTATAACATGAAACTAATATATCCTAGGAAGAAAATGGACCTAAAGTATATTGACATTTATGTTTCTCTCAGCTGGGTTATGATGGAATTGTAGTTTATTTTTCACTATGGTTAGGGTAATATGTCGATAAAGTGGAAGATGGCAAACCTTAAATTATGTCATAATTAAAAATAACATTTCTGTTTGGGGAGTCATGTGCACTGTATTTATGTTCTATCATGCTTTCATTAATAAATTGGTTCATTTTGTTATGAATTATTAAGAAGCAGGAGGATAAGAAGAGTAGTTTACTATACTTAGAATGAAAACAACTCATGTAACAAGCTGTCAGGCAGACTTAAAGCACATGTCTGGAGCCCAAAGATTATGATGTGGGACTAGACAAGTCGATATACAGTCAGCTAGAAAGGAGATTGCTTATGACTCTAGAGCCCTGATAAGAAGGTCAAGCCTTCAAAATCATTGTTCCATTAAAGGAGGAGCAAACATAATTTTTCTCCCTGTTTTAATTTTATTTATTTACTTTTTGAGAGATGGGGAGAGAGGAAGAAGGGGAGAGAAACCTCAGTGTATAGGAGATGCATGACTGGTTGTCTCTCAGATGCCCCCAGTTGAGGGCCTGGCCTACAACCCAGGCTTGTGTCCTGACTGGGAATCGAACTGGTGATCTTTCCATTCACAAGCCAGCTCTTAGTCCACTGAGCCACACCAGCCGGGGCCTCTCCCTATTTTAAACTTTGTTTGATTTTCAACCCTACACCCAAACCTTAATCATGTGGACCATTACATTTTCTCCAGCCTCTCTATAGTGTGAACTAGTTTGAAACAAATTTTCTACCATGTCTTTTGATAGAATGACCTTATTTATATCCAGAATTCAACAGGGATTTATATTGCTGTTCAATCTAATAACCAGCTTTGGTAAGAAAAAAGGAAATCTATATTTATCATTAACTCAGATCTCTAAGACAGTATTTCTTTAATGTACACAAAAAAACTTACTCATCTGTGCTCTTTTGCCACTCACATCACTGTACTTGTAAAGATTCATCAGAATCCTGTGTCTAACAGATATTTATTAGCCTTCTACCATGTACAGGGCATGGTGATGGACATAAGGGATGCAGAACTCCATGAATCAATATATCTGCTCTGAGGGAGAGTGCAGGTTAATAAAGATGCTTTGAAACAAATATTAGAGCACACTGAAAGGTTGGTGAGGATGTAAGTGCGGTGCACTTTAAAAATGAAAGAATTGTATGACTAACCTAAGGAGGGGCAAGTAGTGATTCACAGAGAGGTTGCTTTCAATCTGGGGCTTGAACTTGAGACAGATATCACTAGCAATATCAGAATAGCAGAAGTTGGTAGTAGTCAGCAATGGTTGAGGGCTCTCTGTTTGTCAGTCTCATCCCATACACTTTACATATATTGCCACATGTAACCCTTCTGAAGCAATGAGATAGCTGGATAATTATTCTAGTTTAGAAATGAGTCAGCTGTGGGGAAATTAAGTAATTTACGCATTGACATGCAGTAACTGACCAAATGCTGGTGTGAATTAAAGTTTTGTCATTTTAAATCTTGTAGTTTAGTACAGAAGCCTGACTCCAGATAGGAAAAAAATTAATTGGGGACATAAAGATAGGCCTGCATGTACAATGTCTTTAGCTTTTGGATTATGAGTTCACGGGCTGGATGATTGGCAAATATGGCAGGTCAGATAAGAAGCTGAAGTTAGAGGTTGGGACCACATTATAAAGGGTTTTATATTCCATGGTATTGCTATTACTGGGCATATATTCACTGGTGATGAAAATAAAGCATATAATTTTTGGAGTATTTTATGACATTTCTGAAGGAAATGATGGTCAACAGTATAAAGCGTAGGTCTAACAGGGAAGAGAGTAGAGCAACTTGGTTGAAATCAGTCAAGTGAAGCTCTTGCAATTATACAAGGGAGGATATGGATAAGGACTCAAATTAAAGCAGTAAACATAGCTCTGGTATTATGGAATACAAGATCTGTTTAATAAAATGTATCTTATGATCAAACCTCCATAGCCAAAGGACATTTCATGATAAACAAAGTAAGTAAAGTAATAAACATAAAAGAATTATCATTTAACATGAAAAGAAAATTAAACCTGTTGCAGTAAACACTAGCCATTGTCGCTGTGGTCAAATGTACATACAAGGCAGAATATAAATGTGGAAACCATTCAGTTTTTGTAATCAAAGAAAGCTATTATCCTCAAAGCAGTAACTTCAGGGAGAAATAAACTTGACATCAAAGAAGTCTTTCTTTAAGTAAGTTACTCTCCCACACTTGTCCATGTTCATGAGTCATTCATACGTGCCCTTTGTCTACTGTGGGAATTAACTGTGGAAACTGTTCCCATCCAGGGAATGGGATGGATGGAGGAAGGCAAAGGGGAAAATATTGGGACAACTGTAACAGGATAACAATAAAAATGATTTAATACAAATAAATAAGTTACTCTCCAAAAGTTAATACCTTTGGATTATTGACAGGTATCAAGTAAAACTGTTCATAAAGTACAAAAGAATAGTGGAAAGTAAATTGCCTCAGGGTATGAAAACAGAAGCTCGAGTTTAGAGGCAGAAATGTGTATCACCTTTTAAACTTTATATTTTTGAAACATAAACATTTTTTTTATTTCTTTGACTGTCTATGCCCTCTCATATATATGCATGCATGTATTGTTTCCTTCCTTTCTTTCTCTTTATCTCTTTCTTCTTCTTCCTTTCTTTCTTTTTACTCTAGCACAGAGATGGTGATATTTTGTCTATTCTAGCAATTTTCTGCTAGAGAAATGTCATGTTAAGTCTCCTGATCACATCCAGAGAGAAGGAGTAAGGTTATAAAATATAGGGCCATCCACTCACTTAATTAGATTTAAATTACACTGTTTCCTCAACCACCAGAGAGAAAAATATCCATTGATATTTTTCTAAGTGAGATATTCTTTTAAATCAGGTAAGTTCTCAAACTAATTAATTGTATATGACACTAAAGAGGCAGCAAAGATAAATTTGGATTCAATTCATGTCTGTAAGTAAAACTGTACTGATCACTGTATCCTGGGATCTAGCAGAGTGCCTGGCACATAGTAGGGACTCATATTTCTGTTACTTGGATAAATGAACTAAGTCACAGTATCCTAACCTGTTATGAGAAGTGATTGATTGCACTTCAACATATCTAAAATGAGTGTTGGTACTGCTCTATTCTTACCTCTCATTAGGCTTAACATAGTCAAATGGCTTCAACATTTCAGCTGGACATTATTTGCCAAGATGGAATTTTAAAGAAATCAAACAAATAAAACGTAGCACTTTTGTTATTGAAGAGAGGTTAGAGAACTAAATATGAGTCTGTTTCATGCCCTACTTCTACCACCCCAGACATAGGTTTGTAGGGGGAAAAAACAATTAGAAAGCTAATAGTAGAGCAACACTTTTCCTAAATAAAGTATCTTTTTGTACTGTCTAATATATTCTGGTTTTCTTCTTCACTGATTATAGTCTTAAATTCAGAGCCTTTTTCTCCCTCTCTCATTAGTTTCTATTAGACTTAAACTATAGTGAGGAAATGAAAAGAGACAGCGTTTAAATAAACCACCAACAAGGTATGACAATTTGCAAATAAGAAATGCAGCTGTGGCCCTGGCTGGTGGCACAGTGGATAAGGCACCAGCCTGAGAACCCAAAGGTCACTGGTTCAGTTCCCAGCCAGGGCACATAGCCAGGTTGCAAGCTGGGTCTCCAGCCAGGTCCATGGTTGGAGGCAGATGAAGGGCAACCATGCATTGAAGTCTCTTTCCCTCTCTGCCTCTCTCCCTTCCTCTCTATCTAAAAAATAATAAATAAATAAATCTTTAGGGGGGAGAAAAACATACAGGATATGCAGTCTTTGTTGTGCAATACTGCCCTGCATTTTGCAAGACTTTTCTGATTCTCCTTACTAATGTTCTCATATTGCTCTAAATCATTCTGATAACCAAAATACACTGCCCTCTGGGTTTCAAACTCATGCTAGGAGGAGATACTGGTTCTTTGAATTGTTGCCAGCATAAAGTGTAAATAAAAACTACACTTGAGCCCTGGATGGTGTTATAGTGGATAAGGAGCTGGCCTGCAAACACAAAGGTCGCTGGTTTGATTCCCCAGCCAGGGCACATAACCAGGTTGCAAACCAGGTCTCCAGACAGGTTTGTAGCTGGAGGCAGGTGAAGGGCAACCATACACTGATGTCTCTCTCCCTCTTTGCCTCTATTCCTCCCCTTCCCTCTAAAAATAATAAATAAAATATTTTTTAAAAATTACACTTGAATTACATTACCTAATTATCCCATTTTGACCATTTCTTCAAAGCTCAAAATTAACAAATTGAGTTTGGAGAAGAGTATTTCTAGACATAACAAGATAGTTTGCTATATATTGTCATCCACTATGTTTAGATAATTTTTAGTGGCTCATACTAGTCCCATGAATATAAGTAAATTAGCCTTTTTAGAAATCCTGATGTTTTTATTAGTTTAAGGAAAGTATGTACTTGTGATAATGTTAAAATAACTTTGTGTCTCATGTGAAGAAATACAAAATTGCCCTAGCACCAGTTGTTGTTATTTGAGACTAAGAAACTAAGTTTTTTAAATAAATGAGTATTTGGTTCTTTCCCTATAATTAATAAGCTACAATGTTGTAAATGCACATAATAGAAATATAATTTCAAAATCAAGGTTTTTGTTAAATGGGATGAACTTTCATAGGCCCTTCAGAAAATACCTATTTGATAGGATTTGAATCTATTTAGAAATCTGGTCCCCTTATTGGAGAAACCTTGGTTCTTCTTGCTGATGCAGTAAAGAATTTACAGATCAGTGAGTCTATAAGCATGCACACAAAACTTATTAGTAAATGGGAGAACAAATACAAGGGTGGCAAAGGCTAGGGAGGCAAGCTCCCTCTAGTGTGGCCAGAGGCTGGGTGCCAGAGGCCTGGGGGTCCAAGGGCCAAGAGCTCCAAGAGAGTGAGTCCTTCGTTCTGAGGACTTACATAGTGGGTGGGATGGGGTGAAGCAGTTACATACTTATTGACAGATAAAAGTGGAGCCAGCTTTCTAGGACTTGGGTATAACTACACAGAGGTGTTAATAGGCTTCTTCCTTTTGGCACTTTTGGACCTTTCTGGCCTTGGGATGAAAGCACGTTTTCAAAGACTTTCTTTCTCAAATAGTGAAAACTGATACATAGAATGTCAAGGACTTTCCTCTTCCCATGCTAACATGGTGTTGCTTGTGATATTGAAACATCTGACAATAATATCGGATCAGGTGTCACAGAGCAAAGGGGGGCTAGTTCATGTTGGTGTAAGACCCAACAATTAGTGTTGAGAAAAACAGGTTTTTATTTATAATATTCCAACCTAGGGATGGGGGTGGAACCGGGAGCACGCCTGCTCAAAGCCCAGTTTCCCAGGAGACCCAGCATTTCCCATGCTCCCCAAAAGGCTATAAACCAGAACCCAATCCTAGTTCCCCATTCCTTATCTGTCAGCTCTCTCCTCCAGGATCTGGGGTATGTTGTCTTCAGCCTCCATATAACAGTCCAGGAAAGCATGTGCCTTGTTACACTGGATCATGGTGGAAGTCCAAGAAAGGCAATAGTCTTAAGAGAGTGTCCTTTCCATATGTCCTGAGTTCCAAGAGTCCAAATAGAATCTGGGTCTGAAAGGCAGAGTCCTTGGTGGCTTTAGAGTCAGCAGGAGTGGGTACCATCAAAATAGCAGCGTGTCGGCATTCTGATTATCCTAGGCTGCATGTCCGGATCCCCAGTGCAAACAGCACAGCTCCTTCTCACATGGCTGCTACAGCCTGCTGCTCCATCATCATGCTCCTCCAACATGCTCCTTCCATCGTGCTTCTCATGGTGGATGGGAGCCCTTCTTCCCATCAGACTCTTGGTGGACTGGTGGGATCCCTCTGCACTCTTTCCAGCTGTGTGGTCCAGCATGCCAGATGGCTGCCACCTTTCGCTTAAATCTTGGCCATGGCCTTTGACAGTGGGTCCAGTGACCAGTTGTGGCCACCCATGGGAAATCCCATGCAGGCCCGCCACCACTCTATAGTGAAAGTTCCTCCCATCTCCTTGATGCCAGGCAGTGACCACCACTAGCTGCATAACTAGAAACCAGCTACCATCCATAGATAGGCAGTGTACCTTGAAGCTCTATTATTTCCTTTCCTCATCCCCAAACCAGGGACTGTGGGGAATTTTGGCATGACCTCCTACTGTCCTGTTACACAGACCCAGGACTGATAAATTATCGGGTGAGACATGCCTCCCTCTGCTACTTTTCTCCTATAACAGTTCCACATACAGATGCAGTCAGAATGACCATGCTCTGTTGCATCACTTTATGACTAGCCTTCATTCTCTTCTGGATATTATTATTTTTTATTTCTACATTGAGAAATAATTAAAGTTTTAATAGTAGATCATCTAGAGATTTATTTCAGGTTGATGATAGATTTTTAAACAAAATTAACATTTAACTGTTACAGCATCACACATAATTACTGAATTATGCAATATCCTAACATGAAATATATTATGAAAAATTTTAACTAAAATGGGAAGGACTATTGCAAAAAGGCATTAAATAAGTTTTGAGATATGTCACAGTTGAGCTTAAAGTGTGGCAATAGATTTTCAGTATATCCCAAATGCCTAAAGCTTCCAAGTGATACATTTTACAAGGGAGCTCTGCCTTATAGGAAAGATAATAATATAAGTGGTGTAAATTTTTCAAAGTGAAATTCTAAGGGAATTTTAGTTAGAAATAGACTGCACATATAATTGAATATGCTGGGAAATGCAATTAAGAAAATTATTGAATAAACCTTTGGGATAACACGGAATTGATGGAAGGAAGTGAATTATTTTCTGAGCATTCCTGTAAGAAGTCATAAATTTTAAACCTAACTGTGAAGTAAGGAATGTCTTCAAATGATTCTTAGTAAGCCAGAAACTTTCCCCAGTCTGAATGAATTAGCAAACCCAAAAGTTACACCAAGGTTAGGGTAGAGTCAGGCCCATTTATTTCACTAAATCTGCATCAAAATTGAACGAGTTCAATCTTTCAAAAGGCCTTGGCAATTACTTGTTTCCTGGAATTCTTTGTATAGTGCAGACCTATCTCCCAGATAAACAAAGGTTAGTTGGGACATAATCTGGTTTGTAGTAAGAAACCCTAGAGTTTTTGGGTTTTTAAAAAGATTTTATTTATTATTTTTAGAGAGAGGGGAAGGGGGAGAGCCTCCAGCTATGGACCTGGCCTGGGGATCTGGCTTGCAACCTGGTTATGTGCCCTGGCTGGAAATCAAACCAGTGACCTTTGGGTTCACAGGCTGGCACCTATCCACTGTGCCACCAGCCAGGGTGCACCCTGGAGTTTTTTAAATGCTGTGTTTTAAAAATGACTTTCAAGGCATTATTGGTTGTAGGAAAGTTTTTATGAAAGTGGAAACTTACATTTGATTATAACTTTCCTTTTCCTGTTGCAGGTAAGGTAGTTACTGTAGTCACCATAGCTGATAACAAATATAGACTCTGAGAGTCTGGAATTCACAAGAATAATATCAAAGCTACATGTTAGTCCACTTGCAAAATATTTCCTTACTTATCTTTTAAGAAGCATCATTGTGAGGGATTTTTATATTGAATTTTCAAGAGCAATCGTTTTTACTGAAGTATTCAGAAATTGTTGGGATGCATTTGTTGTTATATAATCTGTAAAGTAAGTCAGCTGTAGATTAATTACAAATGATTTTTGTCACATGTAGGACATGTTATGCAACCCTGAGAGCTCATGAATGTTGACTACCAGGCCCAGCTGGTGTTTTGTCTCTTTCAGTAGTTCTCTTTTGTGCCTGCATTTGTTTTCCTGAAGGAGTCCAGAATAGGCTTATGTGATGTCACCAAATGTCTTCTATATTACATTTCTCTACTGTGCTAGTTAATGCCCAAATGCAGTATCATTACCTTCTTGATTTCACCCATTTTTGACATGAGCACCAGCCAGTACTTTCTAATGCACTGAATCTTTCTGATGTACAAGTGGAAATTGTTATTACTGATTGGAGTACAGTGATGATTTATAAGTAGTCCAACATACTTTGGCTCACTTAACTTGTTTCACACTGGATTTAACACTGTCTTTTATATTTCATTGTTAAATTAATGTCATGGTAATTCAGAGGTTTATAAAAGAAAAATTAATCCATTAGGTATAATTCTTCAGTATTAATCTACAATTAAATAACTCAGAATTTGCAATATTTTTATCATTGAAGTAATACATATTCATTGTTAAAATAGAGACTATAAGAGAAAAATCAAGGGGTAGATAGAAAAGTAAAAGTATTGATTATCTTTAGATAAAAGATTCATTTTAAATATTCTATAATGATTGACTAAATGTTTTTATACATATACATATGTCTGTCTATTTCTCTCTATATATCTATATACATACCTATATTTACACACATAATAATATATGTTATATTAAAGTGTTTTAATGATCTAATTATAACTATTATAATTTTATTTTCATAAATTAGAGAAACATATCAAAGGTGCCATCTAATGATAATTTCAGACATTCTGTCATCAGTTATTTGATCTCTCAAACTCTACATAGAAGCCTGTAGCGATAATTAAAGTACATTTCAGTTTGGCTCTTGTAAGAGATAAACACTTAGTATTCTCTCCATTCTCCAACGAGCCCCATCTTGATCTAAGAAGTAAAAGATTTTATCATATATTTATTTAAACAATTGTTAAAGATAGATTAAGGCATTTATCAAAATATCCAAAGGACTATGATTTAATAATAATTCTAAATTTGAAGTCCAATGGGACATTTTCAATTAAATTTTTGTGTAAATTTTCATTTTTCCTTATTTATAATTTTTGTTACTAAAATTTTAACAAGATTGACAAATTCATAATCTGAATTCATATAAACAGCTACCCCCTGAAGACTTAATTCTCTAGATTACCAAACTAAAAATAAAATTATATGTCATATGTAATCCAGATTATGGGAGACATATATATATATGTTAAAGAAAAAAAAAAATCTTGGATGTTTTGGGACCAGCATATCCTGTTGAAATATTCCCACAATATATGTCCTGGCTGACTCTTACATTTTTTTTTATGTCCTTTTTAAATAAGAATTGTATAAGGTAATTTTTTGAAGATTATGTATTCATTTATTTTAGAGTTAATGTTTTTCTCAATGGAAACATATATTGTCTCTAACAAAGACATTCATAGCTAGCTATCATTCAATACATTTAAAAGTTAACTTGGTACTTGAGGAGGAAGATACACCCCTGGCAGAGTCAGTGAACACTGTTAGCTTGGAGAAAGCTTCAATTTCATTTGCAGCCTTTTTCCTCAAGGGAGTTCTTTCTTTGGTCTTTTAGAATAAAAGTGCATACTTTCATTCCATGTTCATTTATTATGTCTATTATTATCAAAGAATTAGGCATTATCTACTTTCTATTTTATTTTTACTTCTATTCATAAATGGTAAAAGCCTATGTCTCAGTATTACACTGTGAAGATAATGATTAGCAAGATAGAAATAAAACTACTGTGCTATAGTGGTTTTTACTTTTTTGTTACACATTAGTCTCTAGATTTCAAATATTAAGTGAAGCAGAAGTTGAATAAAGCTGACAACAAAGGGGCACAGGGTAGGACACTGCTGTTATATCTGCCCATGAGATGCTGGGTTTACCTCACAAGTCCAGTATACTTCAACAATCTTAACACATGTACCCAGAGTTACAATAATGGGTGACATTCTTTTTTGCTTAGTCCAATATTTCTCAAAAGGAAGTCCCTGAAGTGTCAACATCGTCTAAGGATTTGCTAAAACTCCAAATTTGGGGGCTCCACATTAGTCCTACTGAGTCAGAAACCCAGTTGGGGTGGGGCTTAGTAATCTTCATGTTAGCAAACTTCCAAGACAAATGATTCTAATGCATAGAGATTTTGAGAACCACTGGTCTATACTAAACATTAACATTGGCTTGACCACAGTCTCTAATGGATTCCAATATCACAGTGATTATTTCATTATTCTCCCACCGATGGAACCTTGAGATTCTAAAAGACCTTTATTTCAATGAAGAAATTGTGTTGCTATCTACATTATTTTTATTGTACTAATGATAATTGCATCAACAAAATTATGTATATTAAGTAGTAAATATCATTTGGCACAGAAAAAGTATAAATTCACTTTCATCAAACTTACAGTTTTCCTTCTCAGAGTGAGAGATCCATTCCAAGGTCTTTCAGAGCCCTGGGAAAGTTACTTTTGCCATCTCAATATGCCAAGATGGAAGAATCTCTGAATGGGAAATCTAAATTTACTGATAGTTGCCAGAGGGGAGGGAGGATTAGGAGACTGGTTTGAAAAAGGTTAAGGGGTTGAAAAATACAGACTGGTAGGACAAAATGGTCATGGGGATATAAAGTATAGCATAAGAAATATAGTCAATAATATAATAACTAAGGATGGTGTCAGGTGGGTCTTGGAAATGTCAGGGTATCACTTTATAAAGTACATAATTGTCTAACCATTATGCTGTACATATGAAATTGATAAAAGTGATATTGAATATAAGCTATAATTTAAATTTTTAAAAAATGGCATTAAGTAAAATTTTAAGCAGCAAAATGTTCACTGTTCACTAGCAGTAATAGTTAATCTCTAAGTGCAAAGTAACTATTTGAAAATGGAGCATATTTTAGTTATTTTTTTAAAATACTTTATTCATTATTTTCAGAGAGGAGGGTGAGGAGAAAGGAAGAAAGGGAGAGAAACATCAGTGTATGGTTGCCTTTCACCTGCCTCCAGCTCAGGACCTGGCTGGAGACCTGGCTTGCAACCTGGTTATGTGCCCTGGCTGGGGAATCGAACCAGCAACATTTGGGTTTGCAGGCTGGTGCCAATCCACTGAGCCATACAACCAGGACTAATATTTTAATTAAATCATTCAATACATTATATAAACTTTGGGTTTTACTCTGTGAAAGATAAAGGGTAAGATTCATTCAGTAATTGATACATTGAGACCCTAGTATGAGCAGGTTTATATGCAAGTGGCCGTAAATTAAGTAGTATGGATGGCATCATCAGTGTCCTCAAGAATGTAGAGTTTAGCAGTGGATATGAACTATACGTGCATAACTCTATAATGTGGGGCAACATGTGATAAATTTTATAAGGGAAGTATGTAAACTAAGATAATTCAAAGGCAGGAAAAAAATCTGATTTGGACTTTCAGAGTTGCTTTATATTTAAGGGGTCATTTCATTAAAGGCCATTAAGCCTAAAAGTTGAATGTATTTTGAGAGGTATAACAGAGTAGAGAAGAGCTTTCGGAAAGAGGAAAGGGAATAAACATTGTGGTTTTAATTTACATCTCTCTGATGACTAGTAATGTTGAGCCTATGGGCCCTTTGTATGTCCTCCTCAGAGAAATGTCTGTTCAGGTCCTTTGCCCATTTTTTAATTGGGTTGTTTCTCTCCCTGGTGTTGAGTTGTATAAGTTCTTTATATATTTTGGAGAACAAACCCTTGTCTGAGGTATCATTGGCAAATATGTTTTCCCATATGGTTAGTTCCCTTTTCATTTTGCTGATGTTTTCTTTAGCTGAGCAGAAACTTTTCTGTTTGATATAGTCCCATTTGTTTATTTGTTCCTTTATTTCCCTTGCCCTAGGAGATATATCAGTGAAAATACCGCTGCATGAATATCTGAAGTTTTACTGCCAATGTTTTCTCCTAGGACTTTTATGATGGCATGGCTTATGTTTAAGTCCTTTATCAATCTTGAGTTTATTCTAGTGTACGTTGTAATTTGTTGGTCTAGTTTCATTTCTTTTGCATGCTATTGTCCAGCTCTCTTAA
This sequence comes from Noctilio leporinus, assembly GCA_004026585.1. NCBI lineage: Eukaryota > Metazoa > Chordata > Mammalia > Chiroptera > Noctilionidae > Noctilio > Noctilio leporinus. The sequence goes on from PVIW01002913.1 coordinate 129,222, forward strand.
TGTCATTTGTTGAAGAGGCTATTTTCACTCCATTTTATGCTCCTTTCTCCTTTGTCAAATAGATATCTGGGCTTATTTCTGGGCTCCCTATTCTGTTCCATATAGGCATTATTTTAGTTAAAGGTAAAACATCTGATCTATCTCTGAGAGCTCTTTCTAGAGCCACCCTCTTCCATAGGAGATACTGAGTCAAATTATGCTATTGTTTAAATTTTAGTATTTAAAAGTAGTCCACCTGGCTGGTGGCTCAGTGGATAGGCGCCAGCCTGTGAACCCAAAGGTCACTGGATCGATTCCCTAGTCAGGGCACAAAACCAGGTTGCAAGCCAGGTCTCCAGCCACATCGTGAGCTGGAGGCAGGTGAAAAGCAACCATACATTGATCTTTCTCTCCCTTTCTGCTTCCCTCCCTTCCCCTTTCTCCAAAAATTAATACATAAAAATATTTTATAAATAAATAAATAAAAGTAGTCCATGTATTAGATTTTCAACTACACTAATTCCAAAACTAAATATGATCAGCTGAAAAATTATCTTGAAATGTCACAATATTCTTTCACATTTATGACAGAACTAATAATGTCTATATACTGAACTGTCAATTTTATGAGTAGCAAAAGCCTTTTTGGCAAGTAAACTATAATGAAAAATATGTCCATTTCTTGGTACATTTTTGCTCATAACTTGGCTTTGCTGAACAAAAATGTTCGTATTTTATTTAATGTGATTTTTAAAAAAAGGAATGAAACCAAAAAGGAAGAGACAGAGATTTCAATCTGTTGGGCTTTGAAATTTTGGCAGAGAATTATTTTCTCTGAAAAAATTTGTTGGATGAGAATTCAAAACATCTGCCTCTTTAGCCCTATTCAGACATCCATAATGCTGCCTTAGAAGACACAAAACAGTGAAGGGCCAGGCTCATCCTACTGGGAAAATCATTTCAAATGTTGGCATGGAATCAGAGAGAATTCTGGTGACTTCTGTATATATCAAACCACCCACTTTCATGCTTAGACCTCAATTACTATCATTTCTATGAAACCACCAGAATTCTCAGCATTGATATGCAAATATGCATCAACAGTAACCACAGTATTCATTTTCCATGTGCTTTGCAAACCAGAATTCTGAAAGTCTTCCAGCAATTTAATACACAGCACCTTCAATGAATTCACCTATAAACAGTCCATCAGCTTCATATACACTAGAGTAGACTGTAGACCTTGACATATTCCTGAGGATTGTTACGTTTTAGGTTTGTTAAATGACACTGAGGATTATTTTTAATGGATAAAATAGTAGCAAGGTGGAATAAAATGTTTAAAACCTTTATTTCTATTTATGATTTTTCGAACCACAAAAAAAGTATAGCATGGTTGGCATTTGAGCTGAAAAATCAAATGAAACAGGTTGGCCCTGTTTTTTGTGAGCTGAATTTCTCTTTCATCAGAGCAATTAAATTGTCTCTCCAGTGTACATTCCTCTCATTGCCTATCAGTTTGTTCTCATCTTCTGAGAATAATGACAATTGAAATGGGATATACAATATGATAATATAACTAAAAAGGATGAGAAGAATAAAGGATTTACTTCTTCTCTATTTTCTTCTCCCAATTCTTAATATAATTAGAACACTCTGGGGATGTGAACATCTTTATAATCTATGCAAAACGCCATCTGGTGAAAGCATGTTTTGTAAACCTGAAGGGCCTGAATATGAAAAAGAAAAAGAAGGATTCAGTAAAAATGATGCTTTGTTATACGGCTTATTTCTTCAAGTGCTAGGTTTTTCTATGGTGTCCCAGGACCTCAATTTCTAAGAAAATCCAAGCGTGAAACATCTAGAAAGATTTGATTGTCATACAGTCCCCTTCTCTTGATTTCTTTTTACTAATTCTCCAAAGCAAAGTGTTCATTCTAGATTAGTGGATCATTTCAGTTATATATTTAAAAATATTTCTTCTGATGATTTTCGAATCAGAACAAATTGAATAACTGAAGGCTAACCAAAGGTCATTCAAACAGCATTCATTAAGCACTTATTGTTTGTCAGACCGTTTGACTTCGGACACAAAGAAGGGAACACGACAGACACATGCAGGCACAAATGTACATATCTGCAGAAGCATTCCCCTACCAACACATACACACACACACACACACACACACACACACACACACACACATACACCTAGCTAAGCAGAGAGTGTACAATAATCCCTGGGAACATGCAACCAAAATAATAACCTCTTTATGCTTTATTATACTTAGCTTGGATTTTTGTAAAACTATTAATGTTTTTTGCTTTTCTTCTACTTTACTAGATCTCCATTTAGTTATTCTTTTCATATTTCTTTTTTTCTCTGTTTTCCCCTCACAGGCTCTCCTTTTTCTCCTTTTTCTCCACCTCTTCTATCTCAATCTTACAATTTTCCATTTTCACTTTACATGAAAATTATACCTGTTTTAGGTAATTTAAAAATCCACATTAGATTCAACTCTTACTTTTACTTTAAAGATTTTATTTAATATTTTTAGAGAGAATGGAAGGAAGAGGGCCAGAAAGGGAGAGAGACATCAATATATGGTTGCCTTTCACCTGCTTCCAGCTAAGGACCTGGCTGGAGACCTGGCTTGCAACCTGGATATGTGCCCTGACTGGGAATCAAAACAGCAACCTTTGGGTTCACAGGCCAGCACCTTATCCACTGTGCCACCAGCCAGGGCCTTACTTTTACTTTATAACTGATCTTTTCTAGGGACTTTGAAACTTACCAGCTTTAGCTTTTAAAGTTTTTCTCTCTTCCATAGTATTCTCTCTCTTTCACGGGCATTTATTTGTAAGGCAAATGATGACTAACCCCAAGACCTCCTTGTAATCATCCTACAGAATCAAGAGCATGTTAGGCAGATTAGATCTCTAATTATCTACGAAAATATAGTGCAACCTAGAGTTTGTAGCCTAAATATATAAAATAAGCTTTAAATAGTAGAACCACTGTTGGCAACAGTGCCCTTCTGCAACTGACCCAAATAAGTAAAAATGATAGAAACGGAAAGTTTTGTGAAATTTTGATACACATAATTGAAAACAGTTTTTCTTCTTATCCTTTAACTTAAAAATGAAACTAAGCAAACAAAAACTTAGATTAAGCTTTAAAGAACCAAAGATTTTGCGGGGGAGGGACCTCAAAATTGACAACAGTCTGGCTTCCCTCAGTATTTAGGACATATTTGAAAGATAGAAAAGAAGTCTAAACCTCAAGACACAGTGCACTCCATATGACTCTCTCAGAGCCCAATGCTTTATGAAGGTTTATATGAGTAGAACCATGTTATTGTCAGGATTAGGATGGTTCTCAAGGTTACAAATCATATTAGTTTGCTGGGGCTGCCACAACAAAGTACAAAGCAAGTGTCTTAAAAACCAGAAATGTATTGTCACCTAGGTCTGGAAGTTTGAGATCAAGGTGTTGGCCAGGGTTGCTCCCTTCTGAGGGCTGTGAGGGAGAATCTGTTACAAACCCTGCTCCTGGCTTGCATGTGTGCTGGAAACTTTCATATTCTGATGTTTCTGCTGCATCAGCCTGACCTCAGCCTTTACCTCACATGGTGCTTTTGGTGCACATGGCTTTGTTCAGCTTTCCCCTTTTAAGACACCAGGCATATTAGATTTAGGCTTCAGTCGAATCCATCATGACCTTGTTGTAGCTAGTAGAATTTGCAACAACTATTTCCAACAAAGTCACATTCTAAGGTACTGGGAGTTAAGAATTCAATATAGGAATTTTGCAGGACACGATAGATTCCTATACACCTGTTAAAAAGTGCAATGTGGTACACCTGGTTACACTGAAAACCTTATCACTTTGTGGAGAATGAAAACACCCAAGGGTTGTATCTTTAATTGAACACACTGATGATTATCACCTCAAAAGTGCTATCAGGACTTTGACTAATGCTTCAGTTTATAAATGAAACCCATTATTATTAAGAGCATGACTGGGAATTGAAATGTGTTTTTATGGTACACAGTAGGTCACCAGCCATAGGAAAACCCCAAATTGTATACCAATAAATTAATTAGACAATATTAAAGCTTGTGAACTACAATTAAAATAATATTTTTCCTTTTCTGATATGATAGCCATTGCTTAAAACTGGTTGGAGCCCTGGCTGGTGGCACAGTGGATTGGCACCAGCCTGAGAACCCAAAGGTTGCTGGTTTGATTTCCAGACAGGGCACATAACCAGATTGCAAGCCAGGCCAGGTCTCCAGCCAGGCCTGTGGCTGGAGGCAGGTGAAAGACAAGCATACATTGATGTTTCTCACCCTTTCTTCCTCCCTCCCTGCCCTTCTCTCTGAAAAATAATGAATAAAAAAATAAAATAAATAAAAAAAACTAGTTGATACTGATTTCAAATGGCTACAAAATATCAACTTTTGTTGTTAGTTTTTTTAAATGTCAAACTACTAGGGAAATTTGTGAGAAACAATGCCTCTGTTACTGTGTTCACATTCCCACAGCAGTCATTATTTAGTCATTAGAGTTTGAAAACAGTCTGACGCAAACAATGTTCACAGCATTTTCATTTGAAAATATTATATTTGAAGATAAAGATATATATGTAATACACACACATGTGTATGTGTATATTATATATATATTATGTCAATGAGTATGTATATGTATGTGTTATTCATAGAAAATTTATGTATTATATACATTTATATTATATAAAATTAGTTTCCTATAAAAATGCAAATAAATATATAATGTATAATATAGATTTTACATAAAATATATCACCTATGTAGACAATATGCAATATATATTATCTTTAATTTTATATGATTTTAGCTTTCTAAAAATCACTCCTTTTAATCAACAAGAAATGCAGAGTTGATTATAGTGCTGATGAAAAATTCTACCTCTACAAAAACTATGACAAGTAGATAGCTGATGACAGACATTTACTGCTCTAGGATAGCTTTAATGGATTTTGATATGTTTGAAAAGTTACTTTCTATCTAACATGGTTAGCATCTTGGTTAGAGCTAATTATAGTTATTGAAGTTCTATGATACAGCAACAGACTAATGCCCATTATTATCCAGATAACAATCAATATTAAACCTAAAGGCTGGCTAATGCTGAGTGTTTAATATAAACAAATATCCTGTGGATGTAAGAACACACCTTCTCAATCCTGAATGTGTCTTCCCTAATTGACTTAATGTGGAAACAAAACATCCAGACACTAGCAGGAAAGCTTCCTTGAGGTTCAACGTGGGAAACAAGCCTATTATTTGAATGACAATTTCCACAGAAGCACAGATCTCCTCTCTTCCTTGTGAGTGAGTCATATTCCAAGATTTCATTTGAATGCAAGTTATTTGGAACTTGCAATATTTTCTCTATCTTTTAAGTTTTAGATATAGATTAAGTTTTAAGTGTATATTTTGAGGTACCCAAATCTTATTTAATCACAGTGAGTCTAGGAGTACAGCAAATGAGCACCTATGTTACAACCAAAATTTTTGTTCTAACTATTAGATGGTTGTAATAATATGAACAAATTCTAGACTTCTCTGAATGACCAGGAGGGTTTACATTATTTCTGGACTGTGAAGATTTGATGTGTAAGGAAATAGCTACCAGTTATCAACCATGCAGGACGAAGCAAGTCAAATATTAATTCTGGCCTGAAACAGAAAAGACGTACCCATTTCTCTCTCTCTCTCTCTCTCTCTCTCTCTCTCTCTCTCTCTCTCTCTCTTTGTCTCTCTCTCCCTCTCCCTCCCTCCCTCCCTCTCTCTCTCTCTCTCTCTCTCTCTCTTTCATTCATTCAGTGTTTAATGAGTAGTGCTTTCCATTTTCCAGACATACTAATAAACACAGATGAAACAGAAACAAGCAAGTAAATGAACAAATGAAAATTGCAGATCATTATTTTCCCTGTACTTACTGAGAGCTAGGAAGAAGAGAGAGGATAATTAATAGTATAACATCAGGTGCCAATACCAAGTGAGAGATAGGCACAGGACTGCCAGGCAGCATTGAAGAGAAGCATCCTACTTATGCTGCAAGTGGAGAACCATGGTTAAGCAAAGAAAAAAGAAAGTGATCTTTGAGCCAAATCTCAGAGAGCTTTACCACTGAGGAATTATGTAAGACATTCAAAAGTTTTTTGAAGAGGAAAATAATATATATTTAATTATAAAGTTAAAGCAATTTTGATATAAATATGAAATTTGCCATACAACTGATTTAAATTATTTCTATCATGCTCCTCTAAGGCGTATTTGACCATTGCTTTGTGTGTTTGTATAATGCCTTACAACATGATTTTAATCCAACATTATTCTTGCCCTTTTACTACTTCAGGGACTCTGGGGAAGCTATACCTTTCTACTTGTCATACTATTTACCATTTTTTTTCTCTATGTGGAGAACTCCTTAGACATGAACTTTTAATTCTTTTCTAATTATACCAGTTTAGAGATGATAAGTATATGATTTCCATATGAAAACATTTCTGCGAGTATGATGCAAACATTTGACAATTTAAAATATTAGATTTCATTTTGTATCTTTCCCTGCAACTTTTCTTGGTAGTCAATATTGAGTTTAATAAACTAGGGAAAATAGATATCACTGCCTTTTTGCAGATATGACAGAGTTTTAATAGGTTGGCCAAGTGGTTTTATGTTTTATTATTCTTCTAAAACAAACCCTATATTCTCTATTTCTATTCATTATTCTAACTTCTTTCTACTTACTCCAAATAGATGAACTATGAGGAATACACTGTAATACATCTTGCATTAATTTGGGAGGATAATAAACATTTATGAGCAATTATACAAAATGGAGAAAACTTTGAAAGTTTTAACTACTAATCCTACCCCTTCTACTACACACACACATGCATTTTTATCTCATGCTGACAAATGTGACTAGATCATTTTTCCATCTGTAACATGGGACCAGGGCTGACTTCATGGGCATATAATGTCTTAGGAGGAATGAGCATGCTCTGTTTCAACTCCTGCAGCCTTCCATGACCCTGAAATATGCGATAGCTTGTCAGCTACATCATCTGTACTCATGCTCCCATTCTGAGACCTCTGCTATATAACTGTGACGGCAGCTGAAGAGAAGTCCAGGTTCTCATGACTGTCCTTTTCTTATCAGAGATCTAGGCATGAGTGCATGGCCGGTAGGGAGGAGGGGTGAATATTTACTTCATAATGTTTCAAAGCACTGCAGGGCTGTAGACCTCTCACCCATTCTCACCTAGATACTGAGTACCTTCCAATTCAGAGGTTGCTGTCCTTTTTGGAGTTATTAATTCAAAATGGGATGGAGTGACAAGCCAGAAGGAAGGGACATTTGTCTCTCCACCCCAGTTGCAGTGCCACATTTTCATTTTGCCTGGAACCCACAAATTATGTAGCAGGTCCTGAATAGAAATGATGCAGAGCTTAAAATGTGGTCAGAATTAGATAAAATACATGTGTAGCACTTAGCATAATGACTGTCATAAAGAGGTTCTCAGTAAAGTTACTGTTTTTTCCCTAAGTCCCATTCCTAAGTCCATTTCTTATTTGCTTCCATTAACTACATTAGCCAGATCTGTAGTAAATGGATATAAATGTTTTATTCCAGTCCACCTAAACCATCCTCTAAATTGAAAATTATGAATATTAGCTCTTAAAAGGAGAATTACATTATTTATTGAATCTGGTTAATAATTAAGAAATAGTCATCATGGAGGCATTTATCCTCAGAATGAATATGACAGTAATGAATGGCATGGTGTTACTCTTGGACTATGTGTTTCACTGCTTCTAGATTCCCATATTCAATATCTTTTGCAAAAGGAATAAACAAAGAATCAAATTGGGTTTTAGTAAAACTAACCAAATGGACAGATAGATATCACAACAATTCCTGTCCATGGGGTATCCACTCTTCTTAAGCTCCGTACCGTAACCAGCAAAAGCAGTGCCTTTTCTTTATCCCTGCAGAATTCTCCTACCAGAAGCACAACCTCATGGGTGATTAGTTTATTATCTCTCAAGACAGTCATTAGAAGTGGACATAATTAATACTACCTCTTTCGTCATGCTTAAGAAAGCTACCTTTATTAAAGCTGGGAAACAAATTATAGTGGTCAGCACTTTAGACCTGTATAAAGTAGCTTGTTTTGCCATAATACTGTACTTAAAATGTATAGTCATGGCATAAAAATACAAATTTGAAGTTAGTTTTTTTTTGTGACTTTCTATTTCAGGTTCATGCTATAGAATAGCTACAATACTCATTCTAAAAAGAAAGCATTAATGTTATATGAAAACAATGGTTAAATAACTTCAACATGTAAAATACCACAAATGGGGAGGTATGGCACAATTTTGATTACTTGATGAAAGTTGAAGTAGAGAAAATAATAAGATAATCTAAACCATGCTACTTTATAGAATTTTAAATTTTGAATTTTTCTCTTATTTACAAGTAAATTCTAAAATTAATCAGACATAGGTATGGATCTTTCCTCTAACTCTCACAATTCATATAACTGTACACATGTTGTGAAAACTATTTAAACAACTTGCTTATCTGTTATATCTATCTCAGAGGAGTTTTTAAAATGGGATAATGTAGAGAGTGCTTGGTATAATGTGAGCATTCAACAAATAGAACGAGGTATGAGATTATTCTTCTTAATATTTTATTGGTTTTATTATTCCCAAGAGATAACTGAAAGCAACATTATAGACTTACCATTATATGAGGATTTTGCTACTTATACTTGCTCTGCTTCAGCAGATATGATTTAACCCATATTAATATTCAAATCAAGTTAATATCATTAGCCATATGCTAATACATTCTGCAGTAAGAAGTTTCTGGTCTACACAAAGCCATTGTAAAATCTAAATCAGCATGGGTTTTCAGTGATTAAGACTAGTGTGGATAGATGAAATTGCTGCTTTTTTTTTTTTTTCTTTTAGCTCTTTCCGGGATTTGCAAAAACATAGGAGCTGATTATTATTACAAATAAACACTGATTTGCTTTTGCTTATAGTATCTAGATTTTTATTGTTTGTTTTAGAAAATAAAGTGGATTAACTGTTGTAATAACTAGGATGTACAATTGAAGAACACCAGGTGGTTATAATTTTCAGTCTGGTATTAGTTTAGTGCTAAGGTATGACCCAAAAAGAACAAGGGGAATGGGAAATCAGGAAAAGAGCATTTGAAAAAGAAGAAGAGGAAATGGAGAAAAGGGGACCCTTTTGCTCTGTTGCTGGGAATACATATTGGTACAGCTGTTGTGGAAAGCAGTATGGAGATACCTCAAAAAATTAAAAACAGACCTGCCTTTTGACCCAGCAATCCCACTTCTGGGAATATATCCAAGGGAACCCAAAAAGAATAAGGGGACTGAGAAATCAGGTCCTGGGTGGAGAGGAGCAAAGGGGATAAAAAATTGGTACAACTGTAATAGCAAAATAAATAAAATACACGTAAGAAAAAAAAAAAAAAAAGGAAGCACCAGCCCTAGCTGGGGTTACTCAGTGGGTTGGCACCTGCCTATGAACCCAATGTCACTGGTTCAATTCCCAGTCAGGGCACATAACTAAGTTGCAAGCCAGGTCTCCAGCCAGGTCCCCAATTGGAGGCAGGTGAAAGACAACCACACATTGATGCCCCCCCTCCTCCTCCCTCCCTGCCCTTCTCTCTAAAAATAATGAAAAATAATAATAATAATAATAATAAGTAGCACCAAGAATGTAGAGAAAGGGAAACCCTACTGCACTGTTGGTGGGAATGCACACTGGTGCAGCCACTGTGGAAAGTAGAATGGAAATACCCCCCAAAATTAAAAACAGATCTGCCTTTTTACCCAATGATATCATTTCTGGGATTATATCCAAAGGAGCCCAAAACACTAATTCAAAAGAACATAAGCACCCCTATGCTCACTTCAGACAAGATATGGAAGCAGCCCAAGTGTTCATCAATAGATGAATGGATAAAGCAACTATGGGGCATTTACACAATAAAATTCTACTCTTCCAATAAAGGAAGAGAATTTTACCTTTTTCAACAGTATGGATGGACCTGAAGAACAATATGATAATGAAATAAGCCAGTCAGAGAAAGACAAATATCATATGATTTCACTCTTATGTGGAACCTAATGAACAAACTGAACTAACAAACAGCAGAGACAGACTCATAGATGGAGAGCAGATGACAGCTGGTGGCAGGCGCCAGGGTTAGGGGGTGGAGGGATGGAGCAAAAAAGAAAAAGGACTCATGGACATGGACAACAGTGTGGTGATTGCTGGGGGAGAGGGGTATAAGGGGACTAAACGGTAATGGGAAAATATACAATAAAGATTCAATAAAAATAAAGAAGAAATAGACTAGAGAGAAGCCACATTAGGAAAATGATATGTAATCATTCCAGTTTATAAAGAACAACATTTCTGTCTAAACAAAGTTTAAAGAAATGTAGATCAAATAAAAATGAAATTCCTTGCAACTCATCTCTATATATTCTTACTGATAATTCCTTAAATACCTTAGGGATTTGTTCTGTTTTATATGCTATGTTTTCATAATTATGATGCTTCATAAATAATCTAAAGGTTTTTCTTATAAATCAAGTTTATTGAGTTTATATTACTAACAGATTTTGGCTTATTTTCAATTTTTAGTGTGTTTTCAGTAGTAGTTATCCAAAACTTCTATTGAATCAAATAGTCTGTGAATTCCTGGTATGCCTGTAATGTATAAATGGATATAATCCATAGTTACCCAAAACCTTCTCATTTTTTGTGCATAGTTTCACCACACAGTTCCATCAAAGCTTAAGAAAAATAAAGATGTTGCCAGAAGAACCAAATTTAATATTTTAAAATTAATTATTGCCAATATAATGTGCAGTGAATTTTTAATGAATTTATAGAATCTAAACAAATGGAGGAGGAGAAGAAATCCAAGACAGGAGAAAATCAAACAATATTAATTAGTTTATAAATGCTCTAGAGTTAAGTGGATTCAATCAAATTGCCTCGTTTAGAATAAATGCATATGTGCCCAGGAAAACCATTGTAAAATCTAAATCTAATCCTAAATTAGTATATGAATAATTCAGGCTGTAGACTCCTAAAATGAAAACCCAACTTTAGGAAATATTTAGAAATTAATTTTGTTGAACAGTTCGTTACATTTCTTTATTCTCCTTTGAAATGAAAAGTATTACTTCTGCATATTTTGTCGTTTTTTACACTTAGTTTTTATTCTTTTAAGAAAAATCTATTTGGATACTTTTTTTAGAAAACATTTTTTGCAGCATTGTGGTTTTAGAGAATAGATTGATTTGTGTTTCAAATCCCAGAATAATAAAAGTATCATAATTCTTACATTGGCTCGCAGAGTCTCATTTTAAATGCTGAAGTTTAGAAGCAGTGCACATCTGATCTGCAATAGTGACATAGGGGAGGAAATGGAAAGATGAATCTCTAGACTATTAAAATATGGCCTTCAAGCCTTAGAATTTTCTGCCATGAACTAATCCCCTAGTTAATTGCAAGGCCATTATCAATGACTACTGCTATTGACAAAGGACAGCTTTTGAGTGATGGAGCTGCCCCTGGCTACCAGGAAGTCATTGGACTCTTCTTGGCCATGTGAGTCTTAAAGTCAATGAAATATACTTTGATTGATTAAATCAATTTTCTTTATATGTTCACTTTTTCCAGAAACATTGATTCAGTGCTTATCGTGAGACCTCCCTTAGGTTAAAATTAAGGATTCAGACTGATAAACACTGCATCTCTTCTCAAGATGTTTTGAATCTGGTACATAAGAGGCCTAAGAAAAGCTATTAAGTTTTATACCCCCACCACCACCACCAAGGTACTTTGAGATAACAGTGAAAGAGAAACTCAGTTGTGAGAACAGGTAGAGTGGTAAAAGCCAGGAAATAGGATAACAGGATGGAGGTTGTGAAAGCTTTTGGAGGAGTTTATATCTTGAGAAAACTACGTGTGATAGCAAGGAGGACTTCTGTGATGTTTTAATTTGATTTGTTATCATGATCTTTATAATAAGGTATATTTGAAACCTCTTCTCTGAAGACTTATTAAACTGTAAACTAAATAAAGTATGTTAATTCTAAGTAGATTATTAAGGAGTAAAGCCTACTTAGTTCATAGGACATTCCTCTATCCAGGTTGTATATACAGTTGGCAATATTAAAATGATCCTTTTTGTTTTCTTATGAAAAGAGCATTCTGATTTTACTTTCCATTTCATCACTTGTGTGTGGCTGATAATTATCAGCCACGTAAGGTAATATGTGAAGTGAACTGTAGTTCTTTAAAAGTCAATTTTGAAAAAGTTTGTCTCTAAACAATGTAGTAAGGTAAGGACATTAAAATATGACTAAGTAGCCCTGGCTGGTGGCACAGTGGATAAGGGGCCTGATAACCCAAAGGTCTCTGGTTCAATTCCCAGCCAGGGCACATCACCAGGTTGCAAGCCACGTCTCCAGCCAGGTCCGTGGCTGGAGGCAGGTGAAAGGCGACCACACATTGAAGACTCTCTCCCTCTCTGCCTCTCTCTCTTACCTTCTCTCTAAAAATAATAAATAAAATCTTAATAAATAAATAAATAAAGTTCAAGTATGACTAGGTAGAGATTTGGAATTTCTTGTGCTTTTCTATATGGAAAAATCCTAGCGAATTAGTATTCTTTAATTAAAGGTTTTTGTTTTGTTTTGTTTTTTTTCAAAAAAAATTAATCTCATTAATAAGCACAGAACCAGCCCTGGCTGGTGTGACTCAGTGGATTGAGCACTGGCCTGCCAATCAAAGAAAGTGTTGCTTGTTGTGGGCCAGGTCCCCAGTTGGGGGCGCTTGGGAGGCAACCACGCACTATGTTTCTCTCCCTCCTTCTCCCTCCCTCCCCCTCGCTCTAAAAACAAATAAATAAACGTTTTTAAAGTGAAAAAAAAAAAAAAAGCTAAAAAACAAAAAGAAATACAGAACCAATTTAGGAAAACCTTTTCTAAAAGCTTGCTGTACAACTCCGTGAAGGAGTTAACTCTAGAAAAACATGCTTCTCCTTCCTCCTAGAATTTAAATTTTATTTCTTTGCTGGCAGAGAAATCAGAAGAGGGTAAACTCAATTACTGCCAGTGATTTCAGTGTAAATACAAATTAGCTCCCACATCTCAGGCTGAGGAAGGGATTCCAGATAGACTCATATCTAAGGAACATTCCTCTAAGAGCAGTCACAAAGAAATATTTGCATGCAGGAACTCATAATGTTAATGTTTAGAAAATATGCTGTACAATTAGTAATAGACTATAATACCCTTTTCCCCCCTTAAATTACCTTAACTGTAAATCTTGACACAATACTGAGAGTTTTACTTATTGCAGAATTCATTCATTTGGATAGCCTAGATCAAGTTTGCTATACCTCGGTCTGTTTTTATTTTATTTTTTTCACATGAGCGGTAAATGAAGATGCCTGTTGGACCTCTCTTCACTTTTTTCGAAAGAATCATTGTTTGGAAATGTCTTTGATTAAGTACTCCAGCTCCTGATGCAGATTTTAATTTGAGTTTTAATCTTTCATGTGGTACCCTATTATTTAGCACAAGGTTAGTGGGAAAATAAAAGGCAGTGATATTTTTTGTTTTATTTGTAATATTCTCTTTTATATAGTTAATTATATCAAATTCAGTATTCTTACTATTTGTATAACTTCAAAATGTATTTCTTAACACATTGTATTTTATTTTGCTTCATATGAATAGTTTTTATAATAAATGTGACTATTATAAATAATTCAAGAAACACATAAAAGAACAGTAAATTATGTTATAAATCTCCAGGAATCCCCATCCATAAACTGTATACTTGCACTATGATTATCATTCCAGTCATTTCTGTATGCATACAAATAGATTAAACTCTCTAATTATTTTGTGAATAATTCATACTTAAATATACTACTGTTTCCCTTTCATGTAAAGTTGTATACACCATATTTTTAAAAATGATTGAACTTGCTTACAAAAACACTTAAAAGCTGGCATGTCTATTGAATGTTTATGAAATTCATTACCTAATTAAAAAAAATAAAAACTTGAAATTTAAAAGTGAAAAAGTAACTCCCCCAAGACACATACTACATTTTAAAATCCTATACAATCAAAATTTTAAAATTAAAGTAAAACAACCTACTTTTTTCAACCTTCTTGATTAGTAATTTTTTAAAGATTTTATTTATTATTTCCAGAGAGAGGGGAGGGAGAGAGACAGAGAGGGAGAGAAACATGAATATATGGTTGCCTTTCACCAGCCTCCAGCTATGGACCTGGCTGGAGACCTGGCTTACAACCTGGTTATGGCTGGGAATCGAACCAGCCACCTTTGGATTTGCAGGCCGGCACCTATCCATTAAGCCACCAGCCAGGGCCTTGATAAGTATTAAGAGAAGATTGGATACAGGTAAGATAAGGAAGTTCAGAAAGGCAAAGTTTACTGTATCCATCGTTTTTTGTTGTCGTTGTTTGCTTGCTTGATTATTTATTTTATATATCTATTACATTGTTAATATATTTTTTAAAAATCTGTTTTTACAAACACCTTGTATGTAAGAAGAGTATCAGAGATATGAAAGTCTACTTTCAGAAACATGAACTCTATTTTCCTTCTTTTATATGGAAAAAAAAAAAAAAAAAGATTTCTGACCAACATAGAAGGTCTCTAAAAACACCTCAATCACTGAATGTATGTTTCACTTAAAAAATTAAAAATAAAAAAATTCCAAAGAATTGGTACATCTTGACCGGTTCATGTAGTAAACCTTATAAACATGAATATCCATGGAAAGAGTCAGCTTTCAAACAACTTGACTGCTGCTGGCAAACTATTTCTGCCAACAAACAAACAAACAAACAAATGTTCCCAAGAGCCATGAAGCATCTTGGAAGCTCTTTATGTTGCTGTACTTTCTTAGATATAGTGTTTTCTGCCATCTATAATTCCCTTGTACCCCTTTCCTAAATGAAGGCCTGTGTTGTCTAACTCCCACTCATATATATGTGATATATATATATATATATATATAATGATACGATTTCTTACATGATGACTACTATGAAGCTTGATCTAACAGGGAGACTAAGGATATTTAGTTCCATTAAATTGACACTTTTCTCATTGGTCACAGAAGGCAATTAGGCTCTGTCAGGCACTAACTCAGATAAATTGGTGCTGACCCCCTGCTGTGCTTTTTTGAGAAGTATTTTGATGGATTTTCATGGCTAAATGGAAAGAGGGTTGTGATCAATTCACCATATTTGCTGTGCTGGAAAAATAGTAGAAATACACTTGCTTTATGTCTGTAACCCTGTTCCAAGTCATCCACTTTTAGGGCTTCACACAGCAATCACTAACCTGCTTTTAAGTTTGGAGAATGAAGTTGGTTTGATTTTCTAATTTGTTTTCAGATCTAGAAGCTAACCTTTGTGGAGTTTGTGTGTGTGTGTGTGTGTGCGCGCGCGTGTGCACACACTTGTCACTTGTGTATGTGCATGTAGTATATGTTACCTGGAAGGGAATAATAAAATACAACATCAACATCAGACATGCCAATAACAGAGTATAACAAATCTAACCCATTATTTTTTTTTTCGAAAACAAATACAATTTGTATTGACACTTGGAACAAAGCAAAGAAAAATCTGGTGGATAGCCAGTTCAGTAATGAAAATTCTTTCAATGCCACTGGATAACAGAAATAATAGGTAATAGAAATAAGAAACAGGATAGCCAAGTAAATAAGAAAGAAAAGGCTATCCTATGCCATGATAGTTGTTTTCCAAATTGTAATATTACAATTGCATGGCTATTAACAATAAAAAAGAAATAACCATATTGTGAATGTGTCCTTGATTGTTATTTTTTTTACCTTGGGGAAAGAATGCAAAGATATAACTGGAATAAACATCCTCATGGAAGTCAGAAATTGAGTGAATGCAATATTTTCATCCCTATAATGAACAAGGTGATTGCAGAATTTTATAATGAAATAGAGAAGAGATAGAAATACTACATTTGCATGTCAAGTTACTACTTTCAAAAATTTAAAAATTAATAAACTCCAATTGAGGTAAATTTATTCCCTATATTTCTAACTCCATCAGAAAAACTCAAGGACTCTCTATTGTATGCAGAAATATGTCAAGTGTTTGAATAAATGTTTAATTGTTGTAAATTTAAAAAGTAAACATTATTATATGCCTTTATGTTAGAGTCCTCTTCATATTGACCCAAAGGCATATATAGTTAATATTAAATAATGATGTATACTGATTAATATATACATATTTAGCAATATATTTCTAATAATTTGTATGTCAATAATAAAGATTTATATTTATAGCATATGATTTAACCATAATTAATTGATCTTTTAAATGTTTACTTTTAATTGGCATTAAAACTGTATATGAGCTATATGTGCAGCTCAAAGGAAAATAAGAAAACAAACATCCCTATGCCTACAGCTCAGTGTAAGACAGAATATCAGTATTTTTTGAAGCTCAACGTGTCCTTCCTTTCACCTGTAGCCTTCCCCAGAGCTGGGCTAATGTGAAACAATGTGATATTCTTTAGATCCAAAATTTAAGGTGGCACCAAAAAAAATGTAATCCATGTCAATACTATTTTAATGCATCATATTAACACAGTGAAACTTGATGAAAAATCTCCATATTGGAAAATACAGCAAAATTTTAAATAGACAGTAAAAGGAAAAACTAAGAAAAAGTTAGTTATGCAGTCATTTCTTAATTTAAAATTTGGTCCTGGAATGTGTATTAATCATGCTTTAACTTTTCTTTAGAAAAAGGTTCTCAGTCTCAGTACTATTGACATTCACATTGGAAAATTCTTTGTGGTGGGGGCTGTCTTGTGCCTTGTAGGATGTTTAGCAGCACCCCAGACTTCTATCATATTTTCGAAATGGGTATAAATAGTACCATATTGTATATGCTTTTTTTTTTTTACTTCAAATAGTGCTTTTCAAGTAATGTATATATTGATATGTATAATTTTAAACACATGTCTCAATTTAATTAGGCTTTCTGATATTGGCAGGCAATTAGATTGTTGACATTACTTAGTACAAACAAAGTCACTTTGAACACTCTTACATGTTTCTTGGTGCATTTTTGCAAACCCTTCTTAGGGGTAATTCCTGGATAATAATGTGCATTTGTGTTGTAAATAGCTGCCTAATATCAAGTCATTTGTTAAAGTTGTTATTTTCGTTTTCACACTCAGTGGCACTAGAAGAGTCACTCATTGTTCTATATGCTTCAATTAACTGTGTCAGACTTTGAAAAACCATGTCAATCTAATAGATTTTATTTCATTCTATTTTCATTCTGATTTTTAAGTGTATCTCTTTGGATTAAATGTACATGTCCCTGATGTGCAATGAAACAGCATTTTATTTCATCTTTTAGTGCCCATCTTTGTTTCTTTTCCCGTGAAGTATCTATTGTGCTGAATGTATACCCTACTTATGAAGTTTGTCACTTCTGTTTTCGTTACAAACTTTTAGCACTTCTTTTCTAATTCTCTTTGTCTATTTTTATACCCTCTTGTTCCTTTGTTGCTTCTTCAGTTTGGGAGGTTGATTCTGTAGTTTTACTTATATTTTACAAATTCTCACATGTGGTAACTATCATAGAGTTATTGTGATGATTAAATCATAACATAAAGGCATAGATAATAATACCATGATTACATAGTAGATATTCAATTAATGTCTTTTTTCTCTAGTTTCAATTTCCTCAATACTAACTTTAACACATAGGTTTTATATTATGAAGACTGTATCTGTAAACTTGACATTTTAATGCGCCTGTATTATACATGTTTCTAGAAATACCATTTAATCAACATTTTAATAGGATTTATTCTCTGTTTTAATTAATACAAGTTACATATTTACTATATGTCATTTACAACTGCCTGGTTAAAGTTCCTGGAAACAGAATAATGATAAAGTATAGAAATTTTATGTATGGGGATGTTCCAAAACATTTTTTTCACTGATGATCCATGTACTGTTTACATCTATATGTTTTGCTGCAGATCTCTGTTGGAATTTTAAGGTACAAAAAGTTGTTGTGCATGGAGGCATTAAGAACAAAGTGTGGAATCAGCTTCTACCCATGTTGTGCTGTGGCATACAATAGCAATGTTGGTCCAAAGCATTTCATCTAGCACTTGGCTATTTCCTTAAAGTGCTCCAAACCTTGAACTTCTACAGTCATTTCTGGGCCTAGAAACCCAAGATGGGAGTCCTTTTAGAGGAAGACTTCTGACCAGGCCTCTTTCATATGCAATGTAAGAATACCTACAGTTGTCCCAGCAGTTTAATATATTAGGTGCATGAGCATGTTGGCAAATAAACTAATAAGGAAAAAGATAATGAGGGAAATCTTGGTACAGAAATGTTGCATTCTTGCAACTCTGAGATGTGATTCTTCCTAAAACCTACTTTATTGCATGCAGCAGGACTGAAGGATTTTATATAGACAGGCCTTGTGTTAGGTGATCAATGTGTGACTGGAAAGCCACAGCTAGAGCCAATTTCCTTAAATAGAAGCAGATATCCTAGTAAGGATTAATAGTAAATGAAAAAAGATAGCAGGATGTCATTGATATTAATAGATGGGACTTTCCGTATTTTCTAGCCCAATATAGCAACATAATATACACACTTAAAGATTGCATAGGCTAAATTAGAAATCAAAACAGAGTTCACTAAGTCCTTTGAGTTGAAAACAGAAGAATACATTTGTAAAAAAAAAAAATATGCCTTTTACAAATACACAAGGCTTATTGATGGATTTGATGCAGGTGGGCTTTTTCAGCTGGTGGTAAATAATTGTGCAGTTGATGTGGGAAAATAAAGAGCCATACAGACAATGTGCTACAAATGTAAACCTTTAGGAGATAAAGGCATGCTATGAAACCTATATAATCTCAAGTATTCCAAGTATTATAAAAATAAAAATGAAGGGGATAGTTTAAGGAATCCTTAAGTATATGTAGGAAGGTGTTATGCTATAAGATGTCAGAGTTTTACCTGCATTTTGTTAACAACAAAGTGTTAAGATTTGTGATGTGCTCCAGAGCTCATTATTTCAAAGAAAAATTTACCTGGGTAAATAATATGAAGTCTAAAACACAGAGAAACAACCAGGAACTTCTATTATTTGCTAGTATAATTTTTAAAAATTATTTATATCTTATTTTTAGAGAGAGGGGAAGGGAGAGAGGCAGAGAGGGAGAGAGACATCAGTGTATGGTTGCCTTTCACCTGCCTCCAGCTACAGACCTGGCTGGAAACCTGGCTTGCAACCTGGTTATGTGCCCTGGCTGGGAATCAAACCAGCGACCTTTGGGTTCACAAGCCAGCACCTTATCCACTGTGCCATTAGCTAGGGATTTATTTGCTAGTATAATTTTAAAAATCAGCATTAAGCAAAGTTTATTAGAGAGGAGCAAACTGCTTTAGCAAATAAACATCAATGCATCACCTGTTTACATTTTTCATTTTCATTGTTCTTGCCTCTCCCTTAGATATATTAAATATAGAAATGATGAGAATCAGATAGTGCTCCCTGAATGATCTGTTTTCATCAATGGCTTTCCTCAGGCATATTATCTTGATTCTGCTATTTAGAACTTGAAGGTTTTCTTCAAACTGTGAAGAAGAATGGGAAGGAAGCACAAAGGCTTCTTAAAAGTAGTAGCTCAGAAGAGACACATGTGCCTTCATACCTCACTTCCTCTGAAGCCATGTCTGGCTTTCCAGGGCCATAAGGATCCCTATGCTCTCAGCTCCTCCAAAGTGGTTGCCCATAACTCTAGTTTGCCCTGTTGTATTGACTCCTATACTTTGTAGCCTCATCTTGACATCTCTGGTTTCACTACCTGTTAACAACCTTCGACAATTCTCTGAGAACAAATACATACACTGTCCACTTATTTTTATAACAATTTAGCTATATGTATGTTTGTCTATATAAAATTTCATATGACCCTGACTATGATATTTGAAAATAAAAGTTGTTATTACATTTTAGCCAACATTTTTAAGTAATGGAGACTAAACTTGAAGTCAGTAGACACTAAAGTCACCAAATAATTGGTCTAAAGAAAATGTCTAAAACACCACTTCTGACTCCCTAAGTCTCTTTTTCACCCACTTCTCACAGAGCTGCCTTAAAATATTAGGAAAGAAACTGCCAGCATCAGCAATGCTATTTTGAATCTCATTTCACTGATGAGGTTGTTAATTGGACAAGAAAATATACACGTATAGCTTTAGCCAAGAACGGTGTATTTCAAATTATTTAAAAGGTTGCCTTTAAAAGCTGAAAGGGGAAAGAGTGACTCTTTAAAAAATACCATACGCAGTCTCTGGAGATTTGCAGTTCCATAAGCTAATTTGGGACATCTTGGTGTTTCAATGACATTTTTAAAGTATACTTTCAGGAGATAAATTTAGTGTTAATATGTTTTTTGAAGTACATAGAAACCTAAATACTATTTTTTAATACTAGGACATATTGTTGAGAGGCTTATGATTTTAGAAGTACTTTGATAGTGCCATCTAGTGAGTATAATACAGAAATCCAAGTGAAAAGAAATGTTTTGTTAAAAAATAATTGTATAGCAACATTTGTCATGATATAAAGAACTTATCTTTCTATTGTGCTAAAAATGTATTATCAGTTGAAACCTCATGTTGCTTTAATATGTTTTTCTTTGTTACCCACTTAATATACTTTAAAGGCCAAGCAACAATATAAAGAGTAGCTATTCTAAAATGGTGGCTGAGTTACACATTGTGCAAAATTTTAGTAATACCTTTGCTGCATTCCTGAGAGAGCTGTCTGAAATAAATATCTCTGTCACACACATCTGCTGGCATTTCTTAATATTCTCAAACATGCAATAACTCAAGCCATGTGGGAAAGGAAGAGCAGGTTACAAAGTAGGCTTGTTGATCCTGTGGGTTGAAGCCTTAAAGGACTTTACCAAGTTCAGCTCTGTCTGCCTCTTGACAAGAACAAGTTTGTAAAATGCTTTGGACAGATGTTATTGATGGTGACATGGACAATAGGGAAAGGACTACAGTATGTATCCATAAAATGATGAAGGGATTGCAAATACTTATTTTTCATGCAGTAATGAGTGATAGTGTATCTAATTATCTTTGATTAAAGATTTTTAAAAAGATTTTGCTTATTATTTTTAGAGAGGGAGAGAAACATCAATGTATGGTTGCCTTTCACCTGCCTCCAGCTGTGGATCTGGCTGGAGACTTGGCTTGCAACCTGGTTATGTGCCCTGGCTGGTAATCAAACTAATGACCTTTGTGTTCACTGGACAGTGCCTTATCCACTGTGCCAGCAGCCAGGGCTGATTAAAGGTTTGAAGTATTTAAATGAAAAGGACGTTATGGTGATAAGTAGTAAAACACTCCTGGTGAAATCAAGGAGTTCCTATAAAAAAAAAATAACACAATAAGTGTAAAATTTATCTTTAATCTCATTTTCATACTGACCTGATCATAATAAATGCACATATTTTGTTTTGTTGTTCTAATAGCCTTTTTGTTATTATTTACCTCTCATAGAAGACCTTTGGCCATAAATTTATGCTCAGCTGATACCACCTGATACGTCAAGAACCCTGATATCAATTTCCATGTGTTCCATTCACTCATGGTCTCCTTTGTCCAGACAGTTGTTGCCTTTGCCTACACAAACAACTTACACCAACATGAATCTATGAAGACTACTTGATTGAGGGCTTATGGCCATATTAAGTGAGTGTCAGGGCTGTCAAAATCTCAGAAGTTATCACTGAGAGAATAGTGCCAAGTACAAATTAAATATCGGCTAGATAGAAGAGGAAAGGCCATTCCACTGATTACTGTCCTCTAAATCATTTTTAGCTTTGTTTATCAATGTCTATGTAATTATATCATAAGGTGCAATAATAGTATATGCTAAAGGTGGCCTGCTGCATCTTTAACAAGGTGCTGTGGTGTGTTCTGCATCATCTCTATTGGCAGAGTGGGAGCAAGAGAAGGTGTGATGGAGCTTTTCCTGTCAGCATATTTATTGAGTGATAGTTGCCTGTGATGCCTAACTGCTTCATTCAGAATCCTCTGCTCAAGAACTGCAGGTCCCAGGTCAGTGTTACATGACCAGCTGCATATTTTGAGTTTAAAAAAATCACTTTTGAAAGAGGAATTTAGGCTAACTCATGCATGAAATTTTTCATCATTATAGATTTGTCCTCAGAAGCATTTGCCCTTGAAGATGCATTATTTATCTTTGTTTGGGAACTTTAGTCTTTTACCTTTGAAACGCTCTTCAGGCACTTCATCAAACACAGTTATTTCTGTTACTATGAACGTCTATTTCTTTCAGAAACAGCATTATAATAAAAATGGGAGAAATAAATAAATTACCTTAAGGCATTAGCTGTATCCATTTGTCATTTTCACAGTCTTCAACTTTTCTTTAGGTATATTAAATATAGACATAACCGTATAGTAATTACAAGATTGTAGTTAGTGTCTGTCAAATAAATTACTTTATTAAATCTTGTCATGTGTACTCTGCTGGCCATTTTGTTTGTTTGTTTGTTTGCTGGGTATATGGGTCAGTTAGCTCTGAACTTACAAATCTGGAAATATACTTCACACACCAGCTCAACCACTCACCTCAAAGTGAGAGTTGGTAAAAAAAAATATTATATATATATATATATATATATATATATATATGCATATTACACACACACACATATATATATAGTAAGTTAATAAAATATATGTGTATATATATATATATTTATAACATGTTAAAATTGAGAGTCTCTAAATATCATCTTATAATGAAATCAACAGCTCTATGGATGCCTAATATATAATGGGAATAGCCGAAAAATATATAGAAGGCCCCCTTTCTTGGCATTTACCCCATTTCCCAAGACCTGGAAGTATTAAGTTCATCTTCTAACTGGTTGATATAGTGTTCATAAGATGTTACCTTAATTATTAATTTATGGATAATTAGTAGTTTATCTCCTTATATTACGGACACCTGTTCAAATGTCTAAACTATGTTTTTATATCATTTCTCCTTCTCTTCTCACTTTTATTTGAGGTCTCCAACTTTTTTTCTCTCTCTCTGTATGGTTTTGTGAAACAACCCATATAGATGAGATTCACTTATTATCATTACTCTTTTAAATGGTAATTGATAAATTTTCAATAGTGCATATTGTAAAGGGTGCTCTATAGTTTTCACAATCATATTTTAATGTCTGACATAAAGTTCATATAAATTAGTAATTTACTTAAAATATATTCAAATTTTTAGAAATTATAATCTTTATTTTATTATATTTTGCATAGATAAATTTTTACCTTTTGTAAATTTTTGGTACAAATTTAGTAAACTGAAGGTTTAAATGGTATGTTGATTCTTATTTATTTATTTATTTCAAGAATGATATATTTCTAGTGAAAAACACTTCAATGTCTACTAACAAGAAACCACTCAGGCAAATTAATCTCTCTGAGTTTCATTTTCTCCTATACAATGGAGATGAAATTATTTATGAGCTAACAGAGCTTTACTGCTGTGTCTTTCCCATGGGGAATAATCAATTCTAGTTCTTGTTGCATCTTGTTCAGTTCCATGAAACTAAGAATCAGTTCCATGAGACCAAGTTCCATGAGACCAAGTTCCATGAGCTAGAAATTCTAGCTCCTGCATTTTTTTCTTCCTTCCTTCCTCCCTCCCTCTGTCTCTCCCTCCTTTCTTTCCTTCCTTTTTTCTTTCCTATTGACATCATTTTTTATTATTTTTAATTGTATTTTTCATTACCATTTAGTCACCTTATAACCCTGTCTTCCCACAATCACCAACACTGTTGTCCACGTCCATGTGCCCATGTCCATGTCCATGTGTCCATTTTCCTAAAAGGTAGGTTGATTCTTGATACTGATAATTACACTACTTTCCAGGGAAATTATACTTCTCTGTCCTACTAAAAATAAAAGTACCAGATTTACGTCAACATTGCTGATCTTTTGTATTATCTAATTTAGAAGTTTATACATATAAGAATGGATAGTTATAAAATTATAAATAATATTAAAATTTTACTTGCATTGTATGACTAGTGTGGGAACAATTAGGTCCTAATTGCATTGCTGCATTTTTTGGTGTGGCTCATTGTTTTTACATGAGTGAAACAAAGATATGAAATCAAAGGCACTATGTATTAATTTAATATTAAATCTCAATAAAACTTACACAGTACAAAAAAATAAAGTCAGAAGAGTTGTAACAAAATATAACTGATTGACTAAGCACCAACTGTCAGTCAATGTTATTGAATACGGTTTTATGTGAGAATGCAACAGTGCAAAGGAAAAATTAATTGATTAGACTACCTTATTGGCCCATTATCAAATTGCATAGATGAAGAAATTCAATTGCCACTCATCTGAGCAGAAATAAAAACTGAGAATGGAAAGGATTGGTCATCAAAATGTCTAGCAGAAAGACTTTCAAGTTTTATTTTCAAAATTTGATTTTATATAGATTGGGTACAAATAGCTAATCAAGTGTTCTGTGTTTTCATGTTTCTCTATCTAGATATTTTATCTGAACTATTATTGTAGATACTGTAAAAGTTAACTCCATACTTAAAGCAGAGCTATCTATCTTCTTGGCATGTTGTTTGCAACAGAATTTCATAAATAATATTTTAGCCATGCAATTTCTAGTGGAAAAATATGCACTGGAGCATCCATAATACTTTTAAACCTGAATGCCAGATTTTTCCTTAGAAAAGCTGGTAAAACTATGTAGTGTTCAAAATTTGAAAAACCAAAATTTTGTTCTTCATATCACTGCTTTGATACCTATTTTAGTGCACAAAATGCCTATTGCGTAATAAATAAATGGTCTGGTAGGATAAAGGTTGATTTATTCTTCAAAGCTGATACAATGTGCCATGATACCTTGTCATCACCTGCCCATACTTAATTAAAAAGCATGTTTCCTTTCTATACTTACTCAAGATAACTACTTAATTTTGTATTCTTGAGTTTCTAATTATTCCTTCTAATAAAATAATATTTTCTCCTTTCCATTCCTTCTCAAACAGCTTATATTGACACAAATTCAGGGCATGTTTGTTAAACTAATATGAGAAAACAGACAATGCCAAAGAGATTTGTAGTGCTACAAATTAAAAGATTAAATCACTTTTGGATATAATGACATTGAATTGGATAGTATTTTAACTGCTCACAATTTCTGTTTCTGTTCAAGTGCTTTTTGTTTTTATTACATTATGGAATGCAGTATATCAAAAAATTAGAGTTTATGATAAATTACAAGATAACATAATTGTTTCCCAGAGAAGATTTTAACAGCAAAAGCCTCCATTAAATAGCTTTTGTGGTTGTTACTCCTGGGAACCAGGGACTTGACAGCCTGGAGCTATATTTAAGCTAATGATTGACAGTTTCTGATTCTCTATTTAAGTTGTGTGTATGAAGGTCCAATGGGGAAAATGTTACTAATACAAAGATTCTCCAAGGCAACAATTCCAAATATATGGAGATTGATTTACTGTTGATTTTAGTAACATAGGTAATTTTCTTTAAATCAGATATTTTATTCCTCCATATAAGAAGTTAGAAGATTTTGTTAATATTTGCTAATTTGGGAGATATCTTTTAAAATTTGTACCCACTCTTCTGAATCAGGTAATTGTCAGCCATTAAATAAAATATTGATGATGATTATTATAGAACAAAATATAAGATATAAATAACAAATTAGTTGCTCTTTATCAAAAATAAATTTTTAAAATTATATTTTAAAACTACTTCGCATCCACCTTTTATGTCAAGTGGTGTTTACTAGAACACCATTACTATTTAGTTACAACTGAGCTTTTATGATATTATTTATAAATTAGTAATATGGAAGTATGATAAAATTTTTATATTATTAAGATGTAATGGCATGCCTTGGTCTGTAGTCAGGGATGTTTCCTGAGGTGCTACTCTCCACTACCCTGAGTCTCACCTATTTTTTCTTTTTAATTTTATTTTCATTGTATTTCTTCCATTACCTTTCATCTTCATTAAACTCCCTCCTATCTGAGATCACCACACTGTTGTCCATGTCCATGAGTTATTTTTCCTTTTTATTTAATCTCTCCAAACCCTAACTTCCCACTCAAGAACTATCAGCCTGATCTCTGTATAAGTCTGTCTTTATTTTGCTTGTTAGTTTAGTTTGTTCGTTATATTCAACATATAAATGAAATCATATGGTGTTTGTCTTTATCTGACTGGCTTATTTAACTTGGTTTATGTTCTCAAGCTCGTTTCATGTTGTCGCAAAGGGTAAAATTTTAAAGATTTATTTATTATTTTTAGAGAGAGGGGAAGGGAGAGAGGCAGAGAGGGAGAGAGACATCAATGGATGGCTGCCTTTCACCTGCCTCCAGCTACAGAGCTGGCTGGAGACCTGGCTTGAAACTTGGTTATGTGCCCTGGCTGGGAATCGAACCAGTAACATTTGGGTTCACAGGCCAGCACCTTATCCACTATGCCACCAGCCAGGGCCACGGCCAAGTAGTCTTTCATTGTGTAAATGTCCCATAGTTGATTTATCCACTCATGCACTGCTGGACACTTGGGTTGCTTCCATATCTTGGCAAATATAATGACACAATGAGCACAAGAGTGCTTGTATTCTTCGAAATTGGTGCTTTCAGTTTTTCAGATATATCCCCAGAAATGAAATTGCTGGGTCATAAGTCAGCCCCGATTTTATTATTTTAGGCATCTCCATACTGCTTTCCACCATGGCTGCACTAATCTGCAGTCCCACCAACAGTGCAAAAGGGTTTCTTTTTCTCCATATTCTTGCCAACATTTGTTTGTTGATTTATTTTTTTAAATTTTACTGTTGTTATATTACATCCATCCCCTTTTTGCTCCCCTCTGTCCCCGTCCCCACCTACCCATTCCCCTCAAAGTCAATCCCACCTGTTGTCCATGTCCATGGTTCCTTTATACTAGGTTCTTGTCTAAACTGCTGCCCTTCCTTGCCTCTGCCTCCCCTCTCCCCCCAACCCCCTTCCCCCTGACCACTGAAGGCCTATTCACTGTATTCATATATTTGGTTCTGTTTTGCTCGTTGTTAGTTTTATTCATTATTGTCCTGTAATGGGTGAGATCATATGGTATTTGTCCTTCACTGACCGGCTTATTTCACTAAGCATAATACTCTCCAGTTCCATCCATGTTGTTGCAAAGGGTGCAAGTTCCTTCTTTCTTTCTGCTGTATAGTATTCCATTGTGTAAATGTACCAAAGTTTTTTGATCCAATCATCCACTGATGGTCACTTAGGCTGTTTCCAGCACTTGGCTATTGTAAATAGTGCTGCTATGAACATAGGTGTACATAGGTTCTTATGAATTGGTGTTTCAGGATTCTTTGGGTATAGTCCAAGTAGTGGAATTGCTGTATCAAAAGGCAGTTCCATTTTTAGTTTTTTAAGGAAACCCCATGCTGTTTTCCACAGTGGCTGCACCAGCCTACATTCCCACCAACAGTTCACCGGGGTTCCCTTTGCCCCACATCCTCACCAACACTTGTTGTTTGTTGATTTATTGATGATGGCCATGCTGACCTGTGTGAGGTGATATCTCATCGTGGCTTTAATTTTAGTTTCTCTGACAATTAGTGATGCTGGGCATCTTTTCATATGTCTATTGGCCATCCGTGTTTTCTTTGGAGAAGTGTCTATTCAGGCCCTTTTCCCATTTTTTAAATTGGATTTGTTTTATTTATTTATTTATTTATTTTTGGTGTTCCGTTTCATACGTTCTTTATAAATTTTTAATACTAACCCCTTATTAGATGTATCTGTGAATATGTTTTCCAGTTGTATGGATAGTCTTAGTTTGTTGATTATTTCTTTTGCTGTGCAATAACTTTGAATTTTGATGTGACCCTTTCTTTCCTTCTCTTTCTTTCTTTCTATTTTATTCCCTTGCCTGAG